>VZSZ01005529.1:385915-632820 GCA_013398815.1 Ibidorhyncha struthersii
GGGACTGCAAGTCACAAATCTCTCTGAAGGAAAAATGAAATTTACAACTGGAAGAAAGCAGAAAATGAAAATATTTTTAAAATATTTTTTCTACTAATTGAATATATTTTACTCTCGTAAGTACAGTAAATTCAATGATAATATCCAACAAGAAAAACATCTGCATAAGTATTTGGGTTATTATGTTTTTTTCCCTGGTATGAAGAGTGTGAAGGAAACTCTTGTGAGGCTCTTATTGCTGGGATTTGATGCATTGCTTTCAGCTTCTCCTTATTTTAACTGCATGGATACAGCACAGTGAACCTTCTCATAACACTTGCTGACCAAAAAAAAAAAAACCAACTTTCAATCAGCTGGTCCTGCTCACTCTTCCCCAGCCCCCACATCTCTTTGCTTTTATGAGGCAATGAATAAAAGAAGGACCAGATGATGCAAAGCTTTACTCAGATGAGATGTTCTAGTCAATGAGCAACTTTGGATTTGCAGGACTCCAGCTTGTGACCCTGGACCTCAAAGGGACTGAGTTTGGGGACTGAGCCTTTCTCACATCACTGTTACCTCATTTGTGTAAAATGATGATTGGGGTACTTTGAATAGCACTTTACGTATTTCAAGCTTGCGTGTGGCGGCAGACCTCCATCTGGTGTAAAGGCTGGCGTGCTTCTGGCATGTTATGACACATGATGCATCCTCCTAGCAGTGGCAGTGGGGCTGTCTAGGGCTGTAGTGGAAGGGAGATGGAGGGGCAGAGAGAGGTTTTTGTTTTATACTCTGAAAATTCAGGAGGAAAACCTTCATGCTTATCAGAAGGAGCAGAATCGGGCCCTTTCTTGCAATGATAAAAAAAAATTAAGAATTAAATCTCTAGGTTCTGGTCAGTTTTTTTGTTATTTATTTTTAATAACCTATTCTTCTGGTTTTATATTCTCTTTTCTGTGGGTTCATATAACTGCTGTATTTCAAACCAGGTTAAAACACTTTTTTTTTTTTTAAAAAAAAAAAAGGGTTCCCTAAAAGACAGCTCACTGCTGACTGTTTTATTTTGTTTATATCTGATATTTCTTACGGTATTCAGATGGCTGTAATAGACTAGCACAAGAGCTGCATGTCTTGTCATCTGTACTGTATCAATACGTTTTTATAATGATACAATAACCTGAACCCTGTAACAGTTTATGATCCATTTGAGAATTCTTATGGATTCTCAGAGTGACGGAGACCTGAAAAAAGAACTTGACTGCTTTCGCAAAACTGGTGCTGTGACAGGAAAAACTAGTGCGCCTGTGATTTAGTTGCTAAGGAATCATATTGATCTGATTCGTCATTAAACTTTTAAGTTTGGGGGGAAAAAAAAGTCAAGCTGGTT
This sequence comes from Ibidorhyncha struthersii, assembly GCA_013398815.1. Lineage (NCBI taxonomy): Eukaryota > Metazoa > Chordata > Aves > Charadriiformes > Charadriidae > Ibidorhyncha > Ibidorhyncha struthersii. The sequence continues at coordinate 387,282 of VZSZ01005529.1, forward strand.
GAAGGTGGAAAAACAGTGATGTGATTGCGAGGGTCTGCAGTACAGGTAAACTGTACCATACTACTACTGATATTGATTTTTTATGATTAATAAATATGATTTTATGCATTACCAATGTACTGTATCTATAATACTGCTTTTTTTAGAGCAGAAGAAAATTGCTTCTTGCTCCTTATTTTTCATTGACTATTTTTAGTCAATGATAAATAAAGAACTTTAACAGCAGTCTGAATACAGGAAAGACAGGACTTTAAAACAGAAACATAGCGTAATGAATAACCACACAGTGAACTACACACGCGCAGCCATCTTAACATTTGTAATGGTGCTAATTTCCTACTGCTTTTTAAAATATGCTTCCACATGAGCTCTCAAAAACCATAAAAGCTTGGCATGTAAAGTAAATTGTTTGTCACTTGCTGACGACCTGCCATATTTATTGTCAGGAGAAATGGACATTAGTTGGAAAAGCAGTTGTTAAAGGCCAAACAATTTTTAAAGATGGCAAAGATGTGCAAGGGCTTTCCTTTTTCTAACAATGAGCCACCCCTTCAGACATCAAAAGACAAGATAATAAGACACTTCAAGCACAATTCAAGATTATATTCAACATCTAAAGGCTCATCTCTTGTCAGTTTGCATTTACTCTCCCAGGGATGTGATGCTTCTATCATCATTCTGTCAAGAGGAGTCTGGCAGAAACGATGAGGGCCCCTCATTTCACACACTTAGTGTTTTTTATCAAATAGCCCACACTCATTCTGATTCAGCCAAAATGGAGGGATAATTTGAAGAAGGTCATGCACAAGTACAAAAATCTTGTACTGATTTGTGTGATTAGAAGGCATTAAAATTGCACGTTTATGTTAGTTCTGAGATGTTTTGTCACTTTATTTAGTAATATACTGCTGAAGCATTAAAAATGTTTTTTTAAAGAAAAAAAGGAATTTTGCTTAAAACAACACACACTATTATTTAGCAAATATTTTGAACAGTGAGCTATTCTAAATGGCATTGTTTTAATATAACCTTAAAATGCATTCACTTCCCCTGTCCCCTTTGAGAGTGGGATGTTCAAGAGCTGCAGGGGTGAAATCTTGGCCCACTTGCACTCATTAGGATTTTACTCACTGGTGATTTCATCCTCAGAAGTTTTGTTTGGGTAAGGATTTAGGAGGCTGAATTCAGCTTAATATCAATATAAAGGGAATCATTTTAACAGCTTATGTAGGCATACCTAAGTACAGACTAAAACAGCACAACACCAGTAGGGTTACCTAGAGATGATATTTAAATTATATCACACAGGGTCTTTAATTTGGCACATAGCTGTTTTACGCCCTATTTTGTATTCCGTTCAATTTTACGTGGGCAGCTGATGTGGACCATGTTCTTACGTAAACCAGAGCTGTGATAATGTGTGCTGTCTGAGGATGTATTTCCAGTGTCTTACTTCCCCTTTTCATTCTGCAGATTTGTAATATGGCATTATTTGTGCTATTCATGCTAACTTTTTCAGTGAATCGAGGGGGGCGGTTGTTCTGTGTTTTGGAGATTCATAATGGAAGGCAGGCGATGTGTCCACAGAAGCAGTTCTCTTGATTGTTTTTATAGGGCTGAGGTTGATGATGAAAGTACTAGTTAGTAGAGACAGCATTTGAAAAGAAATTTTACTAATCTTAGCAAAATAATTTGGTGTGACAGTGTTCTCAAGTATACCATAATAGCACCTGTAGAGCAGTGGCCACCAAATGTTTTTGATTGTAAACCCCTACCAGTAACAAGCTTTTGAGCATGGACTCCCAGTATATGTATATTTACTTATAAGTTATATATATGTACTCCTGTAGTAATATGTGCAACATAAAGTGTACACAAAAATAGATATTAAAAAGGATGAGATAAAGATGAGATAAATACAATTCTACAAATATCTTTACATTTTATTGGGGTACAAAAAAAAAATTCTTTGTGCACCCCAATGGATTGTCTTGCACACCCCTTTGAGGCATGCACACCCCATGTTGGAGAACACTGCTGTAGAGGACTCACAAACTGAAATGAAAATAAGTGAACTGCCTGTCTGTCTAGGCATGCTGTGCTCAAAATCCTCACTGAAATGGGTGGGCCAAAAGCTGTATTTATTTTCATATCTGCTGCTTTACTGAATTCAGCATGGGTCCCCTGAAGATGAGTGAGGGCAGAATTTAGCTCTTTGTAATTTCAACTGGCTAAGTAAAGTGGAGTCCTGAGAAGGATATTGAATCTGTTTAAAATGTGCAGTCACTTTGCTTGTACAGGCTCCTAGCTTTTCAGGAAAGAAAATAAGGCTGGTGCTTTAGCAAGCTTGTTTTGGCATCTCTATTGGATGCCATGAATGAAACTTTTCTGAGGATTTCTTTTGTGGTACATATTATTTTCATGTCATCTGGATCTTGCCACTTGTCTTGGTATTACACAGCTCTTTTTGCTAACAAGGGATATGAGGAGCTGACAGGGAGAGACACAGAAAGGTGGGATGGAGTAAAACTGTTTTCCTTATTTCTGACTTTGATTTAAGCAACAAAAATAAAGACGACTGGATTGTGCTATCAGTGTATCTTGTGCCTGAAACAGGTTCCAGTACACTAACCGTACATGGACCATGTAACAAGGGGGGGGCAGGCATCTTCATCTCCCATTGAAACCAATAGGATGTGAGACTGTTTAACCCCTCTTAGAAAGGAGCCACTGCTGAGGGACTGAGCTGGAGCTGCTCTGAATTTTGAATCGGGAATTTATCAGCTCTGATAGGAAGGAAATGTGAAGGAATGTGCGTTTGGCCTCGTGGAAAAAAAAATCTCTGCTCTATGGCTTGCCTTTGCACAACACCGAAGAAAAGGTAACCTGCAATCATGGTGTGTTCCAAGGGTTTTCACCGGACAAGAAACCGCAAGGGAATTGGGAAGCTGTGAACAAATTGTCAAAAAGACAGATGGAATTGCTGACTGACCTACTGGTAAGATACGCTAACAACTTCCACCTCAGTGGTACGGTATTTATGCTGCAGTGCAGAGTGACTTCTCAAAGGAATTTGCTCTCCTACACATGTAAATGCCTTTGTGTATATAATATATCAATGTAGTGTGCAATATTTCTAGGGAACTTATAAGAAGAAGTGAGTGTTCATTTAAACAGCTGCAGATATTTAAGCTGCCAGACTGTTATGTCCAGAATAAACAGCGCTTTTTTTTTTTTTTCTCACTGAAAAGGCTTTCCTGCTTTATTCATAAGCCCTATCTATATTCAGAAATTTGGCTCCTTTCTGCTGAATTATTCTGGTGGAGAACTTATGGCTTTTTCCACATCAGTGTGATTCTCTGTGCCTCCACTTCTGCCCTGCTCCACCCTGTCCTCTGGAAAACCAGCATCCTCTGAGACTAAGTGGGGAGACAGGGAGATGCTTCCTTTTGCAGGATGCTCTTGTCAAAACATTAAGGACTGGAAAAGGTTGAAGGGCAAATATGACCAAAAGGCAGCATGAATGTAGTTGTGCAAGATCTGTAGTACCACTGCAGAGTGTAAACCTCTTGAAAAGGCTTGTATTCTGAACAGAATTTGGTTTCTAATAGGACAGGATTTACTTGCTACGTTTTTACGAGGTCTGTGGGCCAGATCAGGCCTGTTTCATTGTCATCTCTTTCAGTAGAAGCATATGGGCTCATACCGACTCTGGTTGCTACGCGTGTATCACTATCTTGGTGAAGTTGCTCCCTGGTGTTTATATTCATTAAAGATCAGATCCTCAAAAGCTGTAGTGCATGGGAGGGGAGAGAAGAGTGACTGCAAAGTTACAGGGCCCTCAGTATAAATTCAGCTATGCTTGAAAATGTCCTAGCTTGCTTGTATATCTTCCTTACTCAGTTCCCTTGTTGTTGCTCTAGGAGCATCCCCTGTCCCTGGGGATGTTGTCCTCGCAGCCTTCTTCTCAAACATGAATGTGCAGAAAGCAAGCACTAGTAAAAAGTACTGTTAAAGGTCTGTAAATTGTTTTCCATCTGCTGTCAGACCCCAAACTGTGGAATTTGTAGGGATACATACAGGGACGCTAATGCAGATGCTTAGTGCCAGCAAACAAACCAAGCGTCCCCACATTAAGAAACAACTCTCTGTTTGAAAGGTATTTAAACTGTAGCTATTGTGCAGTCCATTGGAAGCATTCACAGTAGGATCCAGGAAATGAAAGTGAATTCCCATAAATTAAGATAGAGGAGCCACTATGTTTAAGGCATTATGGATGTATTTTTATCTTTCCACCTATCCTCCTACAGGTAACAGGGAAAGGTAGTAGCTTTTGCTAAAATAATTATATTGATTTGCCCTGTGCTGCGCACCCAGCTGCTTTCTGAACCACTCTCTAAGCTGTTCTGGCAAGAATTACCTGGTGCTTTAGAGAGAGCATCATGTGATAGAAAGTTCACATGTAACGTTGAGGGTAGGAGGACTGCAGTTGGTGTGCACAAGTATAGTGTTTATAAAGCATAAATATTAAAAGCTAAGCAGCTTTGTTAATTTAAAAAATCAACCTGAAAAAGCTGGAGTAGCAAATTTGACATCAATTGTGCATTTTCAATGTACACGATTAATATGCAAAGAGGCTGGGAGGAGCATGCACTTATGTAAAGTAAGAACCTATATAAGCTCTTGCACAATGACACTTCGAGTAATTCTGCATGTTTACATGAGTTGACTGTGCATTGTTTTCATGGGTAAGTGGAAGTGAATAAGCATGCATAAATGTGTTTCTGAAGATACAATTCAACCTTTTTGTGTTACCAGTCAACTGTGTTTCTTTTTAAACTGTCTCTGACTGTGGCATCTCCTCTTAGAAAATTCTTGCCCAACAAAGAGCTCGTTACATCATTGCTAAGATTCTGCTAAACAAACACTGGATAACACAAGATATTAGTCCCTGACAAGCATGTGCACACGCACAAGAAGTTGCACTTACCCAGTTTTGTGAATGCTTTTGTGGGTTTTCTTTTGAAGTGGAGCTGTTGTTCAGTCCTAGTAAAATTATTGAAATTATTGAACTAGCTACTAAATAAATAATGAAACCTGTGGCTATGAAATAAAATTTATGCGTTTTTTTTAAATCATTACCATATTTAAGTATATCTCACTTCCCTGAAAAGATTTTCACTGTGTCTTCACTTCCCTCAGAGGCAGGAAGAACACATAGTAGCAAACCGTAAGAACTAAAGGTTTTGGAAATCCTTCTGTCAGTGCCTCCTCTGGTGCTTTAAAAGCCAGTCTCTGATACCAGAGTTTAAGCCATACAGCCCTGAAAAACAGAGGTACAGAACTGTTCAGTTTTGCTGAGGAAGCTTAACAGCTGTGAACACAGGAAAAACCATGTGCTGATATTAGTCAGGTACAATAGCAGGCGCTGAAGGTTGTTCTCTCACTTGTGCTTTGCAAATTGGGAATAATTTCCGTGAATTATTAACAATATTACATTTCCGCTATACTTTTTTTGTGTGTGTGGGAAGACATACCACAATTTCTAGAAGATGGGAAAGGTGCTTTTTTTGGAGGTGGCCAGCCCATGTTGAATGTGTTTGATGTGATAGAGTCTGCAGGTTTCAAGTGCGTAATCCAGCCCAGGGGTGGCTTTNAGTAAAAACAAGCAACACAGGGTACAGCTTTAAAAAGTTAGTCTGTAGCAAGTAAAGGCTTAAGAGGTAGCAGCTAGAATTGGTCAGAAAAAAATGAAGCCTCTCTAATATAGTTACAACTATTTCTTTCATTGTTTTTTTTTCATGAGAGGGTCTTTTTGGTTCCAACATGAATTAGAGGGAGACACATGAATGCCTAGAGAGTGGCTGTACCTGACCTGCAGTGAGGCTCAGGTGCTGGTATAAAATAATGGGATAATGGAATTTGTGGCATTTTGAATGTAGGTATTTCTCAAATCAGCTGGAGGAGGAGGGTTTTTTAGTACTGTTCTTAGTCCTTTAATTGCAAAGGACTGTGTGTAGAGGCAGAGGCAGCAAAGACTGGCTATTTGTAGGTCTTCCGGAAAGACAATTTGGTTTAACTATTAGCATGTCATAAAATACATAGAATATATGCGGAGATATGTTGCAACACTGGGAGCATGCTCAGTGACCTTTCTTATTCACATGCTGTGATATTGGTTCTGAAATAACTATCCGGTCTTTCCAGCCCAACCTGCCTTTTCTTAGAGAGAATTGTCATGTAACAGCAGATAAGAGCCAAATCTGCTTGTTTAATGAGTGGTGACAAATGACAGTGGATTCAGATAGAACGTATATAAATGTGTCTTCCTGTTGGAAAATGCAACTTATAAATGTAGTGCTTCTAAAACAATCAATGGTCATTTAGGAATAATTTTTTGTAGGTCATTTTGCTGGACTGCTAATGTCCACAGAGGGGACTTCTGTGATGCTGCCAGTGTTGCATATTTTAGCTGCAAGAAGCATGGTGGTTTACATGAACTGTGCTTGTTTACTATGCTTTATTTTTCTATATGTAATTTTAGTTGAAATAATATTAATACATTTTAGACAAAGCAGAGACAAAAAAACACCATCAAAAGATCTTAATTTAATTGTCATAGCAATACCATGCTGCATTGCTTAAAATTTTTAAATAGGATGTTAAGCAATAAAATCAAACTCAATAACGTTAAAAACTAAAACACTCACCTCCCAATTTGCTTAGTTGGAATTCATGGAAACTCCTACTCTAGGCTGTGTGATGGGGACACATGGCCTGTAAGTTGATAGAGAGGAGTTTTGCTGTAAGGATATGATAAACTGTCGAGGGAAGTTAAGGGAGGCTTGCCTAGAGTGGTGGCAATAGGTACTAGCTCCAGGAGAAGTGTGAGTTGTGATCACCCTACCAGGCCCTGATCTGGGCATCAGGCAGCACCTTCAGATGCTGGGATGAGAGAGCAAGAGATGCAAGGTAGCTGAATGGAACTCACACAAGTATTTGGTATATCTGGAGACTGTGTGTCTGGTAAAGCAGAATGGCCGTACATCTGAAGAAGTAGTTAACAACCTTTGAAGCCAACCTGTTCTTTGTGACGTGATCTTTCTCTCTTTGAGGAAGGTTGGGGCTGGGGAGAATTACGATGAAAACCTGTGGGATGATACTCCTCTCCCTGGTTCACTCATCTACCTATATAAGATAGAATTAGCTCCTATTTCTAGAAGGGATATTTATTTATATTCATTTAATAAAGATTGTGTGTATCTGGCCTGTATTCCTATGGCACAAGAGCTAATTTCTACCTAACCTCATTAAGGTCATTTACACCCAAACTCAGTGCGTGTAAAATGCTATCTCAGCAGGAAGGGAATGTGTTATGCCTACTTAACACAGATCTACCCATGGTGCAATGCAGGAAAGACTTTTCTACTTTGGGATTATGTTTTTATCTCAAATGCAGCACAGCAATATAAAACCCATAAACCCATTTATTTTTTATAATCATGTATTGCTGCAAGTCACAGTTTTAGCTGACATTCCCCACTCTTTATTGACCTGTTTTGTGAGATTTTGTAAACTAGCTAATAAACCTTTGCTCTTGCTACTGTTAAGTTTAATACAGTACATTACATTCACAGCCGAAATAAAAATTGTGGTTTAGATAATTAAAAATTGTTCAAAATGTCTTAACAATAAACACTGATATTTGTTCACAAATATACTTTAGTGTTACATTGCACTCAACATGGGATGTTTTCTCTGATTCATCTTCAATGTCCCCTTTTAAAGTACATATTTCTGAGTTTGGATTTAACTTGTATGCTTCAGGCAGTGCCAATTGCACTTCCCCATAACGAAGAGGTAAAAAGCATATGTTGCAACAGTAGCTTGGCCTTTAGGAGCTGCACTGGGGTCTAGGGGGATGGAAGCTTCTTGAGGAAGTACTGAGTGCAGTACACACAGTTATCCTACTTGTTTGCTGTCTTTGGAGAGTAAGGTGGCAATTTGGGTCCTACATGTTGGACTTTCTGGGCGTTGTGAGTCTTTTTGTTAGCCCAGGCAATGGTGTGACTATGCTGGTGATGGTCAATCCAGTGCAGGTATCAATGAAAGGTTCTCTCTCCGAATTGTTGGGTGTGTGTTGGATGAGAAGAACCTCTACTGTGGATGAATGGTCTTGTGCTTGGAACCTTGTTGGTGAAGCAAAGCCTTCAAAAAGGAGTAATGGCATGCGATGGCTATGATAATGGGAAGGTGGGCTGGAGTACAACAGCGGGGTACAGCTGATAATACAGCATTGAGATGACTTTCAGGCTTCCTGCTGGAGTCTTCTGCTGCAGACAGGGTAGTAAGAATGATGTGGGAGGACTCAGGACTATCCTCAGTGTCTGTCTTCTTGTCAGGGAGCAGTGAGGCTGGCTCTTCCCTAAGAGAAAGTGAGCTGGAAGTGCAGGGTGATCCCCACTGATGAGGGGGCGTGGGTCCAATGGGGTCTGAAACCAGGTCCAAGGCCTACCCAGGGAGCTCAGGCAGGAACAAATGGAAATGGGGCCAAAGACAGGACTAAAGGCAACCTACAACATACATACAACATACATACAAGAGTTTGGCATCTCAGCCAAGCTACTACAGTGTAGATCCCAGGCTCATCCAGGAAGCGGGGGCAGAGACAGGACTGGGGGTGGTACAACTAAAATGCAACCTAAGCAAGGGTTAAATGCTCGGGAATCCCCAAGCATGTAGGGGGAGGCCCCAGGTCATGCTGACTGGGGCATTAGGGCCTGTTGGTGTACTCATGGTCCTCACACCACCGTTTTCTTGCTGGCAGCTAGAGCTGAATTTTTAAGTGTCTTTGTAACTGCAATATGCAACTTCACAGGAGCCCTGTAATGAAACGTATCTGGCACAGGCAGGTAAGACACCAGTGGGACATGTTTTTTTTGCTCTGTTCAGACCAGCGGTGCTCAGCAGTGGTGTATATGAAGGTTATTCCAGCCAGGGAATGATGCTACTTTAACAACCTATGTGGCCCAAATTTAAGGGAAGATGCTCTGTGAACTTCTTCGTACTGGTTGATTCTGTGGAGTTTGATGTGTGAAAGGGCTTTTTTCCCCTATAACCTCAATCAGTGGGGAAAGTCACCCTCTCAAATTCTCCTTCCTCGGCCTTATGAGTCTGTGAAGACTAATTGCACTATGACCTTGTATGACAAATAGGTCTTACAGGTGTAAGTGAAGACTTCCTAGCTTCTGTAATTAACAGGTTTTTAACCTGGTAAAACTTTCTCATGCCTTTTTCAGTTAAAATAAGAATGAACTGTGGATAGGAAAAACACTGACGATCTCCATACTTTTTGAGTTCTCCTGGTCTTTGGAGTATTTGTGGAAGGCCCTTCAAGCTTATCTCAGAAGAAATTTTTTAAAATAGAGCTTTCAAATGCAGGACCAACTCTCCAAGCATCTCTGCTGGTGGTAGCTGTGGAACACCATGCTACTACTTCTGTGCGTTAAACTCAGGTCGTCTTTTATCGTTATTGTCCTTTTAACTAAAGTAGTTAGGAAAACATGTTCCATTTGTAGCACATGCAGGTTGGTACCACTGTGGTGATAACTGGCTATGGTGAGTAAGTGGTGACTGTCAAAGGAATGAATTTTATGCCTGAAGAATACTAATGTGAGGTGCTCATGCATAAAAAAAGAAGTTAGTTGAAATTTACATAACACTTCCCGCACCTGCTTGAATGAACTGTTAGATTATTGTACCAGGCTGCCTCAGTTCAAATGCTTCAGCTTCTGCCATTCTCAATGGATTAGTAAAAATAATTGTGTAGTTTGACAGAGGAATTTATATTGTGTTTGAGAGTCTTTGAGCAAACACTAGAGAGTGAAAAATACATTATAGACCTGGTGAGCTGTGCTGTGGGAAATGTAAACTAATGCAGTGATATATCTTTAGGAGTTGTTTCCTTTTTACTACTTGTGAAACACCTCTCATTTTAATCAATTGTGAATAAGTAAGATCTGTGGTATAAACTGATAAGTGAAATTTATTAAACTGTAACTATCATGCAATATTTACAGAAGAATAAGGGAAATCTTTACATTTTCCTGGTGTGAAGTTAAATTTGATCTCAAAGGACATGCCCAAAAGCCAGCTTTAAACTCAAATACTTATGTTTTAAAGAAGAGTATGCTGTTTTTCCTTGTGCATGTGTTTACATGGCTTCTCAGACTTTGTGATGGAAGAAAAAAGTTGCCTTTATTTATTAAGATGGAGACAGTTAAGTCTTCTAATCTCCTCAACTACTTATCTTGTTTGGCTTGTTCCTCCTGATTAAGAATGCAGTAGTTATTGATATCATAGATGTTGACTGTTAGATTCCCACAGCTGCACTAACTGTAATAGGAGTTGAAACAGAGTTATTATAACCTATACACCCAAGGGTCATATGGAGGAGAGAACAAAATGAGATGGTGAGGGTAAAGCCCTTAGTGTACTCTAGGTTTCCTATGTTTAAAAAAAAAAAAAGTGTTACACAGCTTGGAGGTCAAATCCAGGTACTCAGAAGACGATAACAGGGAAAGCAGACTTGTGGTTGAAAATGAAGCTGTAAACTTACTAGCTGAGGTTATGCTATGAAATACAAGTATTTACAATTTTAAAACAGTTAATTTTTTCTTCTTGAATTTTTTTTTTGCATTTACTTGGTACTAGGCTCATTTCAAGTCACTCTGGACTTACACCAATATTTTAGATTTTAATAATGTGATCTTTTTCCCACTTATAGCACATTCTATTTCTAAATTTTGAAGTTTGCTTAGGAAAATTAATCTTCAGAACATTATTGAATATCATTTTACTTTATATAGTTAGACACATAGGCCTTGAAGACCAAGAAAATCAGGAAAAAGTTTTCACCTGTTGCTTGCATATGTTAAATTAACATCAAGTTTAATTACTCTTATTATCTGTATCATGTTTTACAAACAGTTCCCCTAGTATTACATGAGGGCTCTCTAATTAGAGTTAAACCACTTTGCGTGACTCTGGGAGATATTGCAAGCATCCCAAAAAGCTGGCAGGACTCGAGAAGTGATGTGCCTGGGAGTTGTCTGCTCTGACTCATTAGATTACCGTTACTTATTTCTTTATGCTGTTAATGAACTTGGTACTTTGGGGATATGTTGCAGGAGCAGTCATGGGTTTATCAAACAGCCATGGTTTTCTTTCTGGTTCTAGCACTTATGGCCGCATGTGCTCATCATTTAAAGGTGATTCTCTATCATCAACATAGTTGATTCTCTATCATTAATGTAGTTGATAGTTTTTTGTGTATTGCAGTAGAAACATAATTTGGCCTGTATTTCTAACAAGGTATCAACTTGTAATTCTGAGGCATAAATACTGTAGTTGTATGGTTTAAATTTGTCTCAAAATGTTAAAAAGACAAAAAAAAAACCCCAAAACAAAATAAAAAAACCCACCCTGCACACTCCCCTCCAAATCAAAACCAGCATTATTTTCATTTTTTTCAGTATGCAAGACACATCACTAGGAAAATGTGGTCAATGGCATCAGGACAGCCTGTTGAAGCAGTGGTAACAGGAGTTAGAAATTTGGGATTGACCTCTGAAAGCCACCTAATATTCAAGGCAGCAAGAGAGGGAGAGTTGCATGAATAGTGCACTCCACAGTACCAGTCCTACTGAAATGACAGACTTAGACCAACTTCAGGACAGAGAGTAGGTTTGTATAGATGGGCTTTGTGTGGGATACTTCTCCCGTGTCTGAGGAAGATCCTTTGTGCCTAGAGTTGTTGTTGGTCCGGGGACCATCTGCGGTTCTCAGCCTCGAAGATGGAATGCAGTGACAGGCCAGACCAATACAGCTCGTGAAACCCACAAAAACCCATCAAGTAGCTCTGCACTATTCTGAGCTTCTTACAAGGCAATGGCGGTGGTGGGGAGGTGATGAGTTTCTTTGTATTTTTATTTTTTCAGAGTAGGGTAGACTATGCTGATACGTGGTTCTGGGGTCCAGCCAAATTCAGTGGCAGCATCTGGGCTCTGTCTAGAGATCAGCTGGTAGAGGTTGCCAGAGGCTCTTATTTTTGCACCAGACCCTGTGCCTCTGAGAGGCAGTAGCTTTTGGCTCCCAGCTCCCCACTCGGCATGAACGCAGTAGAACTGGACCCTGTGGTTCCCTGTTCTGGGGGGTTCTGTACCCTATACACTGACGACCTCTATGGCGAAGTTAAAATACACTAAGGGTTAGTCTCTGAGTTCCTTCAGGTCCAAATGAAGTTCCGGTGTTTTGATGACTCTCAGTTTATGGAGTTCAAGTCCCTGGGCTGGATCCTGAGACCAAAATTGCCAACAGTCTTCCCTCATACCTCCAGGTATTTGGCTATGTGCTGCTGGGGATACGCCCCAATGCCGTATGCTACAAAACTGTTGTCACTGGCTCAGCTTATGGAAACTCACTGTGTTTAGCCTTCAGTGGGTCTTCAAAAAGCCTCATGCTGCAGAGCATGCATGGTTACTGTTTTAATAAATTCTTTCCTGATTTAAGATTAAAGGTTTGGCAGTTTGTAAATTAATTATTAGCTTATGTTGCTTTATAAAACAACAGATGGTTTAATAAAAGTCTGCTCTCTAGCTGCCTTCACAACATCTGAAATTTACCTTCTCATGAGAGTGGTGTTATAAATACGTACAGTGAGAGAGAGAGAGAGACAGATACTATAGCAGTTTTATGGCTATGTAAACAAACCTCCTTTGTCAGAATTCAGTCATCTTTAACAGCTGGGAGGTGATGCTTCTAGTGATGGTGATCACCTTCCAGATGAGAGTACCTACTTATCCATCTCACAGTAATTTAAAGAGGAGCCACAGCTCATCCATCTTTTTCAAAGAGTTACAATGAATATTTGACTGTAAGAATTTAGCATTTACCCTTCATGGGTCAGTGGATGGGTTAGCCTTAAAGCATCTTTAGGGAGAGATTATTCTAATAAAGCCTCTTTACACACAACATACTGCAGTAGTATTTCATGTTCCTTTTTTAAAAAAATAAACCAAGTAGCAGGCTACATTTCCTAATAAGCTGTGTTTCAGACATAACATCCCCACAAGTTGGGGATGATGTGGACTTTTGTAGAGAATAGATTAATGGAAATATTTAATCTAAACCCTTTTTGGGGAAGTAGATATCCACAACAGGCTAACAGGAAGGCACTTTGATTATTGTTTTGAGCTGGTGTTCTGGGAGCGATCATCTTAAAGGCAACCATTTTTTTTTATTCCTTTTGTTGTTGCCTCCTCATTTAATCCCAATTTTCATTAATGCATGGTTTGTGTACAGAATGGTTTACCTTGAAACTTGCAAGCCATGTAAGGATAAAGTAAGATCTTAATTTAGCATTTCTTAGGAAAATGTGTCAGTCATATTTTACAGACATTGAATTTTTTTTACCACAAAGTACAATTATTATAAATTTACATGTAGGCTGCACACTTTTCTTACCTGATTTGCATCTGCAATGCTTGCTATGCTCGGTAACTCACAATTTTAGAAAGTAATTCAGGACAGGGACTGAAGAACATTGTATTTAGTTAAAAATGGAAGGGGATTTTAGTTGACAGTGTAAATAGGAGGGCAGCCTTTGCTTATCACATTTCCTTGCTCTGTCATTAGAAAGAAAAGTATCTTCCTTGTGTTAAGAAACTAATGGAAATACTTCATGGTAAAATTCTGAGGTTTTACATTTGGAAATACTGTGGTAAGCACTGAGGAAGAGCTTAGGGTGTTTTGTTGCCTGTTAACACTACTAGAACTGCCATGTCTTTAGGAGGTTTTGGCCTCCTATTAGTGTTTTTCTCATAGTGAATATCAAGTCTGAGCTTCTATGAAATACTAAAAAGTTAAAGATCTTAACCTCTCGTAGCTATAAAGCAAACCTCTAATCCGAACAGAGTGTGAAGCAGTGCACTATCTACCTGAGGTCTGCGAGTCTGGAGTCTGCTTAGCCTCAGCTAGGGGGTGTGGAATCGGCTCACTTTCAGGTGAATCTTTGAATCTTGATGATGATACTAGAAATGACCTTTTTTTTTTTTTTTTTGCTATTACCAATTATCTCAACAGAAGCAGCAAGTGTAAGTGTATTTTTGGGGGGTGTTTTTGTCACACTCTGAAGCTACCTTCCTGCTCACCAAATATATTCCCTTGTTCTATGCCCTGTAGTTAAAACCTCAGCCTTGCTCTGTCAAAACTTACGGCACTGATCCATGTCGGGGGGGGGGGCTCTGTCGTACACTGTTAAAAAATTAGAGGAAGTTTAAAATTAATTAAATGAGGAGGGGGGAAACCAACATTTCTTGTTTATGTTCATATTTTATTCAGCTATTTTTAAAATTGAGCTGAACTGCCTGAAGATTTCTGACACTTCCTTGGGAGTACAGCAGTGTTCAGACTCCAGCTGCAGAGCTTGGACCAGGCAGGCTCTGCCAGGGAGGAAGCTGTGTTATCTAAGGTAAAACTCACAGCTCTTTATATAGACAAGGTGTAAGGTTGTATTTAGCATGTATCCTCTAATTTTTAATGTGTAAAATGATATTATTTCACTTGAATGCAAAGTAGTTTCAGAGACAGTCAGTAGCAACTGGCTAGCCAGAAATTAGTATAAACAGAGGCTTTGGCAGAAGAATGAATGAGTGAGCTCCCAGATTTGGGCAGTTGCTTTGGTGAACAGAAATAATTTGTGACAGATAACAGAGAGAAAAGATGGTGCCTCAAAGAAGGTCTTCCTGAAGGATCCAAGAATCCAGGGTTCAAGTCACAGCTTCTTCACCCTTTTCACACTTCTTATGATACTAGTGGGCACAGCCCAAATTTTACAGGTATTAAAACATTGCCCTGGTAGGCATGGCAAGATCTCAGCTCTTTTTTAGGGAAGTGACTTAGGTCCAGATTATTCAAGTGCGAGAGCTAGGTGTTTAAACAACTTTAAAAATCTGGTCCATGAGATTTTAAGAGGTTAACTTCCATTCATTTTCACTGAGTTTTAGGCAGCATCTGTGGTAGTCACTTTTGAAAATGGTTATGGAACGAGGGACCCTCAAAACAGTTGAGGAAGATCAAATAAAAGAAGGAAGTGAAAGGACACAAATTAAAGCAGTTTGATGTTTCTATATGGACTTTCTCCTAAGAGTTTCCAAGCACTTAAAAAATGTGCCTTATCCTTGCTTTACCTAGGTTTCTTCTGTATAAAGAAGGGATAATAGCTTGTCCCTGTCTCACAGTGATAAAAACATTAGAAGATTGTGAGATTTTTTTCCAGTACTACACTAATGGGGGCTATATAAACACCTTAGATAGTGGAAAGGTAAGTTGAACTGGCAAAGCAGAGGTCGTGAGCAACTGGAGATGAGATGTAGAAAGGGGCAAAATTGCGCAAGGCCTGGAAGGCCTGGTAATAACTTCATATACTGTATTATGTCTAGGAGAAAGAATTTCAGCTTTCACTGACCTTTATTTTGAGCTTTTTTCTTCTCTATTTTATTTACAGTTACACGTGCTGACATTTGTACAATTTCACATTTGTCAAAGACAGAAATCTGGCAATTTTCTCTTTCAGACTTTGTTTTAAATTGTGTGCGTGTGTCTGTATGAGATTAGCCTTCTGTTAACTCCTATGGCATGCAATTAGAACTTGCAATATGGGTACAAGCCTCATTTTTGTAATAGTAATGGGTGTGCAGGTACACACGTGTTTGATCTGAGTAGCAAATTTAGCTAAGAATGGTTCTGAAACTTTATTTATGTCATAAGAACTGGAAGAAACTCATATAGCAAGGCTTGCCTAATATTTTCCACTATAACAGCATATTTTCAGAAATTTATGACTTTATTAAGCTCCAGTCTTAATTTTTTAAACTTCAAACTAAAAATTTCCATCTCATGTGATTGCCTGAGGGTAACTTTTGCCTGCAATAATGATGATTTGACCATTTCCTGAACTAACAGCAGAGAAATATATATTGCCCAATATTGTTCATTTATTTATGGTTTGTCTCTTGTATACTGGAACAAAATTTGACAGGGTGATGTCCTCTCAACACTTCCTTTAGAATCTGCCCAAATTTGGCTCTTCTATTATTATTGAGAAATCACCTTTTTCACACTCAGCCTTGTTAGTCACTGGCAGCTAAATTACTGGAGGCGTTCATCTCAGGCGTACAGAAACTGAGCAGGATCACTGCCATTGCTCATCCGTGATTCCGTGGTGGCTCTGGCATGAAGTTCTGTGTCTGGAGGGCAGGTTTGGTGAGGGATAGGTTGGAGGAGATAAAAATAGAGAAAACAGGTACGTAAGAACCTGGCCCATAGCAAGTGAAGAAAACTACTTCCTCCTGCAGTTCAGAAACTACTCTGGGGAATAAATAATTTTAAAATCCCCTAGAAAAATACATCTTACCCACACGGTAGTGCCTGGGCTCCCCAGAGGACCCCTGCTGCCTTCTCACTTCACCTGCATGTGGAACCAAGAAGTCCCAGTCCTGCTCTGGGCCCTTTTTGGAGCCAGGGCTGCACCGTGCGATCCTATCTCCACTGCCTCAGTTTGCTTTTTTGTGTTAGGACATTAAAATCCCACCGTTGATCACTTCAAAGTTTTGAGGTGGCACCCCTAGGGCACAGATAATATTAGTATTTCCCTGTTTTTACATGCTTGATTACAATCTCATTTTTCTTTTGACCTAGTGATCTGAGCGAGGGTGTGGCTTTTCACTTTGCTTGAGCACATGAAACGCTAAGCATATTTTCATGAGATGTATGAAGGAGGAAAATCGTCTTAGCCCCAGGGTTGTCTGTAAATTTCATCTCCTGTAGTCAGTGGTCGTTTTTAGGAAAGCTTATACTTTGGGTAAACAGATGGCCTGATCCTGCTCCTGCTGGAATAGTGGGCTTTTCCTTTACAGCGATAGATACAGGGGTCAGGCCTAGAAGCTGCTGAACCAAGAGGCTGGAGAAAATTATCTTTCAGACCCTTTCATAATTTTAAAGGTGCTCACTGAGTGATTCACTTCTTTCTTACCTCATTTTGACACTGAGTTATCTGGCTAAAAACCAATCTTGCAAAAGACCCCTTCGAAGCTGATCCTGCCAGAGGGCGACTGCTTCTTTAGCAGCGCAGAGCCCTCTCGGCACAAGGGAGAAGGGTTGTGTATTGAAGATATTTGCCTCTCAGCACCTTGCAGCATTTCACCTAATGTGCCTCGTCTTGCAAATATGTCAGATCTGTAACTGTCATAGAGCAGGTTTGCAGGATTAGCCCCACCTATTGCCCTTTAAAAACAGTTCTCTAACAATGACAAAAAAAATTGTGCATGTATGTGTAGGTGTGTGTATGTAATATGTGCATATGTACATACACATAAGCCAGGTATGTACAGACTGACTGTCACCTATTGTACATTAGATAGCACAGAAATTTACTGTTTTCTGCTTAGTATGGAACTTTTAAAGAATGTATATGGACATTCTTGTACGTATAAACATACATGTATACATACGTACACATGCATGCACACAAATATTCTTGTCATCTACAGTGCATTAAAAAGCAAGACATTTTAGTTTGTTCTCCTTATGGAACTTGTTAAAAACGTGTGTTAGTGTATCGGTTCCCATATTTCAGAAGAGAGCAGCACGGAGATATGCAATCCAAAGTTGCTTGGTATTTTTAAGCTGAAATTAGATTCATTGCTTTGATTATTCCATTGTGGGCCCCAAGTTATATTTTAGTGTCCTTCACCCTTTTCTCCTTTATTATTTATAACCCACACTCTTTGAGCAATGACCAGGACTAATCTGTAACCTTCTGTCCTTCTGCCTGATTCGT
The DNA here is from genome assembly GCA_013398815.1 of Ibidorhyncha struthersii. NCBI lineage: Eukaryota > Metazoa > Chordata > Aves > Charadriiformes > Charadriidae > Ibidorhyncha > Ibidorhyncha struthersii. Next base: position 405,181 of record VZSZ01005529.1, read on the forward strand.
TCTCTTTTGAAACACAAAGATTGAAGCAAATATTCTCAGACTCTCTGTTAAAATATAGATAGATAGATATTTCTCCCATATGTCCTATACTGAAATAAGACTTAATGGAGGTTTTGCTTTTCTAATTCAGTCTCAGTGGACCTACTTCAAAGGAAAATAGCAAAGGACTGGGAAATATATATTTGGTATTCATTGTATTATAATGTATCTACTGCACAATGCATCCATGTAGGTATTTTTTAGGCATTCACCAAATGGCTTGTGTGGCCATCTTGATTGTTAGATTAATGCATCCATGTTTTATGTTTTTTTTTTTCCCTGCAATGTTTTGTTGTTTCCCCTGCAATGTTAGCTGCACCTAAATAAATAAATTAAATAGCAATTCATTTGTGCTCACTCTGCATCACAAAGAAGTGGGGCATAAAACAGCATTAGCAGTGAATCCCCTGAGGACCAAAGAACCTCACAGGGGGCTGGTCCTCTGAATGGTCTCTGTCACTCCCTAGCAGCTAATGACTGAAACAGGATCCATGGCCACTGGGAGCTTTTAATTTCCTTACACTGTACAGATTGCTCTGATCCAATGCAAAGTGACAGCTACCATTTCAGTACAGCTCATTAACAGCTTTTGCAAAAGCCAGCATGCACCATGTCTTCACATATGCTATATTCCCGTGATCTGTGTTCCTGCAAGCTAGAATTCAGCCTTTGGATAAGTTATAAAATAACATAGTTGCAGGCATAATAAATGCAGTGTCTTAGATACCTGGGGAAAACAGACAGTGTATTTAAACTTATCTTGGGGCAGAACGATTCATGTCCATACTTCAGAATAACTTGAGAAAACTCAGGGATTTATTTGCTTGGTGAAAGACCAGCAATAATGTATTGAAGAGCAGGGAGCACGTAACAAAGAAAGCTTTCCAGGAAATTTAGGAAATGTCAGGATAGTTGACAGGGGAAGAGGAAGATGGAGACAATTCAAGAAAATAATTGGAAAATTAAGGGAAAGTTCTCAAATTCTCTAAGGCACATGGAATAACAGGACATAGTTATGTCTGTCAAGCACGGGCAACAAAACTAGAATAACTTTTGTTGTGTTACGTTGGTTTTGTGTATTTTTGTAAGCACTAAGAAATTGTAGCCAGCGCTGGTATCTTTAAAATCAGTGGAAAAGTCTTGCTTTAATTTATACAGGAGTGTTTATTTTTCCAGCATATGTGTGTATAGGGAAAATTGTGGCTGGGTTAGCAGTCCTGAAAGCTTACTTTTAAAATAATTTTTGTTAGAAAAACAAATCCACTGAAAGCAAGAAGAGAAAAGCTTGGATTTTCCGTTTCCAGAAGGACCATTTGTGTTGAGTAGGAGAATAGCAGAATAGGTCCAGAACATCCTTGTGTTCCTCATCCTTCAGCCCTTTGAGAGGGGCAAGAACTGTCCAGATTGTGGTGTAGTAATTTTAACATAGTTGAGAAACTGTGGAAGGGTGTCCCAAATCAGAAGCAATGTTGATGTTTGCCCTGTTATGAGTTAGTGGGAACATATCTGTGGTGCTTCCAAAGCAGCATCTTGCATCTGAGCGTATTAGAATAGTTTCAAAGTCTGGAACAAACATATAAAGTTACAGTACCTTCAGAGGACATTGCCTAGTAGTTTTTAATGGTACAGGTTTTTATCAACCCTTCTTCAGCTCAGTGAAACTGAAGGTATCAAACATCTTCAATGATTATAATGAAGAGGCAGTCTCAGAACTGAGAGTATAAAATATTCTCTGTGTGTTTGCTGAAGGTGACATTTACAGTTGCAGAATGAGAAGTTTGGAAAGTCCAATAGGAAACAGGTCACCCACCCTTAAGTGGAAAGTCATGATTCTGAAAGCTACAATACCTGAGAGATGAAGCTTGGGGTATGCCTCACTGAGTAAAGGCAGACAAGTTGTGAATAGTTTTCCTTTAAGTTCTTTCCCTAGTCTTGTTTCTGACTGTGAGACTGATTGAAGTCTAATTGCCATGAGAAGTTTAGATTAGTGCATGAAATAAATAGCATCAGATATGGGTAACATCCTGAGAAAAACTGTGATGTAGTTACATTTAGAGTTTTTTGTCTACAGGCATCAATCAATGAAAAGCAGTAAGATGTGACACAATTATTTTAAGGTGGAAACTTCCTTTTGAGTATTTTTTAAATTCTTTTTTTCTCTTTTTAATGTGGAAGATGAGAAAAATGCAAATCCTAGGCCTGTAAAGTAGATGAGTTGAAACAATGCCATTGACAAGTTAGCAGCATAGAGCAAGGTGACTTGTAGTGATAGGAGGTAGTGATGCTCTCTAATATGCTACAGGACTTGTAGCAGGCAGAGAGACAAACCCAGAATCTCATGGTTTTAGGGCAGTACAGAATGAGATCACCCAGGAAGTACTGAAGTGTGAGGAGTCACCTATTCAGGATGGCAAACGTACAGTTTAGTGTCCAATAAAAAGAGCAGATATATTGTCAATATCAACAATGTATTTTTACTTGTAAAAATACATTTAAAAATATGTAAAACACCTTGCTATAGCTCATAACCTGTTGTTTCTATCCGCAGTGTTCCTTTGACACCTCTTGTTCCTCAGTCATTCCTTCTATCATTATGAAACATGTCAACATGTAAAAAGAATATACACGTACACTTTTAATAAATAATGGAAGCACAGCTCAGTTTCTCAAACAAAATTAGATATAGGTCCATGATAATATGCTTAGGGAAACAAATAAGATTATGTATAATTACAAATATGTTCACACGATGCACACAGAAAAGATGGTTGTTGGCTGTAAGTAAACTAGAGTATCAGTAAGAGGGAGTTTTAAAAATTGCATTAAATGTGTGTATCAGAAATATGTTGTGTTAAGATGGAAAAGTAGTAAGTAAATATTGATGCCTCCAGTGGACAGAAGGTACGGTAGATCCTCACTAGTCCAAACGTTTTGAGGGACTATATCCTAGTGGAAGCTTGTGTTCCTAAATGTGGTGAGCTGCTAGTGCAAGTACATAGACTTGGATTAATTTTTGCCCCAAAGAATTAATATTTTGGGCTTACAAAAATTATTGTACTAATCATAAAGATCTCTTTGAGAACAGTGACAAGAGGAGTAGGAAAGTGTATCAGCATTAGGTGAGGCAGCTGATTTATGGAGCTCTGGAGTAGCCAGCGTCCTCTCTAGATAACAACTTGTGGCTTGGGGGGGACTGGCTTCTTTGAGAAAGTGTCCTTGAGTGTCCTTATTGCAGGCTCTAACCTCTTGCCAGGGACCTGCTGCCTCCTAATCGCAGGGTGCCTAAGGCCTTGTCTGAGTGTGGGATTGTGCATGTCCCACTTCTAGCGCAGCTTTGAAAAGTCTCTGTAGCTAAACTACTGCAAAGGGCCAAATTAACTTTGTCTGGTGATTATTCATCCTTATTTGGCCATATTCAACTCTCAGCAAAGGAGAAAGATTTAAAATAAATTTAAATAAGACGGTTAAGTTACGATTAAATAAATTGGAATTACATCTATAAGACAGACTTTTTAAATATAGTTAGTATCACATATAGTCCCAAGCCATCACATGGTTCAATCAGGTACATCTCTAGTAGTAGGAGACTAGTGATATACCTCCCAATTATACTTTTTCTCTGGTTGGTTGTAAAAATACGGTTTTACACAACTGTGTTGTGCTCTAGAGTAATGCAAGAATGCACCCAGCCACATGTCTTACATCTCTGGCTGAATGTGTAAGCAGCCTGGGTACTGAAGCTCTAAACAGCATGTTATGTTGTCTGGGACACTCAGAAGAAGTCTACAAAGCAGATGTCTCAAAATTAATTACAATTATGGATTAATAGTACTGAATGGTGCTTAGAAAATTTTATTTCTACCTCTCACTTCTCTGTAAGGTAGAAAAATTAGCAAACTACTAAGGACCTATTGAAGGATCCTGTCCTGTGGCCTTTTTTGCACATTGTTCCCCCAAAGTGCAATGGTAGTTTTTCAAGTGTAAAGGTTACACATGTGAGTTAAATTGCAGAGTCAGATGCTGCTCTTGGATGTGTGTGAAGACTCCTTTTGATGATGATAGATTAATCAGGCCTTAGGTGGTAAAATTGGGGTATTTTACTCTTTAAGTCAAAGGAGAACATGTGCAGCCACATTTTCAGAAGGATATAGTGACCGTGTACCCTTAAGAAAAAGTTCCTAAAATAAGTACTCTGTATTGGTTCACATGAGCAGGATGTGTTAACAGCTGAATCACTTTGGGAACATCAACTCCCAAAATCATGAATATAAAAATCATAGGTTTGGGGTTTTTTTAAATAGTAATTTCTTGCTTCTTGGATTTTGAGGCTCCATGGTTCTTGTATTCATGTTTCTACTCTCCAAAAGCATGAAAAGCTGAGATTTTTTTCTTTTTTTTGGGTGGTGGGAGGGAGTGGGAAGAGAGAAAACTCGTCTTCTGTATTCACTTGTCTCCCTCAACAGGACTTTTGGAAAGCATTAAATACCATAAGTCTCAGTGAAGCAAAGTGACTGTCAAGGCTACATGTGGTCACTAGACTGAGGACCGTGTGAAAAATTAGCGCGTGTGTTGATTCCTTTTTTGTTATCAGGGCTATAGCTTCTAGGATTAATAAAGAAGCAGGCAGACTTTGTGACTCTTCAAAAAGTGTGAGTCTTGTCATGAAACATGTATCCTGGGGTGGGACACAGTAATGTATTCCCATTTAGAGTTCTGTTCTCTGCTGGCCCATGGCAAGAGACAGCCACTACAGATGCAGGGTGAGCTTTGGGAAGCTGCTTAGCCAGGCATCAGAAACTGCCGGAGAATGGCTATAGTGAGCCTGTGCAGTGTCTGCACCTCTGCTGGGCTGAACTCCCAGAAAATGGTAGTGATGATTTTTCCCTCTGAAAAAAAAAAAGAGTTCCTATTACATGGGGTCATCCCACTTGCTCTCCCCTTTCAAATACCACATGTGGGGGGAAAGGGGGAAATGGGGGCAAATAACCTTTTTGACAGAGGAAATGAAACAGGGAAACTTTTAACTCTGAAAAAAAGATAATTTCTGTATTAGGGTGCAGGACTAATGTTTTGTTTCTTTTTACGTGTCTGTTTTTCACAGGGGGTACTTAGCTGGTTGTTCCCACTCCCCCCCTCATTTGAAGGACTTGGGGGTGGGCAAAGGAGCATGTCTGGGACCGCGTTATTCTAGCTGCAAGAAAGAGGAAATAGTATTTAAAAAAACCATTTAATTAAATGACAACACTTGGGATTTCATTTAGTTCACATTACAAGAGGAATTTAGACTTTCACTGCTACCACCTGCTGCCAGGCTGAGCTGTGAGCGTTGTTCCCGCGTCTCACCGATGCAGGTGAACTTACTGCCGAACCACTTTCACAGTCCAGAAAGCATGACATTCCTTGTTACCAGTGGGAGGAAAGGCTAATTGAGAAGTGTGTATAAAAGCTGTAATGAGTAGCATTTACATGTATTGATTAGAAGTAGGGCCACCGTCTCTCATTTATCACCACCAGCAGCTGTGAAATTTTCCCCACGTCGATTGGCACGGCTCATATTCCCGCTCCTCTGGTTCTTTATTGCTTTTTCTTCCCCCCACCCGCCCTGAACCAGAGTGCTGATCCACCAGCTGGAATGGGCTGGTAATTACTCCAGCTTCTCCACCAGCTGCCACAATTGCCAAACCGCTGGAGTGAAAAATTCCATCCCGCATTTCCGATTTTTTACATTACCACTGCATAATCATATTTGACGAATAATTAACCTGGGTTAATACTTCAGGGAGCCATTTGCAAGTAAATTGATAAGCTGAGTGCTGTAAAGGCGCACAAGGGCTAAAGGCTTTAGGAAGCTGCACACAACAGCCCACTGACTGTGCTGTTTTAATACACGCACACCTTCTGACCATCTTAATTAAGAGTGGCCTGTGGGTTCTGTCCTCCAGCCTCCTTAAACAGAGCACGGCTCAGGAGGAGGGAGAGAATGGGAAATACACTCAAATTAAACTCTCTGCTGTAACTGTCTCATGGCAGTGGTGCAAAGGATGTGAATAAGTGCACTTTTCCTCCCTTTTTGATTTAGAAACGAACACTGTTAGATCGGAAACTTGTCAGACAAGGTTGAAATCAATGGAAATTTTTCCCCGCCAACTCAGTGGAGCTGGATGCAGGTTGGAGAGCTATTTTCCCCACCTTTAATAATGGCATGCAGGTCAATGAGAGAGCAGAGTTGAGTCCTTTTGGGAATGTATATATTTGTATATTTTTTTTCAATTAAGGCAGCTGCACTGTGCTTCAAATGCATGCCTTTTCTTTGGGGGTGATCCTGGACTTCTGAGATAAATGGAAAACCTCCCTATGAGACTTCTGTGGTTTATAAATCCACTCTTTCTTCGACTTAAGCTTTTAGAATGTTTGGCATGTATCTATTTTGGAGCAGGATTGCACCAAATAGTTATTTGTAGCTTTCATCAGGGTTTCCTGGGGTTGTTTTTTTGTTGTTTTTTTTTTTTTTTTTAATATTTTCAGTTTGTTCTTCACTTTTAAAGCAGCTAGCAGTACATGTTTATTTTCCTTGGTTTGGGGTTTTTTTTTTGGGTAAATATTTTATTGCTAAATAATTTAAAGAATATGCTTATCACAGGTGAATCAACAAACATTTTATAATGCGCTTGTAAGAATCCTGCCAAAAATAAACCAGAGTACCTTATTTGACAAAAATACAAGACTGTTCAAATGACAGGTCCCACCGAAGCTTTCCTTCCTGCAAAGGCTTATATTTATGCTTAATTCCAACATGGGCTCTTTGGCAGATCCTTGCGTGATAATTCAGCAAGAGAGAGTAAACAAGCCTCCTTCCTTTAGGAAGACAAGTAAAATTAATTGTATTTCATCATCTTAGTTGATTCTTATAACGTTTTTCTGAGTCAAAAAGTCAGGTATTGACTGAGGCAACATAAAGGCTGTGGATGAGGGGTCCAGAGAATCTCTGTCATGTTTGTTTTTCTGGTCCAATGTTACTGTCATTCAGACAAATACTATTTCTTCAAGATGGCCTGTAAATGCCATAGAAATCTTCTGAAGCGTGGTTTTGGGCAAAGCAAGAGGAAAGAATTAAAGTTAAATAAGACTCATATTATTGCAAATCTTATCTGGGATTTGCTTTGGTTTGGTTTTTGCTACGTAGCACCATTTCTTAGTTTCACAGAAAAATCTCGTAAGGAACATTAAAATACATTTCTATTTCTGGGAAGATATGCCAGAAAACAGTGTCTAAATGATCTGAAAAAGAAAAGAATTGGTCACTTAGTATTTCCATAGAAACTGTGATTTGTTATCTCCTCAAGACTTCCACCCTAACTACTGATTTTTGGGAACATCTGGTTTGACAGTCTTGGTGGCAGCCCTGATGTGCTGTAAAACTGCAAAGCTGTAGGTTGGGAGAACAATAAATGGATTTGTGTATCATGTACTTGCACTTGCCAGCATGCCCCAAGCTGGTGGCACGCAGAATACCACCAAGACAGAGTTAGCAGTGGAGTCATGTAGCAGCTGCACACCTAGCCAGGGGGAAACAGTCGCCAGCCCAGGACGCTGCCCTGTGCAAAGCCCTGTGAGGTCGCCACGGACCCTTGGCATGTCCCATCACTTGAGCCCCAGGAACACCTCTGGAGATGGTGAATGGGCACGTGGAAGCTACAAGAGCTGTTTAAGTTATTTAATCTCTACATGAAAAAGAAAAACTGTCAGAAGATGGTTAAATAAAAATGTATGCTTTAGGGTTTAAGATATCAAGGCAGTTTTATTATTCACTAAAACGACTCAGGAGAGAGATGCAGATGGGATTATTTAAAATTAGACATTGTCAGTAAGGTCCTATGAAGAGCCAGGATTACTGTAACGTGGCTCCCTCTTAGAGGTATGCTGACTGTGGAAGCAAATTTGGGTAGGTTGCAGTGAAATTATAGGCCTGGTACCTGGAGGCAAGATCTTTCTTGAAAGGTGCAGTATTTTTTTAAGAAGCATAAACCCTAATCACGTGGAAAATTATCTATCATGTCATTTGCTTTAAATAATAGGGGTTTGTCAAAACTAGCTTAAGTTAAAATTTGCCATATCTTATGTGTAGAGACTTACCTTGTTGCCAGTGCAAACCTAAGGATTTCTGGGTTATTTTGTGTCATTTGAAATCCGAGAAGTTTCAGAGAATTCCAGGAGGAAGAATATAGCTTAAAACCATGGTATTTACATGATTTTCAGTGGGTCTGCTATTTTTTTGCAAATAAACTCGGTTTAGTAAGTATTTTATAAAAAATTTCTTCATCGTACAGGAGAAAAACTAGCCAAAGCCTGAAATTCTTATTTAAGCCTCAGGCTGAGAGCTGTATGTATTGTGGCAGATGTACAAGCCCTCTATAAATCCCTATTAGGAATTTGGTGCAGGGGTTTTCCATGGCAAATATGATACACTAAAGACCACCACCATTAAGTCACTGCTGGTCAAAACTTTCATGCACAAGGTGAGTTTGTCTTAGCAAGTGCTGCTAGAAACTGAGGTGGGCACTTCAGGATGTAGCCCATTGATATTAAATATGAAAGGAATTAGCCCTTTCAGTTTTGTTTTCCTCTGCTGTGCAGCTTCCCAGGTCTGCCTTATCATTTTCAAGCAGCCAAATTGTTGTCTGTCTTATTGTCTGCTCAGCTGGTTCTGTGAACGTTCTCTTTCAAACCTAAATAGGATTGCATGGGATCGCCTGGTGATTCAGAAAATAAATAAAGAAAAACATGAATATGACTGTCATGCTGTATTCCCCCGGCCTGTAAGCAGTCTGGCTTTTTTTTAAAGTAGAGCTTCTGTGCATGCCGGACCGAAAGTCAGCACTGGGCATTTGTCACCATGTGTGGTAATGCAGGGGAAAGCAGTTCCTTTCAGAGCTCAACTGTAGCACTAAGTGAAATCAATGGCCAAACAATCTAACACAATTGGTCACATATTGATAGAATTAAACACCGCTGTTAACGTGACTTGTCATTGATCTGACAAAAACAGAGTCCAGGGTAAAAGTCGCCCGAAGCCTTTAGACTCTGTGTTTATGTAGCAAAGGTTGGGAAATTATTCGCTCCATCTGCTTCTAACATAATTTTTTTTATTTTTGCTGACAATACTCCTCACTCTAGAAAACACTTGCAGAACTTTAACCTCTTCGTTGTCAGAAACCTGCGAGTGCGCAGCAGGCCCCCCACAGTGCAAATTCTCTCTTGGTTCAGGGCATTGGGTCTCTCTCCCTGTGCATGCGTGGGGGAATGCTTACAAAAGTACTGGGAAGCTTCCCTGGGCCGGGAGCAGAGGGAGGCTGGTCAGCACAGGGACGTGGTCATCCACATCAGCTGCAGGCAGTTTTGCCAGCAGGCAAACCCAAATGGTGGAGTACAGAGTGTTACTGACTTCGAAATAGGGAATATATGCGGAAAGCAGAATTAGGCCCATACATTCTGGTGTACAACGTATCTGGCTCGTGCAGGGTATAGCCTGTTGTCATGTGGCGGCTATGGTTCAGAGGGTAAAAATACCGATAAAGACAGCAATTAAGAGGTTCTCAGCTAATATCACTTGAAAATAGTCTGCATTTCAGGAATCATTTTTATTGAGCTCCAGCTTTGCATCTGTAGTTTAGCTGTTGGCCTTTTGCTGGTGTGTCAGAATCCAAAAGATTTTACATTATGAAATCTTCAGCTAACTGAAATAAATGCCATGCATGCTGGAAACAAACACCTAATGAGCGCCTGAAATATCTGAGCAAATTGCTCCAGAGTATTTGCAGGGGAGACTTGTTCTTAATGCTGACGAGTTCTCCGATCTGACCTACGAGTCACGCTTTGCTTTTAGGCTGATTGCAAACCTGATAATGTTTTCTAAAGTACCGTAAGAGAAAGAAGCCTGGGTTTGTAAAAAGCGTAACTTACTGGTAACTTGTAGTCACAACATGTCAGCCCTGTGCTTCTGCACCATTCACAGTGTCAGGAAAGGCATTCTCACCTGCTCTGCGCTCACGATCACTTCTCTCCTCTGCTCCTACAGCTCTTTGCCTCTTAGACGTCTATTTTGTTTGCTGTAATCTTTATGTTGTGTTAGAGGTTATAGATATTTGACACTTTGATAGTGGGTGTTGCTTCTTTGTTTATCTGCTGGCTGCCGAGCACGGGCATTGCTGGTGATAGTGCTTCTGCATGTGCCGACACTGCGTGCAGTGCCCCTGGGCAGCCTGAGCACCCCAGGGTGATCAGCAGCAAAAGGTTGCCGCACACCTCGGTTTTGGGGGAGAGCAAGGAAGAGCAGTGTTTGCGGGGGTTTTGTTTACTTTTTTCCTGATGTTACAGTTGTATAATAAAAGCTTTCCACCCAAGTTCGGTGTAGATATTGCTGGTGGATTGTTGTTGCCTGTGGCAGCCACAATGGCAAGATTTGCTGTGCTGTATGCAGCCTAGGGACTCTGAGGCAAGTTATCACACCTCCACGGCTCCTTCCTTTAATTCACAAGCCTTGCGAAGATGTAGGGAGGGAGGGAAGGAGAAAAAACTTTAATGTACACAGTAACCTAGTCGCAGGGGGGAGAGAGTCAGAAAAGACTTATGCTGCTTACTTGCACTTCTGGCAACATTACAGAAGCAGACAGGTTTCTTCTGAGTGGAATATGAGTTTTTCCAAGATTATTAGTAGAAAGACATTCCCTCAGTAGGAAAGGAGCAAAGATACCTGTGCACAGTAATTGCATTCTCGCAGTCTGAAGCTCTGTGGGACACAGTGATGGTGTTAATCCACCTTCTCCACATCCTTGTCGTGAAACACCAGTTCATCGATGGTATGTGCGTCTGAACTGGAAATGTGAAATGCTTGGAAAAGATTACCCTATGCTGAAGTTGAAAGCTAATTGCCCATCATGACAATTCCCAGCAGACTGGTACATCTGAAGTCTCAGTGTGAACACTAAAAGCTCATTCCCGGGGTTAAAGAACCCTACTGACAGATGGGATGTCAGGAGGGAGACATAATTGCACAACAGAAGTGGTAACCTGTACAGCTTGGGAAAAGAATAGGACACAGCTCCTGCATCTTCAAAGAAATAGCTAAGGCCAGGCCTTTGAACTGTATCAGGAAAGATCACCCCACCAAGAAGGCAGCAATGTGATGTGGCCTTCCTTCATACAAATGCTGTCTTTGCTTCTCCTCTCTCGGTTGTACCCCTTCTCTTTTCCTAAAGTGATCTAAAAGTCCTACAACTTGGTCATGCTTTCATGAAGTGCCCTGATGAAGAATGTAAACAATGAGAATACCAATCATCATGCTGCAGTATGATGGAAACAGAAGGAGAGTGCGCACACAAAGGCTTTCTTTCTCTCATCTTTCCTATGCAGTGGTTGGAGTAACTTTTATAAAGATTCTTCAGCAATTGTGCTTGGGTGGTTTGGATGTTATAGCACCTGTTGAAGCAAGAATAAGTGATATAAAATGAATTTCAGATGTTTCAGACTGGATCCACATCTGAATAGTGCCTGCAGTTTTAGAGAGTCTGCTTTCACTTGCGGTAGGGAATTCAAGGTGTTTTTATAAGACATGAGGTTGCATTTTTTTCAGTAAGAGGCCTTACCTATACTGGCATTTTCTCACCAAAAGAAATTAAAAGACAACTCAGTTTAAGGTGTGAGTAGACTACAAAGATACACCTCAGTATTATTTTCATGCTGCATTATTAGAGAAAATTCAGAAATGTTCATCTTATTTCATCACTCGTTGCAAGTAAAATGGATTAAAAACCAGAAAGCTCTTCACATATACTTGACTTACCTTTACCTTTTAGAATATAAAGGTTAAGGAGTTCAGTTAGCTTTTAGCTTCTAAGTTCCAAAACATCAGAGATTTTTTGACAAAATCCCCAAATCTAGTCCTTAGAACTGCAAGTCTGTGTTTGCAATGCTTCCATTTGATTTTTTTTAATCATCGGCAAACAGCAGTTCTGTCTAACAGCTGCTCAAAATTTGTGTCAGTTAACTTTTTCTAGACTTCATGGGATACAGGAGCAATGGCAAATTCTGCCCTGAATTTGTTCCTATTCGCTGGAATAACAGTACTTAATTTTAAATGAGGAGCTGGTTAAATAATTACATGTAACCTTCACGTTAATGTTATTTCATCACTTTCATTATTGTGTAACACTCTAAGAGAATTACAACTAAATATCCTGGATAGGCTTGCAGTGATGTATTATGGTCACAGGAGACATTTTAAACAGCGCAGCCAGCTGAGTGAGGTTTCTGTGCTGTCTTTATCTCTTTGTGTCCATGAAGTGTTTAGTTCTTATTACAGCTTACTTATGCAGCCTAGGATTGAATTTTTTTTTCCCCTTAACTTAGACAATTGGCTGATCAAGGACAGCTCTTTAAGCGGGGTTGAGGGATCTGTAATAAATTATCAAAGACCTGTGAAGCTAGCTTCATAATAAATTATCCCAAGTCCCATGCAGTCCCTAGCATTGCAATTGGAATTCATGGGAGCCTGGCCTGACACGTCTCAGGAGAAAGTCTTAATCCTTCAAGTGAAAGCCTGAGAAACTTGGCATGACAGAGTGTATAAGATAAAGCCATGATGATCTGCCAAGACTATTTTAGAAATTTTGTGCTTAATGGCCTCAACTGTATTTCTCACTGGTATTGTTCTCCCTCCAACGGATCTTTAAGTCTATTGACATGGTGAAATATGGATGGGCCAATAGGATGGATGAACTTTCCATTATCTGTGTGCCACACTTCTCTTGCAGTGAATACCATAGGTTCTTGGTTTCATAGATATTTCTGTGTGTCCATAACCCTACTGACATGAGTAATTCCACTGATGGGAGCACAGCCCCCTCGCCCCCCCGCCTGGTTCGTGGTAGCGCAGGTGCACAGCGGGCAGGGAAGGGAGTTTTTGCTGCCACTTGCATCATGAAAGGTGGGAGCAATACTTAACACAGGCTGCTGCCCCCTCACCACCCCGCAATGTTTCTATCCACTGTATTGGTTCTAGGATAAAAGAAAGCACATGCAAACATCCCTGCAGAAGCAGAATTGGTAGCTACTCAGTGTTCATTTTACTGCAGTTGGGTTTTTGTTATTCTCAGGTGTATCTGGATCAAGCTGAACTGAACAAGGCTCAGAGGGATCCGTAAAGTCTTCTGAAAAAAATAATCTTAAAATATCTTTTCTCTACATAAAATTGTAATGGCATTGAAGTGTTTTCAGTGGAGACTTTCTGGTGCAGAAAATGTGTTGTTTCAGGAAGCCAAGACTCTGCCTTTTAGGGTAACATTTTTAATTTTTTCAGTAAAAGAGTTGTGAAAGGCTTCTACCTTAAACCTACCATTAGAGTAAGATACTCTATTCCTGTATCTGAGCTAATTTAACTTTTGATAAAAGTTTCACGTTTTTGGCAAGTGACAAAGGAGAACATGTTGCTGTGGAGGAGAGACTGGAATCAAATAATTACCCATTGAATCAGTCAGCTAATCAGGGGATTAAAGGTTAAAAAAAATCCATGTGAGATACATTAATGAAATGTTTGTATGTGACACGGCACGATGTGAATGACATGTATGTCATGCCTTGCAATATCATATGGATAAAGCATGCATCTAGATTTTATAGTTCCTTATTATTTGTATTGCAGTGTTTTCTAAAAATCCAAGAAGGACAGCATATTATTTTACAGTGTGTTTACAAGCATTAGAAAGCTGGTCGGGAAAATGATGAAAATATGAATCATGATGACTATAATAAATATAATGGAAGACCAATGAAAGCAAACTTAGAGTTGGCAGATGGTATGCTCTGTATTGTATGATATATCCATGGGACATGTATGACATTCGTATAGGAACAGCAGCAGCTACGTCTGCACATGCGGCATTTAAGAGAGAATTCATGTCCTGCATAAAGATATTTTGGTGTATGCCCAGAAGCCAGTCTGCCTAGTGATTAATATTAGTGCTATTCTTCCCTTTTGATTGAAACCCCTCTGGAGGGAAAGGCAACCAGTAGCTTCAGCATCAAATTATTAATGTTGCTGACATACAGAGGAACTGTTGCTAAAGTTACAAGGTTTAACCAAATGGGTAACCACAGTGTGCTGTTCCTCCAGAAAGATGTTCACAGCCCCACATAATACAGTGACCCCTGGCTGTGACCCAGCAAGGTGCTTATGTCCAGTTTTAAGAACAGGGATAATGCGCTGGGTCAGTCTAGGAGGGCCTCCAGCATCTCACATGAATCATCCCTGCAGGGACCCTGCGTGGTAGTCTCTGCAGCACTTGGGAGGCAGTGGAGAAAAAAATGGGGGCTTGGGAAAGATCTCTTTATTGGAATAAACATTTCACAGTGTTGTGGTTTAACCCCAGCCAGCAACTAGAACCACACAGCCAATTGCTCACTCCGCCCGGTTGTGATGGGGGAGAGAATCAGATGAGTAAAAGTGAGGATAAATTCATAGGTTCAGATAGAGACAGTTTAATAGGTAGAGCAAAAACCATGCACACAAGCAAAGCAAAACAAGAAGTTCATTCACTGCTTCCCATTGACAGGCAGGTGTTCAACCATCTCCAGGAAGCAGGGCTCCATCATGCGTAATGCTTACTTGGGAAGACAAACACCATCACTCCAAATGCTGCCACCACCACCCCTTCCATCTTCTTCCTCCAGCTTTATATACTAAGCATGACATCATATGGTATGGAATATTCCTTTGGTCAACTGGGATCAGTTGGCCCAGCTGTGTCTCCTCCCAGCTTCTTGTTCCCCCCTCAACCTGCCCACTGGCAGGGTGGTGTGTGGAGCAGAAGAGGCCTTGGGTTCTTAGCAGGAATTAAAAACACCAGTGCGCTATCAAAAGTATTTCCCATCTGAAATCCAAAACATAGTGTTACACCAGCTGCTAGCAAGATAAGTTAACTCCACCCCAGTTGAAACCATGACACAGAGGAGTAGGTAACTGATGATGAAAGAAATTTTATTATGTAAGATTAATATTTCTTAAAAATACATATATACCCACTCATATTGATTTATTTTTACGCATGGTGTGAAATTGGTAGTTTTTGAAGGACTAGCATGTAGTTGTTTTACAGCACTGAAAACTTACACACTTCTCAAATTCTTGAAATTCTGAGTAAAATTAACATCGGTTAATTTTCACAATTAAATGCTAATTTTTGATTGACTTGGGTGGGGTGTTTTTAATAGAAGCAGTATGGGAGGATGATCCTGGTCCTCTTGTTTCATCTGTGTGTGAACCAAGTCTAGCCTTGCGTGAGACCAGGACTATTGCAAGCAGCTTCTTTCCACAGTAGCTGGTAGCTGGGCCTGAATTTCTGAGTTCTGCACTGCACGAGATGCACTGACACTGCGTTCAAGATAACAAAGCACAAGTGGGGTAATTCTGGAAATGCCAGACCTGGGCTCCAGGAGGGCCGAAGACTGCTGGGGCTGATGCAGACATGTGTCCCACTTCACGAAAACACCAAGGGTTTCTGCCCGGCTTTCTTCCAATTGTGGAAAAGAAATGTAGCTATTTCAGTAAAAGAAGATGGGAAGAACATGCATCTTAGAGAATATGAGGATATGGTGTCATAGGGTATTAGCTTGGGAAATCAGAGACACTATTTTGTGTCCTGAATCAGATCTTATTGCTCCCAGACTCAGTTAAGTGCAGAAACCACCAGGGCAGCGGCTGTTCTTAGGAAGCCTAGTCTGTTTCTTTCCCCCTTTGGTTCTGGCTTCGGTCTGAAATTTCATTCTGGATGTTAGAAATGAGTGTTCTGCTACATATTGAGTGTACTGTTGTACATTGAGTCTACCCGTCCTTTTCTGAAAATGGAGTTTTGGTGAAATTCAGTTAACTGGTTTTAGCTACTTTGGCACTTTCCAATAAAAATAAAATAGCATAGAGTCAGAAATTTTCTACGTGTGTATACAGGTCAAATTAATCCCATGCCAGAGACATAGGCTTTATAGCAGTCTTTATCGTCAAGCAGGGAAAATCAAATTTGCAAAATTTTCATGTCTTATAAAAAAATAAATTTGGAAATGCGTTTTTAATGAATTTACAGAGCATTGGGAATTAAATGACATAAAAGAATTACACTTTTTTTTAAAAAAAAAGGTAAATGGTTGTATATTTTGAGCCCACTGCTTTTGGTGTCATTCAGGAAGGCTGACTATTGCATTAGCTCTTTGTAATCCCACTCTTTGTACAAGGGATTTCATGGCACTAGGTGCTGTATAAATACGGGACAAAAAGATGGAGCTACTCCCAGAAGTTACAGAAGTTACAACATTTTTGAAAAATAAGGAAATGTTAACGATGCTGGGAATATAACGTTAGATAGTGGAAATGAAAGGTAAAGAATTTTGGGCTCTGTTTCTACTAGGCACTAATTGATTCCAAGATGTGCCAAAATGTTCCCAATTTTCATAAACCACAGTATGGCTCAGTGTCTGGTGGGATTCAACCTTATGATGCTGAAGCTACCAGGATGCTGATAAGCAGGAGTTTTGTTAAAGCCTTTTCTTTATTTTCTATGTTCTTACAGGATGGAAAAGAGTGGGATATGCAACAGCTAGAAACCCAGCATGTATTTTGCATACACAGAAAAGCAAATAAAATAGAAATAGCAAGGCACTGATACACATGAGAAAAATTGCATCAATACTTTAGTCATACATCAGCTTATGAATACTGTATTGATCTGTTTTTCTTCCAGCATCAAGATGAGATTAGTGTTACATGCATGGAGCTTCCTTAGCTATTGGATGCAAGGATTAGTGATTGGAGCATGGGGACTGGTAGTCAAGAAATCTGGAATCCTAAATTGGACAAAGTACTCCTGACTTTCTTTTCTTGCTCTCTCAAACCTGTTATCGTGACCAGGGAGATACTTCATACTTGCCTGTCTTACATGTCTGATGGACAATTTAAGCAATTTTAGAATGTTGTATGTGCAGAAAAGCTGCTGCCTGTTATTCTGGTCCATGGGTGTCCCTTTCATACTGTTGCATTTCTTTGCTTTGTAGTATTTGTATCGTTCTGGCAGCCAGAGGCCCAGGCTAAGTGTTGTGTCGCACACTGCATGAGCATGTCGCAGAAGATAGTGCCTGTGGTTCTGGAACCACTGTCTGCTTGGCAGATGAGGGCTAGGTGCCACTGCTTGTGGGTGGCTCCCTCCACCATGCCCAGAGGCCTCATGCCTCCTCATGGCAGAGGCAGCCTTGCGTCCTCCATCTTTCTGCCAGGTAATGTGCCTCCTCCTCCAGTGCTTGCCGTGTGTCTCTGCATCTTGGGGATGTGAGAGTCCTCTGGCGAGGTATCTTATTGAAGACAGTAATGTAAATAATAGTAAAGGGAATCAGTTCCTCAGGAAAACAGTTTTCCCAAGTATCAAGTCCTGGTCTGGGTTTCCTCCCTCCTCCCCTGTGTTTTTTGTAGGGGAGAGGGAAAGTTGGAAAAACAAGTCACGTAGCTGCACATCACGACAATAGGTAATAGTAAGCAGCTTTAGTGGCCTTTCCTGTCGAAGTGCTGCCACTCTCCCTGACAACTTGGGCATGCTGACTAAGAAGGATAGAAAGGAGAACTGAGCTGGTACAAAGGAAATAGAGAGTGTCCTGTACCTAAAGAAATTTAGATTACTGTCTTCCTGAGGAAAACATTTTTATTAACCAGATTTTCTTTACAGCTTTAAGAAGGCACAGTTTTCCTTGTCATCTCCTGACTACATTTGTGTCAAGAAAGTGCTTCTGAAGTAAAGTATGCTTCCAAGTTTGTAAGACGTGGGGTTTGATAAAGTTCCTATTGATGTCTGTTGGAGCTTCTCTCACTGGCCTTATTGCAAATGAGTTCAAGCATGGGAGTAATGGGAAGGACCTGACTGCCTTTATATTCTCACTTAAAATCTTCTTAGGCTCTTATGAATACTCTAATAACCACCTCCTTCCCCCTCATGTTACCAGTTTCAGGTACAAATCCACTACTAAAAACCCAGTTCTGTACTAGAATGTGGCTTGGCCAAGCCCTATTAGGAAGTTACCATATTGCAGTCCAAAGTAGTAGCCGCTGAACTCTTGCATGTTTTATGAGCTTTTGGAGACTGGCAGAGTCTCAGATTTTCCTTCTACCTTCAAATCTACTTTTTTATTTGGGGGGTGGGGGGGAAGTGAGAGAGAAAGAAACATGAGGAAATCGGACAGATAAACAGGCTTTACACAGGGATTTTTAACACACCACTGCTTTTATTTAAAGCATGCCGTTGTTTCTATTTAGCAGCTCTGCTGCCAAGCTCCAAATCAATCTAGTTCAAGCTTCCCTTGGGAGTCCCTTTTCCTGAATTTGTCGTGAGTCAGGAAGTATTTCTACCTGCCTCTGTGCGCTCCTGGTATAAGAGGAGCTGAAGAGGAGAAGCACTTTTGCCTTTCTGTATCAGGTACTGATCTGATTTGCTCCCATCAGGCAATCAGATACTCCTTTGGGGGTGACTTACCCCTGTGGCTGCCTCTGTGACAAGCCGGCACTCCTCAACGGGAGTTATCTTACAGTCTGGGCCAATTTCCTGTTAGTTTCATAGCAAATAGGTCAAAGACCTTCCTTTTCAGGCTCAGGTTTGTGCACGTCCAGTCTGCAGCTGAATACACAGTTCATCACACCCTTAATCCAGGGCTAGATGTCTCCTGGCTAGCCCTTCTCCCAGCTCGGTTAGTCCACATGCACTAGCAAGGTATATTGGTTACGTACAGAAAGACATTGCAGGTGCTCTCCCAAAAGCTGCGTGTAATACTAAATGCTAATTTTTCAATGATAAAAGCTCAGTGGAGAATGTAGTGCTCTTTGATAGGAATTTCATTTCTTTATAGGCTTTCTATGCCATGGCAAGATTAACATATGTGCATTTCACCGCTTTATGCCAGCGATAAACACGATCCTCCTGATCCTAAATACTCTTTCTCTGCATCTCATCCATTCAGAACACGTGTATTGAAAGTTTTAAGAGATTGGGTAGAAAATGCTGGATATACCAAAATAAAAGGAGAGAGAGTTGCAACTCAGGCCTTTTCTTTATTTCTCAGTTGGCAGAAAAAAAATCAAGTCATAAAACTGCAACTCCCCCCTTCAATTAATTTCTTGAATCTGCGTTGACCCCAGCAAATGCTTCAGGTTCTTGAGGTGAATGATTTACAGAATGTAAATAGGTGTTTAAAAAGAAACTATTGATGTAGTTTGAGTACTTTAATTCACTTTTACAACTAGGTACGTGTAACTACTGCAAACTGCAGATGCAAAATTTTGCTTAAAGATGAGACAGTCGATGGGACTGGCTTTTAGAATAATATTTCTATTGTAGTTCTTTATCCTTTAGAATGATGCTGAAGTGTAAACTAACACTAAGGGAGGAAGGAGGGAGATTGTATTTCTACTCGTGTAGGAGTCAGCCTGCTTGCATTTCTATGTATGAGGTGATCTGAGGACAAGTTTACTCAAAAGGAGAGACGGATGGAGGGAGATATATATACACACGTGTATTACGACAAACAGGTTATTTCCAAAACTTATTGAATAAATAAAACTTGTATTGAATAAAATAAAACTTGTTAAAAGCACCCAGGCTACTGCCAGTGGTTTGTGCCATATCCAGAAAAGCCAGTACAAGTAACAAAATAAATTGCATCCCTTTTGCATTAAGCTTGCATTAATGTTGTTGTTTTGCTTGTGATATTTTCATTGTCATATCCATTTTGGTTTGCTTCTTTCTTAGATTGTTTCAGTGAGCTTTTAGCTGGTGTGAATGTACAGTGCTTCCTCACTGATGTTTTAACTGAGGATGGACCTATTGAGGGGGAAGTGTAGTTAAATTTGGTTGACTGCATTTTCCCCTTCTCTTTCCATTTCTAATTCTTTTTTAGCACGCTAATGTTTTAAAGGCAGCAGGCAAATCTTTCTGTTATAAACCAGTACTTCACATTTAGCCAAATGGTCCTTGTCCAACAATCATCGTTCAGATCAATGGGAGTCTTTCTGCTGGCCTTGCCAAGCCCTTCTGTCATTGGGAGGCTTATGTGTTTTAAGTGCTTTGCCAGACTGAGGTTTAAGTAATCAAAGTAGCACACTATGGGCAAGGCGTTGTGTTGTCTCGTGCCCTGTGCAGTCATTTACAGTGTTGTCAAGTCTGTGGAAGAATGTTTCCTCCCATTCCTCCCAAAATGACAGTACTGTGTCTCATGGCTTGTGCTGGCACCAAAAAGTATGGAGTGATATCAGATGGGACACTCTGTGTTTAAAAGTATCTTTGATTTATTTTGTCGTTGCAGTTCTTAGGACAGTAACCAGCCGTTGTCTTTTCCTGTGATGTGATGTCCAGCCCTGTGGTAGGAGCAAGTCTGTTGTGAGGCTTCGCTTGAGCACGGAGCTGACTCCAAATGCTCTGTTTGGTGCCTTGCACAGCTTTGCAAAACTGTTATGTTCTTAAAAAGTATAAAACAATGTTGCAAAATGCTGTGCTCAACTCTGGAGTCCCCTGTCCAGCAGCAGAGCTGGTACTTCTGCTGGCTGGCTCTGGTTGTGAAGTCCCATGCTGGTTGTGACGCCAGTTTATTATGTACCGTCAGTGTTGAATCTAGGGGAAGGCTACAAGAGACTGAGACCCACATTTTAAGAGGTGCACATGCCACTGCTGGCACACGATAACAGAGCTATAGAGAAGAAGAAACAATTTTCTCCCTTCCTTTTACAATGTTAAAAGTTATTTTAGGACTTTTTTCTGTTTCTACTTTTTTTTTTTTTAATTGTTGGAAATATTAGTGGAACCAGCTAGTTGTCTTTAATTGAAGTATTGAACTCTTGTTTGGTAAAGACTTTTCTAACTGTACCATTTGAAGCACCTGAAAAAAATATTATCAAAAACGATCAATCGGAGTTTTTCCCTCAAAAAAAACTTCTCAGGATCTTTAAAAATGACAAAACCCTTTGCAATAGTCATAATAATAAAATAATAATAAAATCTCAGCTTTCCTTTATTTGGTCTTGAAAATGAAAGCAGATAAAGGTACAACATTTTTCTTGGGTTTGAGTTCTTTGCGTTGACTTAATGTTGACTTGAGAATGTGCAGGTGCAGTCTTATTGTTACTTGCTACCGTGTTAAATCCTGCAAACTAAAATATGAACCTCTTTCTTTAGAGAGCAATCCTATTGATATCTGGGTATACACTTGGGTAAAAATACTTTTGCTTGTATGAATGGAGCTACTGACAAGAGTAAAGTCCCATTGCTGAGTAGAAGTAAGTTGGATCCAGACTGTGTAGTATCAGCCTAGTTATTTGCAGGGACACAGTGGGAAGCAGAAGCAATTTCTTTCATATTGTGCATCAAAATCCATTCAGATTTCCTAGAAGAGTCTGCTTTATTTCCACTTTATTAAATGTAGTCTTGCTTATCCTCATACTGATTGTGTGTGTGTGTGCGATTTCTGAATGTATCTTCCTTTATTTATTGTAATATGGGAATATTGTATTTTGCAGTCTGTAAATTAGATATTTGATTCAATGCAGTGGCAGAACACAGGAGTGTTAAAAATGTCCAATTCCAGCAGGCGAAGCCAAGGGATGTTTAAAGCTTGGTGCATATAATGTTTATATTACATTAAGTACTGTGTTATTGCACAGGATGCTTATTGTTAATGTCTGTAGGGAGAATCAGTTCCAAAGATTTCAATTTCAATAAACTGATTATGCAGTTCCACCACATACAATTAGGAAGGTAGTAATGAAATGGATATGAAGTCCCCTGGCATTCTGTAGTTGTTTTTTTTAATTTTGTAAATAACATCAGGAGCATTCTGGGGGGAAGTGTTTATGTATTTATTTATTATTGATTTAAAAAAAATACATTTAACATTACTAGTTATTACAAATCCAGTCTCAGCAACAGGAAGGAGATAAGCTGTTTCCACGTTATTAAATGCAGGATGCCTAGGGAATTGAGGAGATTTATCCTTTGTATAAATATATTAAATATTAATGAATAGTGATTACAGAAATTAATTTATAGCTGCATTTAATTTTCTAATAAACTTTCATAGCTTTATTCCTTTGTTTCAAACAATGCATATTTAAATACAGCCCCTTGACAAACACCTTGGATGACTCCAGAATGCTCTTGTCCACTGATCAGAATGCTGCATGCACTTCACTGGATAAAAAAGAGAGGATGAAGTGGAAAGACTTTGAATCCAATCAATGCTCTATGGCTCAGGAAGAGAGGCATCTCACATCTTCTGAGGGGAAACACAGGGGCAACACACAGAGGTTTCAGAAACTTAGAAAAGGTTGCTGTATCTTACTACAGGCTACCCTTTTGGGAGACAGTGTCTATTATCACCTATTGTGAAAAACCTAAAAATATCTGGTTTGCTGTTTCTCATCAATTTGTGTGGAAAGTTTGAGCTTCTATGGCTAGATTTTCTATAGACTTCTTAGGAAGAATGCTTGCATTTCTCTCATGTGCAACTTTTTGTCCCCATGAGTTGCTTTTCTACTTTTCCAGCTGTCAATAACATTTATCATTGTTTTGTGGTTTATTTTTGCTTTCATTTGAGCTCAGGTCTAGGCACAAAACAGCTCCAGAGGAAAGGTCAGTTCCAATTCTTACATGGATTTGTTGCATCATCCTGGACAGGTCAATCTTGGGCAAGATCATGGTCAATCTACTCCCTGTGTCTAAGTTTCCCCATCAATGACATAGGTAGGGGACATCTTATTTCTTCTTTTTTTATTGGTCTAAACAAATAGATGCAGGAGAGAGCTAAACCTTTCTTTTGTTTCAGGTTGCTAGAGCTAAGCCCTCGTACAGTAAATTTGATGTGAATCGTATCTTACTGTGGGTGACTGCAGAAATTCTAGACTTCCAAAATATTTATGAACTCTTTTTTTCTTTTTCTTATTTTGTGGGTTTTTTTTTCTGTGTAGATTACAGGTGGGAGAAACATAGTGAAGAGAGAAAATAGTTCTACCATGTGTGCTCATTTTTTTCCTCTTCAAGCTTTGCCTGGCTTCTCTTGGGAATAAGACAAATGAATGAATCTTAATCTAAGGGCCACCAGAGATCTATGAGGAATTTCAACAGATCTGGAATAGACAAAGAGAAATAAGCTTTTGTGTCTTTTTCTTTCCCTAAGCATGGTTAGAATTGGGTCAATACTATGCAACAGGAAGAATTTTAACATTCAGGAAATGGGATTTCAGTGGTTAACTAGATTTGCATGATGCAGTGTCCCTGAGAACTTCACAAACAATAAATTCATCCTCCTGTTAGCCAGTCAGGGAGAGAGCTGAGGGAAACTTGGAGAAGAAGACACAGAGGGGGGAAAAAAGGCAGCCATTCATTGTCACATTCAGAGGACATGGGGACCAATTTCCACCAGCTCAGCCATGGAACAGAAATAACAACAAAATTTCCAAACAGAATGGTGCACAGCAGAGTCACAGAATGTTCAGGGCTGGACGTGACCTCTGGGGATCATCTAGTCCAACCCCCCTACCAGAGCAGGGTCACCTACAGCAGGTTGCACAGGGTGGTGTACAGGTGGATTTTGAATGTCTCCAGAGTGGGAGACTCCATAACCTCTCTGGGCAGCCTGTTCCAGTGCTCTGCCACCCTCAAAGTAAAGAAGTCCCTCCTCAAGTTTAGATGGAACTTCCTATGCTCGTTTGTGCCCGTTACCTCTTATCACTGTGCACCACTGGAAGGAGACTGATCCCATTCCCCTTGCACCCTCTCTTTAAGTATTTCTATGCATTGATAAGATCCCCCCTCAGTCTTCTTTTCTCTAGACTAAAAAGACCCAAGTTCCTCAGCCTTTCCTCATAAGAAAGATGCTCCAGTCCCCTCATCATCTTTGTAGCCCTTTGCTGGACCCTCTCCAGCAATTCCCTGTCTTTCTTGAACCAGGGAGCCCAGAACTGGACACAATACTCCAGATGTGGTCTCACCAGGGCAGAGTAAAGGGGGAGAATGACCTCCCTCGACCTGCTGGCCACACTCTTCTTGATGGACCCCAGGATGCCATTGGCCGCCTTGGCCACCAAGGCACATTGCTGGCTCATGGTCATCGTGTTGTCCACCAGGACTCCCAGGTCCCTTTCCACAGAGCTGCTCTCCAGGAGGTCAGCCCCTAACCTGTATTGATGCATGGGGTTATTCCTCCCCAGGTGCAGTACCCTACACTTGCCCTTGTTGAACTGTTGTAGATACAACAGGGCTGCAAAGGGATCTCTACACAGTTTGGTAATGCCAGTCACATGAGTTGCTTTGCTGAGTAACACTCACTGTGGCTAACAGTGATGAGGAAGTCCAATATCTTCTTTGTGTTAGGCTGATTTTAAACAGTGGTGGTTTCTCTGCCTCATTTGAATTGTCTGCTAGTGTCTGCTATAGATCTGAACACCAAGGCACTTTTAAGTACATGATAAATTTATGATAAGAGGGAATTGCCAGATTCCAGAGATGGTGAGAGCAAGTCTAAGGAAATGTTTATGTCAGAAGCGGGTGGAACGCAGATCCCTCTTGCGGGGCACAAAGGGAGTGGTTCAGCACTCTGCTGGGACCTTGGCAAAGAGCACTGTTTGCATGCATTCCTCCTGGTCTTTATTAGAAGATGTCTTGATGTTGACGTGTTGACTCAAACCTGTGGAAGTCAATGAATGTTTTTTGTGTTGAAATCAGTTAAGTTTGTGTAGTGCCCTGCAAAGTAAGTTTACTGCCCATGTAGAGCATCCCTGGACACCAAGATGCATCAAATATCTTAGCACAAGTTTTCTTTGCAAAGCAGATGTATTTAATTCAGGATCAAAACTGCAATTTGACCAAACGGGCATGTGTTAAATCATTTAGATCCTTTTGTATTATATTTTTTTAAAATCAGCAGAGGAGAACTTGAAAAGTTTAAAAACTGTTGAGCACTCAGAACCAGGACAAGCTCCCTGGGAACCCAGCCTGAGAGCAGTGTATGTATTGGCCAACATGGAGTTGAGCAACATGTCAACAAACAGAGTGTCAGGGAAGACTGCAGACCATTTGAGAGTCTATTTGTTGGAGCATTGATTCAGACACGTGTATTAGAATACAAAGAGCTACCCTGGATCTTATCTCCTGGCCTGCTGCCAGGTTCATTTCCAAGCTCAATGTTTCACACCACCAGCCTGAGCAATCTATTCCTTTGTGCGTCTGGACATAGCAGCTCTGCTTGCTGTTGGTGAAATGCATGCTGTCCTCTTTGTGAGAAGGCAGACAACCACTCTGCACTCCTCTGCTGTGCTATTTGGAGACAAGCAACATTCCATGAGAAGAGGAATTTTGAATAAAAATTACATTGTCAAGCTTTCCTACCCTCTGGAGTGAACATACGAGAATTCAAAGCAGACAGAATTTTGTACAAAGGTATTTCAACTGTGTGACTGTCTGAAAATTTGAAAGAAAGATCTTCAGTCTGGTTTCCTGCTTGAAGGCATTCCCAGTTCTGTCTTCCAGAGCAGAATCTCACAGGATTGTGTTTTGTGGTCAGGATCATAAAAATGACCAGTTCAATATACTGTCAGTGTAAGACCCTGTATGTGTTTGAACCATTCATATCAGTAGATGCCCAAAGATGAATTCTTTCTGCAGAAGTAGCCGTTAACACCTTCAGCAGTACTGCTGTTTAAGCTTTCTCACTCCACCTTGACCCTGCTCTGCGCTCTGCACTGAACCCATGTGATGAACCATATCAAGGAGCCCATCCTGCTGAAAAGAATATTTTTTTTGTGTTCTCCCCAATTCAGCCAATATATCATTTCCCCCAGCTGAGTCACCACACAGGTGCGTGAAAAGGGATGCCAGCACATCATGTTGTAGCAGATGCGTAAACACATGAACTAGGTGCAGAAGCATATGCCATTGCACCTTCATGTTCTTTGCAGAGGACATGATGTTTAAGCATAAAAATATGCATGCAGAAGGGGTTTTGTTTAGCTGTCACTTAATCCCCGTGGCTGTACATGTTGGCATGTGAGTAGTTATACTGAAATTAGACATAAACGTGTAGGCTTAAAATTGAACAGTAAAAGATGATGATGCATGCCTGCCTAATCTAACGCATGTCAGGGCCAGATCTATAAACTCCCAGCAGAGCTGGAGGACAGTGAGACCTTCACAGGGCTCATCTTTTTGAGCGGTCCATTGGAACTCCCCTGTATTCAGCTGAACTGCGTGAATGTCAGAGAGCAGAATTTGGCCAACTGGATGTAAATTTGGTAAGAAGTCTACCACTCCTGGACTTGGCTTTTTAAGAAAAAACAAATATTTGCTGGGAACTGGTATGAGTGGAAAAATAGTTGCAGGTTTTTTTGCCTATTCTGTAATGCAGATTAGCATAGTGTGGAAATAATTGTGTAATTACACATGAAGCAGCTTCATAAAGCCCTTGGAAGAATTTAAACCATAGTAAGTAAATGACTTGAAAGTCTTTATGGAGCACCATCATTGCTGCTGAAATGACTGACAGGGATAAAAGTTAATACTTTGCTAGTCATCCTAGTTCTAATAAAGTTGGTTTTAGTCATTTTTATTCACGGTTTATTGGGCAGAAAATAATTCAGACCAATGTCTCAGAAGGTAGCAGGGCAATGTGCTCCTGCACAGATCATCTAGGGTCTTTTGTACAAATGGGCTCAAACAGTTTGACAAAATGATAAGCTTTCAGGTGAAACTAGAGGGCTACCTGGTGACACAGTGGGACTAGCTGAAATAGTAGTGAGTCTGTATAAATGGTGGGAAATTGGATGCCAAGTGGTTGTGAAAAGTTTTCAGCATAGGGGACGGTTGTGAGGCCATTTTGGGAGCACTGGGGCAATCCTTCTGGATGAGGAGGCTGACTGTGGAAAATCCTCGCCAGAAGGGTTGCTTTGGTACATCCTCCTGTTCAGTGTTCTCTGCTGTTGTCTGATCCATTGAGGATGGGTGTTTGATACAAAATTGACTGTGGAGTTGGGCTGTTTAAAAACAGTCCTTGTTAGTTGGACAGACGAGGTCTGTCACTTCCAATGAATTCCCAGGTATTTGCCACTTTGGTAGCAGATGGAGAGGAGAAGACTACACAGGTCTGTCAGATAAGTGAGTCTGTTTCAAAACTCCTGACTGTGGGTTGTGTTTGACTGCTTAGTTTGGGATGTGAATTCACTCCTCCTGGCCTCTGTTGGCTCCAGGAAATTGGCCCTCAAGGTAAACTGAGCAGAAAAAAATTCATGCTAATAATGCTGTCAATTGCCGTTACCAGATCATTAATATTTCTTGTTATTTATTAGAAGCAACTGATAATTCCTTGATATTCACTGGCATTACACTAAGAATGCCCTGCGGTTTTGTGTTGCAAAGTCAGTAAACGCTATCAAATGAGTTCTAGAAAATGAATGGACCCAGAACCTGTGAATTTCCTAGAGGAGGTAGGAAAGGGTTTTTAGCCTCTGGTTTGTGCACTTGGGGGACCCATGTAAAACAAGCTATTGTATTTAGACTGAGACTGGATGAATGACTCCATTCCTGCTTTGGAAAAGGTTTGGGGCTTCAGAAACCAAACCCTGTGGTACATGGGAACTGAGAGCTCACTAAGCATGGCTCTGGCATTTGTCTTGGTGTATGGCACTCCTGTCATGACCTTTTGCAACTTTCAAGCATACCTTATGAGAATAATGACAAACTCAGGCATATAAGAGAAGTTAAGTGTTCTTTAAATTCAAATATTGGTTTGGAATCAAGTTGTCTGTCAAAGTGTAGGATAGAAATGCAGTGGAAAACTCTGTTTGGTTCTTTGTGGAGTGCAATTCAGTGAGATCTGGCCTCCAAATATGAAAACTCAGTCCTGTGTCTTCTGTTCTGTTGAAATTATTTAAAAGTATATTAAAAAGGAGAATTATGATGATGACACATTTAATTACCTGCATTATTCCTATCAATTCTAATAAAACTTACATGGCAAAAATATTTTAAAACAAAAAACTTTTCTTTTAAAATACAAATTCTATATGTGTTATTTTGTCCCAGAGTGTTTTTACCCCCCAAACACTGTAAACCCATAAAAAATAGGATTTGTGGTGGTTGTAATTGGACTCAGTACGATGTGTTACAACTGACAATTGCTAGCCAATTGAGAATTATTAATAAAATCTAGAATTTCAGGAACAGGGGCAGGGAGAGAAAGCTGTCTTTGGATGTTTTTTCAGCATGACTTTCAGCCTTGCTCGGGGGGGTAAAATGAGATGACATCGGGGAAAAAAAGTACCTCACCAGAACTTGTAGCTATTGCTGTTTTGAATGCTTATGCAGCAGCTGCTCCACTGGAGTCAGACTGATCCATTTCTAGGCAATGGTCATTATGTATTGTTCATACAGAAAATGCAATGCTTTTCTTTTAAGTTGTCCCTTCTGATGGATGTTATTATGCTGAACCTTATTGCATTATATTATAGTTTTGAAATATTAAGAAATTTATGTCTTTGGTAAGTACAGGAGAAGAGCGTCAATATGGTACAGTGTTTGAAAATATTTGTCTTTGTGGAGGAGGAAAGTATCCTTGGAAGATGAGCTGCTCCTAATGGGGAAATTCTACTTTCTGTTCCAGCATGAGAGAGTGAAGTGTGTGGGGCCTCCAGCCTCAAGGATGCCCTGATATGTTTTAAACCCTTGTGTTAGTGGCAGGATCTCTCAGCCACCTGCTCTGACTTCCTCCACTGTTCCCATTTTAATGCAGAATATTCTTTTATTCCAAGTACAAAGTTATTCTTAGAAAAATAGTGGGTTTAAAAATTGCCTTATATATTGCGTTCCAGTTTGGGTTTTTTTTCAAGAGCCACCCCACCTTTAAAAACATAAGCAATTAATGCCACATATTTTTAATGTTCTTGAAGTCACTGTTTCAGGGGTTTTGTCCAAGAATCCTCATGAAAAAGAAGGAAGCAAAGAAAAAGGGGAAGCTGAGCAGGAAAGGGGAGCGAAGGAAAGCAAATGTAGCCTGAAACCGATTCTTTCTGCGAAGAGATATGTCAGGTGTCAGACTTTAAGTGTGTGTATATTACAAGAGTGCAGCCCCAGTGAAAAGCCCTGGAGAAGAATGTAGGGATCACTGTAGGAGTGCTTTTGTCCCCCGATATCCGCAGGATTTTTCTAAGGATTACAGGGTATCTGTAAGATTAGATGATTAAGAAAACATTGACTATCAAGGTCTTTCTGTATAAAAAAGGGATGGTGTGATTTGCGCTGGGACGTTTGTCACAGGTCATCACAGTGGGAGAAAAAGAGCTCAGAATTATAGATTTGCACCCCATACCCTTATTTTTATAGTCTGTGTGACCACTTTATTGCAAATGAATAAAGGGTGCACATTCTTACTTCCCCTTTTAGAACTGTGTACTTCAAAAGGAAATGAATGAAGGTTAAGACAGCACCCATTTTACCTAGATATGAGACATAAATGTTGTCGCTATTCTTTGCAGTGACTAAACCACTATGTTTCTATTCCCTGAGCTGAGTCTCCCATAGCGGGTCAGCCTGAAGTTCTGATATGAAATTATTTCAATGCCTGGAGCTGAAGCACAGAGGCATGCTCAGCATGCTGCCCGATGCTGGAGGCAGACAGATGCTGCCATGCCTTCATTCTAAAGGGTAGGCCTTACTCCTGAGGTGTACAGTGTATACAATGCTCAAACCACCAAAAGAGTCTCAGCATTGGCTCTGCCTTACTTGATGATGCTGGCCTAATATTTCAGAGAGCTATCCGTAGAAAGGCTGTCACAGAAAAATCAACCCCTACTAAAAACAGCGAGCACTGGCAGACATACTGCTACATGAACTCCCTTCCACCCCGTTGTTCCCCATCAGCTCCTAAGTCTGCTGCTTGTGGCTTAGGAGAGCTGATATTTGTGCTGCTCAGCCCCTTGCCTGGCACTTGGTGTGCTGCAGAGCTTGGTGCTTTTCCTGCTTAGCCCACTGGTATTTCAGAGCAGCTGGGCTGCCAGCATTGCTGCTGAGAGGTCTGAGCATGAAAGTGCTGCAGGTAAGGACTGCACTTACAGACCCGAGCCGCACTGCAGGCTCCCCTGAGAAAGCACAGCATCCCTGCTTGCAACCCGTTGTGATAACTTCCAGCCCCAGCACATGATACAACACAGCCATCATGCCATCCTGCAAGTTGGTATGTCAGGTGCATGTGCTGTCATATAACCCAGCGTTTAAGATCTCAAACTGCAAAAGTCAGAGGTACTTTAAAGAAACTTTCTACTTTATTATAAAACAGCAAGCCTGTAGCTTACTGCCACAATTTGTCTCAGTGTTACTACATGACGTGAAATGAAACTTATGGGGAAGAAAGTAACTTCTGCGCAAGGAATTTTCAAGCTCTTCACGATAGATATCACTCTATATTAATTGTGTACTTGCATCTGTGCAGCTGCCAGAGCCTGGTTCTTCAATGCCAAACAAAATAGTGTGAACAAAAAGAAAATATTAAATTCTTATGAAGCCTTGCAACCTCTCTAAGACCTGAGGGTAGTACCACACACTCACTCTACACACAGAGCGGTCTTACCAAAGGAGTATAAAGAAGCATCGCCGGTGCCTTATGATCACGTTATTTCAGTAAGTCTGCTCACAACAGTAAAGTTGTGCGCTGAGACCTTTACAGTTGTTTACTGCAACAAGCTGTTCTGCACCAGGGACAGTGAAAGTAGAAGTGCGAGTCTCCTTCAAATGAAACGCCAAAAAGAATCCCAAACTACATAGTCTTCTGTTTCTCATAGAATCATAGAATGGTCAGATTTGGAAGGGACCTTAAAGGCCATCTAGTTCCAGTCCCCCTGGCCTGGGCAGCAACACCTTTCACTAGACTAGATTACTCAAACCCCTGTCCAACCTGGCCTTGAACACTTGTAGTGATGGGGCATCCACAACTTGTCTGGGCAACTTGTGCCAGTGTCTCACCACCCTCAGAGTAAAGAATTTCTTCCTTATATCTTATCTAAATCTACCCTCTTT
Organism: Ibidorhyncha struthersii; assembly: GCA_013398815.1. Lineage (NCBI taxonomy): Eukaryota > Metazoa > Chordata > Aves > Charadriiformes > Charadriidae > Ibidorhyncha > Ibidorhyncha struthersii. The sequence goes on from VZSZ01005529.1 coordinate 436,344, forward strand.
CAGTTTAAAACTGTTACCTCTTGTCCTATCACTACACTTCCTGACAAAGAATCCATCCCCATCTTTCCTGTAGGCCCCCTTTAGATGCCAGAAGACTGCTATAAGATTTCCCCAGAGTCTTCTATTGTCCAGGCTGAACAACCCAAATTCTCTCAGTTTGTCTTCACAGGAGAGGTGCTCCAACCCTCTGATCATCTTTGCAACCCTCCTCTGGACCCTCTCCAACAGATCCGTGTCCTTCTTGTGCTGAAGACTCCAAAGCTGGACACAGTACTCCTGGTGGGGTCTCACAAGAGCAGAGTACAGGGGCAGAATCACCTCCCTCACCCTGCTGGCCACACTTCTTTTGATGCAGCCCAGGATGCGGTTGGCTTTCTGGGCTGCGAGCGCACATTGCTGGCTCATGTTGAGCTTATCATCCACCAAGTCCTTCTCCTCAGGGCTGCTCTCAGTCAATTCTCCACTGACCCATGTGCAGGACCTTGCACTTGGCCTTGTTGAACTCCATGAGTTTTGCACAGGCCCACCTCTCAAGCCTGTCCAGGTCCCTCTGAATGGCATCCCTTCCCTCCAGCCTGCTGACCGCACAACAGAGCTTGGTGGTGTTGGCAGACTTGCTGAGGGTGCATTCAGTTCCACTGTCCATGTTGCCGACAAAGATGTTAAACAGCACCGGTCCCAGTACTGACCCCTGAGGAACAACACTTGTCACTGGTCACCACTTGGACATGGAGCCATTGACTGCAACTCCATGAGTATGGCTATCAAGCCAATTCCTTATCCACAGAGTTATCCATCCATCAGATCCATGTCACTCCAATTTAGAGACAAGGATGTCGTGCAAGACAGTGTCAAGTCCTTTGCACGAGTCCAGGATGGACTTCATCAACTGGATTTATACTCTGTATCTATTTTAAAAACATTTCCTGTTGTTGGGGTTTTTTTTTGGCTTAGCTTAACAATGCGTAGGAATGTGTCACTACCCCCTGCTGTTTTGGGCAACCCTGTCTGTGGTCAGTTTTTGAAAAGAAAGGATTCAGAGGATGCTGTTGTACAACATGCACATCCTGTGCTTCTCTGCAGAAAACCTATAGGCTGCTGGACCTGTGCAGAAGGGGCTAGCATTTGTCCCCCGACCTGCGCTCCACAGTAATCTTATCCAAAAGCCAAATACAAAGTTAGGATGTATTTCGGCAGTGAACCAAGAGAGCAGCATCAAAACAGGAAAATTTTCATTGATAACAGATCACAGGTTCAGCTAGCTGAGGAGGACGAAAGAAAAAGATATTGTATCTATAAGTCTAAGTAAGCCTGTGGGTGTGTATTAAGGACTTAACTCAATTTGAAAAATGCTGCCCAAATTTGTTTCTACTGTGAGTAAAGTGTTTCTAAGCCTCAGATGAGCCATTATATTTATCCAGCATGACATCTGTTAAAATATTTTTGAATGAAGAGCCTGTATGGAGCATACATAATAAGATAGCTTTTGTGAGTATATTTGTGTTCCTGATAGATGAGAATGGCTCATTTGGAGCCATCCCAATTTTATGCTGTTTAGGAGGTGTGCTAGATCCCAGATGAAAACCCACAAGAAAATGTAATTAGTGGAACAAAATTTAGTGCATATGCCCCATGGCTAGTTTTTACATTACAGCAGCTTTGCTGTTAATTTTTCTTCTTCTTCCAAGTACTGAAAACAAGAGATTATCAAGTTAGAAACTTAATCACATCACAAAATCAAGTATTATTTTCCAGTGCTTCCATATCTTTTTTTTTTTTTCTCAGAGAATGTTTAAAGGGACCCAATTCTCTTTTCATTAAGAAAATAAAACAACCAGGCTCATAAACTTTGACCTTGGATTGTAATCTGGCAGGACCCAGCTAATGGAAACACTCCCACTGAAATAAAATGGTCAACTTTCTTGAGTAAAGATTTGTAGGATTTGGCTTCTGATTCACCAAGTTTGAGGCCAAAGCAAATTTTACAGCCAAGTTATAAACATTTGAAAAATGGGGAGCATAATGGAAATGCTGACAAAACCTTAACCATAGAGGCACAAGCAACACAGTGTTATAATCTGGCAGTGCTGTTTTGACAGTGGTTATATGATAATGCAATCCAGGCCTGGAGCACTTTTAGCTAAATGTATCAATATGAACCTAATTTACTTAGACCTTCAAGTAGTCATTCACATTAAAAATCTCCAGCACACTGATGTATAGATCGAGACAGTTTCTTTCTCCCTAATTTATACCAAAGAGGTATATGTTAAAGTACACAATAAATAGGCAGAGTGTTAAATTGCTGAGGCAGTGGTTCTTCAGACCTTTCTTCAGACCACCATTTACTAAACACTATCATAAGAGCTATATATCCTTCGTAGTGTTAATACGTAACCAGAACAAACAGAGGACATAGGAAAGGTGGAGAAAAGTTAGATATATAAGCAAGAAAAAGTGAGTTATTGATTTTATTGACTGGTCTGTTAACTTCTGACATTGCAATAAAGCCTTATTTATTTGTATACAGAAGACTCAATTACATAGATACATATCATTTTAACAACTGGGTTATTTACAGGAGAATTGCAGCTTCATAAATAATACAGACCTGCATTTCTCAAGCTGATGTTTATCCATTGTTACCATTTAGGGAGTTGTGGTGTCCACAAATGCTCTTCAGAGGAAAGTCATTAGAATAACATTAAGTGAAAACAATGCTATTATAACAATACACGTGCGAAGTACACTAACACAAACAAGTGGTGTGCTTCACAATGACTGAAATAAAAACCTGCTGCATCCTCTTTTCTGCATACAACTGTCTTATGAATGTCAATCATACATATTATGGTAAAGAGATGGATTTTTTCCTGGGAGCTCTTTGAATACCTTTTTAACTGGGAAGACAGTAAGTATGGATATAAGTATTTTTTGTTTTGTTTTATTGTGTTTTTAATCTAGATTGAGTTTTGAACCCAGACATCCTTTGCTGAGTTAGATCTACTTAGTGTGTTGTTATCTATTTAACCAACAGGTCCTACAGAATAACAAGGGGAGCAATATGGGTGATAGTTATGGAATGATTGTGACCAGAATCTCACTTGGGACTGTATAGTTGGTAGTGAGCAAATATTATTTCCTCCAGCATTGCTTCAGTATACAGAATGTGGGGAGAGTTAAAGAGAGGCAAGGTGAAGGGAGTGGGAGCTTTTTGTGCTGATATGAGGATGTAAGGAAAGTATGCAGTGGCTTGCTTTCAAAGACAACATGAAGTTATCCTGGAGACCTGAGTGAAAATTGCTTCAATGTGGAGGAAAGGTAACTCTAGAGCCCAACTGCACAGGCATTGCACCGTGTCCTTTGCCCTAAAGTTTGGGTAGGTCAGGTGATAAGTCTGTGACTGGAGGAAGCTGCATACTGGCAATACCTGATGATGCAACCACTCTAATTGACATCCTCCTTTGGTCCAGGACTTCTCAAAGTTCTGAGGGGCTAACACTCTCTGCATGTTAGATGAAGGCATCTGGTGAAGGTCTTGTGGGAATTCTGTGATGACTGGGCATTGAGCCTAAATCTTGCTTTTGCTGGATCAGCTCCTGATCTTTCTTTCCTTTATGGCAGCCATAAGGAACAGGTGATGGAAGTGTCGGCTATTTCAAATCAACCCTGACTGTCTTCTGCATGTCCTCAAAGGCAGGGATGCTAAAAGAAGATATGAAGAAGGCAACCGCAATCCGCTTCTTGAAAGCACATCAGGTGTGCTGAGCTGTTTGTTGGCTGCTGAGGGACTTGTAGGAAAGGTGGGCCCAAGGTCGTCTTTATTCCAGGTCCACTGTGGCCAGACACAAACCAACTTCTGCCTAGAAACAACACAGCTGTGTTAGAGTGACGCAGTGCGTATTTACAGAGCACTATGCAAGCCCAGCTTTGTGGCTTCCACACCAGGACTGGCTTCTGTCAGCTCAGCTGGGAGTATGGAAAAAGTAGTTCCAATCTGTGTGTCTATATGTACCTCTAGACATTGTCTTATCTTTTGTAAATATTGCTAGATTCTTCTGAAGAGTTGAATGGGTCAAAATCAGATGACACAGCTCTTACAGAAATATAGAATTGTTAAAAAATGTTTTCTTTAAAAGCCCTTTTAGAAGGAATCAGTGATTACTTTTTGCCAAACTCCAAATTATGTTTAGTAGGCACGTACACATAGTCTGAGATGACATAATCCTCAAAATAAATAATATGACAAATGGAAGCTGATGCTGGTTTTGTGTTGTTGAGTAATGGAGTTAGAATAATGACAGGACAATAATATAATAGAATTCTGCAAAGCCCTCACTCTACTTGACTTTAAGTGGAAGTAAAATCTTAGAAATGAGAGGACAATAAAATAATGCTTTGTAAAAAGGATAAAAGAATAGCGTTACCTAAGTCTATTAGTGACATAACACACTATGAATGCACTTAAATTAATAGCATCTTTTACCAGTATATATTTTTCAATTACTGTAATGCTGAAAAAATAAACAGAACAGTAATATAAAAATGAAAGGGATGTTGGAAACTCATTTGTTTAAAAATACGTGTCTATATATAGAGGGACATACATGTATATATGAACACAAGGATTCTCATGGATTAGGAACAGTTTGTATATTACATATAATTTAATCCTATTAGGACGTATTGCCATGCCCTCTCTCACTCTTTGACACAAATTGCCTGCCACTTGGTATTTTGGCAAAGCTAAGTCATGTGGCTTCTTTTTGCCTTTTTTCCTTCCCGCACAGCATGTTGTTACAAAGAGGTCTTGCCATGACAAGGCGCTACTAACCAGGAGATCTTTCATGTAATATGACTGTCCTGGGATGTATGCCTGTTAAGTGTAAAGCTTTTTTAACCTACACCTGTATTCTTAAACCCTTCCTAGACAACTAATCCAACATATGTGAAATTTGGTGGGAGTTTGACTGGCATAAAGGCAAGATCAACATATGACAGGAAGAGTATCCAAATGTTTGTAAACCACTTGGTTCTTTATTTTCCCACAGATCTGTTTTAGGGTATTTTTAGTGTGCAAAAAGACATCATAGTGGTTGCTACAGAGTGTTTCATTCACTATCTCGTAAATAGCTGCTTAAATTCAGGAGGCAGACAGGATGATAATGCTGACTACTAATTTTTTACATTTTATTTGTATTTTTAGGTTTTGGTCTACAGAGGAGGGAAGGAATAGAAGTGTGTGTGTGTGTGCACATGTGTGGGAACCAGAAGCCCTTCCTGTGTGTTTTAAACTTGGTTTAGTGATGGTCAGGCTTGACATAGCTGGCAAGACCTGGCCAGCAGACTGAATGCTCTTTAAAAACAGATAAAGTATTTGGTAACTCCTGGCAAAAGCTCCTTGTAAATAGTCACTATAATTGATTTCAGACAATAATAAAGAGACAGCAGTTAATTCAGCTCAGGATTTACAAGATTTGGAGGCATGCATACATACCATGAGTTTCTGCAGCTCCCAGCCAAACACTTTCATTTGATATAATGGCTCACCCTGCTGAGCCACATCATGAGAACTTGCAGCAGATATCAAATAGCACAGGCTGCTTTTGACGGGGGAGGGCTGTTGAATTTTTGTAGCTAGGAATTTCTGAAGGTACATGTGCAGCTAAATAGGTCTATAATGTAGACTTACCAGTTTCGTGATTTAGTCTGATCTAGGAGCGTGGTCTCCTGCATACAGAGTTGCTGCCACTGTTAAGGTTTTCTCCTGGATCTCAACTGGACTCCTACAGTACACTGCTCTGTGGGACAGCTCTTTCAAGATTCTCAATAAGGTCTGAACAGCTGAACAACCTGTAATGAGACACTTGATGGAGCTGCCCCACAGGGCTGTGTAAAGACCACAGCAGAGAGTGTGAAATTGTTAAAGACACCACAGGGATGAAACCAGACAGTGAACTCAGTAGCAAGAGTGATAAACCACTGTTGCTTGACCGTACTTGCTGGTCAGGATGCTCCGGTAGGAGTTTACATATATTGTGGGGTGCATTTTGCTGAATGCTTGCTCTGCTGAAGATCTAAGTGCCGGGTGCTTTTACTGGGTTTAATTGAACGCTTCCTTCCTTAACTGCTTATTCCCCACTCACTGAACCAGATGATTTGAATTTCTAAACAGGCTTTCACAGGACTGATAGGACACTAGGTTCATCCCCTCCCCACCTTACAGTTGTTTCTTTCCAGTCCCTTGAAGGTGTCAAAGCTGCGACTTAAATTTCTGTCATCAGCCACCTACCTGTGCCCTATCCTTTGTAAATAAATCTATCAATGTAACTTGTGAAAAGCAAAAGATGTCAGATATGTTCTCCTTTTCTTCCACCCAGAAGTCTGAATTACTGTGCACCAGAGTCTGTCCACATGTTGCCTGGCTTTCAGTAGCCTGTAGTGCCAGCAGCCAAGCCCATAATATGTAAATTGTCCAAGATTCCCCAGCAAACAGCAATGTATATCATTATAAGATATCATCGTAGTCTACCTTATTTTGGGAAGGGCACAGGAGTCAGATGGGGAGGGTGAGTTTCAGGAAGTTGAGCTTTTGGTGGAAATCTTGCCCTCTGCCCTGTTAGGAAAAAAAATGCATGCATAGATAAATGCTGTAAAAATCATAAAGAAACTTTAGTTAGCTATAAAGATGGCAAACTGTAGCAGTTGTTCCAAAATAGATGTTCTTTAGTGTGCTCGCTCTTTGGCATTTTAGTAAGCTTCCAGGGATGGAAAGAAAGCAAAGTTTAATTTAGAGAAGCCTCCTGCCCTTCTTAGCTAGGGATCAGTTGCCCAACATGAAATAATAATGCATTCAACTGTCCATCTTCTGGTAAGTAACCTTTATCATCATTGCATTCACCAGCACAAACAGCAAACAGTGAGTAGGAAATGTTGTATGAATTCAGGGAAAACTGATAGGGTTTTTGTGACCTTAATGTGATTATATTTGTGCTAATGCATAACAGTATAAACGAAACTAGAACTCTCAATATGAAGGGTCCAATTCATTAAAAATGCATGTACCGTTAACGAGGGATTTTTATGCACTGTACTTAGGGGGTCAAGAAAAATAGAATGAGTCTATTTTGAATAAAGAACATACTTTTGCAATTATATCCCTTCACCTTTTCTGCAGTAGTGACACTTCTTTTCTCACGTGAAATATCTGAAGTGGAAGAATATTCATATAGGCACCAATAAGAAAAAAAATTCCCTTGGGAAAAAGAGAAAGAAAAAAGGTAAGACAATGAAGGAGGAGCAAAAATAAAGATGGGAAAGAAGAAAATTTAAGGCAGCTGGGAGAGCTGGGTGTTTGCATTATCTGTGATTTTTGTGCCTTGGTATGGTAGGTTTTTTATTTGGTGGTAAATATAACTGGTGGTTACCCAGGAGAAGTTCTCTGTAACATGAATCACTTTAATAGCCTGATTTTCATTATAAACAGGCATGGAGCTTTAATGTTATCAGTCCTGATCCAGAAAGATTCAGGTGTACAAATACAAGCCAAGCTCTGTGCATATGGGCAATGAGCACAGTGATTTCGGCTACCTTATGTGTCTTGTGGGAGAAGATCCTTTAGGAGAAGATATCCCCAGGGACCAGGCAAAGGCAAGATTTTGTGTTCTGCTGGCACAATGACTTTGAGCTCTGCAGTGATATTGGTAGCTTTGCAGTAGCAACTGCGTGGCAGTTTCAGATAAGTATAAAACTGTGGGGTTTTACTTAAGTACTGAATGATACAGTCAGTAAAGCAAATCTGCCCTATTCATTCTGCGGTCTAATTCCATCCATCTTGTACGCAGGATTTTTAGCTTTTCTGTACAGGATATTGCATTGACATATATGTCAATATGGTAGATCAATATGGCATTTCCTTATCACACCACAAACATTTTCAAACGCAAACTAGAAGTTTTGTGTAGATAGACAGGGGAAAATTAAGAGTGAGAGTTAAGTTATGTAAGTTGAGACAATCTGACATTGTGGAAGATAAGCACAGTACTTGTATGTTGTGCTAAAATGATTGAACAGTAAAATATTTATATCGACACTGCAATATTGTTAGGTTTCAGAGTTAACAGGTACTGGTGGTAATTCTGCGCACACCCACATCTCTGCTTGGTTGGTTTTCTTTGTGAGGCTGAAATCCCTGCCTAAAAATAAAAGCTTAGAATCTGAAGCAGAGGTCAGCAGGAAAAGGGGAATTACTTAACGATCTGTGGGATAACCTGATACTTAAAAAAGTTTTATACAGTCTAGATGAGTGAATTGTGTGCCACATCTTGGTCATGGACTAGAAAAAGACAACTATCTGACTAGTTAAATTAAATATGAGAAATCTAATATTAAAGTCATAACTTTCAGTGGGTGATTCATTATTCTCATTTAATTTCTGAGCTTGATTTTCTTTGCTGAGGTAACAGGAATATCTCCTCTGATAACCATAGGATAATCCTGATGTAAAATGGATTCAGCATAAAATCTCAATTTTCTCTCCTGCAAGTATTGTAAAATTTAGATGTGTTTCTGAAATTCTGTGTAGCAATCTGATTACTAAGGTTTTACACTAAGGTGATTTGGAAAGCCTTCCTAGCTACACATCCAACCTCTGGGGCAGCAGGAGAATGAAAATAGTGAAATTAAGAGCCACAATATGGTGCTTCGTGGCACAATGAGGATTGTTTGGAGGAAATGTTACGGTTTTTTATTGTCAGCTGCATCTTTTTCTTTCAGCTATTAAATTTTGTTCAGCAAGATTGCTCCTGGTATAATTGCTGGCAATTAAGGGTTCGTTTAATGAAGAGCTGAGTTACTTTAATCAGAGATGATGGACTTTCACACACCATACTCAATAATTTGAATATTATCAGTTGGTCTATTTAATTTCTTTTAAAAAATTATCTTTTTTTCTCCTGATAATATGCCTTATAATCTAAATGCAGCTATATTACATGCTTAGACTGTAAGTTTATTAGTTTTAAAAATGTAAAACTATTTTTTCTCACAGGCAGTATTTTCACTTTAATGATTTCATTCTTAAAGCTGTATCTTTAATGTGAGTTGGCTCAATGAGTAAGAAAAAAGTCTACTCTGGATTTCTTATTGTTACAGTTACTGAGAGATAAATACAAGTAATTTAGTGCCATATTGTGGAACTGTATCTACGGATTTTAATATGAACTCGTGCTTGAAATGCTGTGTTCTTTTATTAATGTTGATTCATTTAAAATATTTGCTTAAATGGGTACCTCAGAAGGATTTATGCATTCTTTTGATTACTGAAAATCTAGTATTATTAAATTTGATCCTGCTTGATTTTCAAAGTATTGAGTACTTGTTTAAAACATTGAGGTGGCCCAGCATTTCCCTGCTTCTGATACAAATGTGAGGCACATTGAATTCACTCCTGAAGCCCGTGAGGACGTTATTTATGTCCGGATCACCAGCTGGGGCTAGTCCTGTCCTGTGGTTTGAGCGTTGGCTTTGAGTGAGCTTTGGTGCGGAGAGGAGACACCAGTGTGCATCATGCCTTCGAGCAGGAACAAGCACACACCTGCAGATGAACCAGGAGGTCCAGGACAGAGCTGGATGTACGTGTTTAATGCACTCCATCGTTTATTCTGTAAGGTTCTTCAGTATAGTCACATGTGCCAGTCAGCTGCAGGTTCCCTACAAGCATCAGACATCATGCAAGACGAGGGCCGCTGCGACGGGCAGTGCATCCTAGTGCGGGGTGCTGGGGAGCACGTGCAGGCTCACCTTGCCAGAGCTGCTGGTAGCCCTGGAGCAGCCAAGGAGTCACAGAGCAGTTTTGTGTTTTGACCCATGCTTCCCTGAACAGTGTAACTACAGCTGAGGAGATGTAGGTGCCTAAACAGTGCTGATTTGAGAATCCGGATCAGACTCCTTTGGTCTGTTAGTTGATCATTTGTACAGTGGGGAGGGATTAGAACATTCCCTCCTTCATGGGCCACTGGGAGATAAGGACATTTAAAACTGAATTACCTGTTGTGTTGCTGAAGATGTGTAAGAATCAAAAAGGAAGAAAACTGTGGAAAGCCTGTTTATAACTAGTGCGTTTACAGTTGTAATTTTGTATGAGGCTCGGAGGCCTTGAGATGTGGATTTTTTTTTTTTTCCTTCTGATGTTTCTCTTCTGGTTTTCTCATTTTTAAACCAGGTATTGTTCAACAAGGGTTTTTGCTTGGTTTGGGGAATTTTATTTCTTTTTCTTTTTGATAAGAGGAAAAGAAGGTTGCCTTTGTTTTACTTAGCTTTATTTTAAATAATATTTTATTTTAAGAGGGTTATTTTACAATGTTTACAGTGCACTTCAATTTTTTATTGTGTCATGCCCTTCCAGCCCCTTGGTGGGATGAGAGGTGAGTGTATGTATTATATAATTTATAATTAATTTATGATGAATCACATATGATGAATACTGCTTATTAAATATTAAAGCCTTGTCTACAGCCGCGGCTATGCCATGGCAGTTAGCACTCCTATCTGTTCATACGGTACTACTGAGCAAACTCATGGACTTATGCTGTGATGGCAGCGCTCAGTTATAAGAGAAGTCTTAGCCCCCTGCCTAGACAAACTGTGTTAAGGAGACTTACTTCTCTTTCCAGAGTAGTTGCCATGTTACTGCCCTCTCCCTGCCCCATGTGCACCAGCAATCAGAGGTGTAATGAAAGTACAAGTTCTGCAAAGCATAGTTGAGAACAGAGAAGGTGCTGCTGGTAGTTTCCCAGCTCCAAAGGGACTGCTGTGAGTCCTGGTTCCTTGCCGCTATACCCCTCGCTGATAGAAAGCTGAGCAGCACTGGAAGATAGCCTAACAGGAGGTAATGGCCTGGATCTAGACAAGTGGAAAATCTAGGCTAGATTTTGACAGGCCATTTTTATTAGTGAGGACTGGAATTTGGACAGGGGAATAATTTACCTGCAGAGGTCATTCCAGCATCTGGAACTAATGAACTCCCAAATAAAGGTGGTAAGACAGATGGGGAAAACAATGCAGGGCATTGTGCACTGCCAATTTAGGGCAATAGTCTTAATGAAGGTATGTTTCCGAATTAGTGGCAATGAGTCTGTGAATCGGAAATAGCAGCTGTGACACAGAACTCTCCCGACTCCTCAGATCCTCTGAAATCAGAGGAATCCACCTGGTCAACATTGTAAGGCAGAAAAGGAAAAGTAGCCTCCTACCAGTGTTTTGAGCTCTGCTTCGCCTTCCTGGGAGCTTTGACCTATGCATCTCACTGAAGGTAGTGTACAGCAAGAAACAAATGCTGTCACTGTGTGTGACGCAACAGAACTTAACCCTGAAATCCTTGCTTCGCTGTATTTATTGCCAGCCCAGCAGGCAGATTTTCCTCTATGTTTAGAAAAAAATCTTGGCTCCTGAGCGGCTGTTATAGCAGGTAGGTTAGAAGGGGCGTGAGAGGAAATGTGAGAATTTCGGTCGGAGAATACGGCATGCATAATTTCATATACAGTGCCATGGAAAACCACGTTCATGCACATGAAAGTGTATGCTGTTTTGCTGAGATGCCTGCATCAGATGGAAAGTGAGGCAGGAGCAGCAGGCAGAGCATTCGAGCACTGAAATAAAGATACATCATCTACAACGAGTGACCATATGAAAGGAATGTAATCTTAAGTGATTCCAATTAGTACAATGCAAAAGGAAAGGACTGTAATTAATTTTGGCTTTATGGTCCTGTATAACCTACTTGTACTACATACAGCTTGAGAGATGAAATATTGCAAAATCCTTAGGGTACAGATAACAGGAAACAATGGTTCTTAGGATAGCTGCACCATGGAAAAAAATACTAAGGCACAGGTGTATTACTCAGAACTTCTTGTTTATTTTCTGAGGTCAAGCTATAGTAATTGCAATAAAATCTAATTCTAGGGAATATTTGACTCCAGTTTTGTTCTTCTCCTGAAGCTTTTATAAGACAATTTAATGACGTGACAGATTATTAGGAGCTTGTTTTAATATTAATTAAATGACACACAAAGGCAAAATTCCCAGCCCTTAAAATTGCATAAACAAAATTGATTTATAAGATTTGATCTTAATGGGGAGTGATATATTCATTGGTATTGAGCCTTTGATCTAATATCACTTTATACATACAGCTGTGATGAGAAGATCAAAAAAAACCCCGTAACAATATGTGGAAATTACCAAAGGTAAAATTGTGTTTAATAACACAGGGCTTTGTTTTGTGTCAGAGGAATGCATACTGAAGAAAACCTACCTTTGGTCTTAGGGAGGGCAGCAGCATTAGGTTTGTAATGCATTTGGAGGAAAGAGTTTTCACCGAATCTTGCATATCTAGTTACATTTCTTTCTTGTCAAGTAACTCAGATGAGTAATTTGCACATAAAAAATTTAGTGACTGGGTCTCTTTTTACATGTTATTAGGCAATTGTTGAAGTCCTCACCAATTATAGTAGGTCAGCTTATTCTCATTATTAAATGACAGTGGTCATTAAAATGCCAAACATATTTTTATAGAATTCACTTCATAAAATGTCAGCAAGTCTGTATGTTTTTATTAGTTCCAAATCAGATATTTCAATAGACCATTTGTAAGTATTCCCAAAGCAACGTCCATTTCTGACTTTTTGAGATCACACAAAAATATTACAAATTAATCAGATTTTCAGATTTCGGCATAATAACTCTGCACATTTATTGTTTTAATCCTATTTGAAAATGCTGTTATGATTGACACCTTGCTGTAGAGATAGAAGTCAATTGAATAATATGTAGCAGTCAATTTTATTTGTACCTTAATGTGCTGAAGTATTTTTTTTTCACATTTCCATTATTTATAAGTCGGTCCCCTTGGAGAATATATAGAAGAATTTGTTTTAAATGAGCTGATAATACCCTCTTTAAAATTTATAAGTATGACAGAATCGTATCCTTTTTTCTTGCTGCACCAGGGTGTACCGATAAACTGGTTCTGAATTATCTTGCACTTGCTATTCACAGGACAAACACTGGAAAAGAGCATCTCGTTAAGGTTTACTTAGAACAGAATTTCAACCACTCATCAGAAAAAAATAACAGAACAGGAGCTATCGTAACAACCAGGAAACCTGACGTCGTTGCCAGGGTTTTCTTTTTAAGATACCACAGTACTCTTGCAGCTACTTTTAATACTTGCTGTCATTCTTTCAGCTTCAAAGATAAATGTGGGCCTGATCATGCCATCAGCACTGAAAAAACTTTGTGAATCAATGCAAGTCCTTCACCCAGAGGAAATGGAGAATTGGGACGTAGTTTTGAAAACACCTTGGTACTTTGTTACTACTGATAGGACTTTTTTTTTCCTTTTCAAATCTGTATTGCAGACTTCAGCGAAATCCAGTAGGGCTGGACTATGTTCTGTGCTTAGCAGGTCATTAGTGCCCAGCATATAGTTCGATTGTTGGATATTGATCATCTTAATAAATGCTAGAAATTCTTGGTTTCACAGAATTTTGCTCACTCCCCACATGCAATTTAGAAAACAAGCTGTCATTTGGAAGCATACCTGTTTCCATATTTTACAGTGCCTTTTTATCGCACATAGTACAGTCTTTGCTGCCTCAGTAAATGACAAAAGAAAATACTTTATTAAGATACAAAGTACATGTGACTTGATTGTTTTTCAGATAATTTTTGCTTTCAGAAATTAGAGTGGCTGGTGCTCACCTAAGCGTAAAAAATGCAGTTCCCACACACGCGGAGTGCTCATGTACTGTATGTAAATTGATGTATAATGCAACCCACATTAGCTGGGTTGATGATAGCTTCAGTTTCACTGCTGTCAGATTTTTGTAGCTCTTTGAATGAGTTGCCTGGTCTGAATGAATGTTAGCATAATTTATGCAGCTGATAAGTGATTTGAGTGCTTGAGTTATTGATAAAGCACTTTAACATATCATTTTCAGCTTGATGTTATGTGACATCAGAGTAGAAGGTAATGTGGCAGTCCCCAGGCTTGAAATTAAAGTCAATCTGCTCTTTGGATTTCAGAGGCCAGAGGAAACACAGTGCTGCCTGACACGAGCCCGCCAGACCAGCACCAACCCAGTCAGTCGCATCCTGCATTCCCTGTTGGGCCTCAGGTCAGTATCTTTCCTTTCAACTAATCGAGACGTGCAATTTGATGAAAAGTAAATAACTGCAATTGATCATCTTTGATCTGTGTAATGTAGAAAATGTGATTCTGTTTGACTGCATTTAGTGTTACAAAAAGGGAGCATGTATGTATCGTGTGTACTTTTTAAAAGTTATTTGTTTGGAAAGATTAGCCTTCTGTATGTTTTTCTGAAATAAAGCCTAAGTATTTTTGCATATTTAGGAGGTTAAATTATTTTAATTTCTTATATAAGTTATTTTTTAAATACATGTCATAATTTAATATTAAAAAGCTTGTGCAATTTTAATGCACCCTTACTGGCTCGGACAGTTCTGCCTGTCACACGCAGCTCCTGCATTAGTAAAGGCATTTCATTATCTTTTATGCCAGGTATTTATTTTCTTTAGAACAAAATGTAGGCATAGTAGTATGGCACTGTATAACATTTTAAAGATTTCCCATACCACTTCACGATTTTATACAAGTTCAGCCATACTCTAAGAAGACACTCAAGGCTCTTCCACTTCCCAGGACAGTCTTGATCCACATAGCTTCTGGTAATTGTTACTGTATTGTTTTCCACTTTTACCAATCAGTATACAACTGTGAAATTTTGGGAAATGTTGGCATTTAGGTACTCATAGGCTGACTTGGGTTAGGCCTTCTTGTGTTTATAAATTACCTTTGGTGCATGCATAATGAATTTTCCAGTCTAGATTCGTCTTGGATTGCTACCATGCTATATGACTGTAAGGCTTACAGCTTCAGCCTGTCAAGTTTGTCAAAACTTTCTGTGTTGGTGAAAACGTATGCTTTGAGATATTTGGAACAGCGCATGTCTATAATGGAACACAAAAGGAGTTATAAGTGTGTAATACCGGGCTATGCACAGTAAAATAGGCTTGCTGTCTGTGTTTTGTTACAGCCATTACTGACAGCCCAACAGTTAGCCTCAGCAGTAGCAGGGGTGATGCCAGGAGGCACTCCAGCCCTGAATCAGCCGATCCTTATTCCTTTCAACATGGCTGGGCAGCTGGGGGGCCAACAAGGACTCGTCCTAACTCTACCTACAGCGAATCTCACCAACATCCAAGGACTGGTAGCAGCAGCTGCAGCAGGAGGCATCATGACTTTGCCATTGCAAAATCTACAAGGTGAGTCATGTTTAGCATTTTTCTAATAGGTTCTTTTACCTGTTTGTTTCACTTTCTCTCTCTTTCTTTTAAACTGAGTGATCTCTTTTTCCAATGTAATGTTGCTCTTGATGTGTATTGAAGGTTAATACCTGGATTGTTTTTCAATGCTTGAGAGATACTTAAAGGATATTTGCATTTTTATAAAAATAGATTGGAGGTTGGGTCTTAGATTCTGTGGGTCAGTAAAATGTGAAGTACTTGAATAATTAGGCTTTTCTGTCACCAGTGATCAATGTTCCCTGCTCACAGTTCACTTTAAAACTTCAAGTGGCAGCATGAAGACAAATATTCTGTTTCACTGCTGGTGATTAGGTTAGCTGAATGAATAGGGGCAACTAAAAACACAGTATTGCATGAAATTCACTTTAAAAAAACCCTTTTCTTATAAAATCAGAGTTTTCTCAGCTGCCATCAATGTCCCGGATATGCGTTCTTCTTCTTGCTGTGGGACGACTGCTTTATCGATAAAGTTCTGCCTTCCTCATCCAAGCTGTTGAGGGAGTTACATGACTGCAAGGTCACAAGCAAAAAGTTCATCTCCATATGTATCCTCCCCATTGCCTGAGCTGTACGATGGTTGCAACAGTTCTACCCTAAGATATCTGCTGTGTTCTCCCTGTGGTCTAAACTCAGACTGAAAAGCAGGTCTGTAAGATCACTGTTCTTTCCTAGTATTCTCTGCTGTTCAATCAATGTGTCTAACACTGTTAGAAACAGTACTCCATCTAAACAGGTAAGATATAAAATACAGATGTATTTATTTACTACTCCTAATTATGTTGATTGCTTCTCAGAAAGCAGTTCCTGCTGAACAGAACTGAACAAAGTATAGCAAGATAAGTATTAGCCATTATCTTACAATGGAATTGTACAGCTTTAATGGAAGAGGATGGTAAGGAAGTGATGGTCCAGTGTGAAAGTGATAAAGGTGTGAGCAGGAAGTATCAAACTAAAGCTTTAGCTCTTTTATTCATTTTTTATTTATTTATTTATTCCTTGCTGATGTAGATAATAGGAAAAATTTTCCTTGAACGGAATGGTAATTTTTTTAAATGAATGCTCTGCACTACGCCCTGAGTACATTTTAGTTATTAAACTCCGGTGGCTGCTGATTACCAGATGAATTGTCTGAAGCACCAAATCCTACAGGTTGTGAAACAGAGAAAAGGAAGAGACAGCTCATGTGTTGAACAAACTCCCTTACAAACCGCATGCATAGTACTCTCACCTGTTGGAGCAACTACTTGCCTTTACCTTGTGCATGTTTTAAAGTTTAATATCAACAGACCTCTCTTATCATAGTTGTAAATGGTTTTCACTTTAATGTTTAAAATAATGTCTCTCTCATACCATTAAGCTGCACCGAAGAACCTGTCATTCATAAATCATAGATGAAAAGGACACACTAATGCACAAATTTTGCTTGTTTAAAATTTGAGAGTGCATGTAAAGTAGGGAGCTGGAGATTAAAAAAATAATGCGGGAACAGGAACGGGTAAAAGCAGATATAACAAAGTGAAGGGGAAGTGGCTTTTTAGCGTAGGTGGATGATGAAATCTTAATGAAGAAACAGGCATTATAAAAATGTATCCTTCCACTCTGGAGTGCTCCAGGTCATAGTTGCTGGGTATGTAGTATTATAAATAAACATAAACTCATGCAGTTCTTACGTCATTTATTCACCCTGTGTTGCAAAGCTGGAGGGTAAGGATTAAGCCAGGCAACCTTTGCTCTTTAGTTTAGCCATGGGTGTCTAATAGCTAGCTAAAAGGTGTAACTCTGCTGCCAAATAAATTTTGCAAGCAATGACCTTACCAGATGAAAAGGTTTTCTCAATAATCTTTACTGGTGGATAGAAGCATGGGATCAAAGAGGCACTTGCTGGAGCATCAGGCACAGTTCCCTGACTATTGACGCAATCACACCTTCCATAAAGTAGCTGAAAGGAACAGAACCCACGAGTTCACTTAGTTGTGTTGCTGTTTGTTGTCTTCTTTACCCCTCCCTCATGATTCTCTAAGCAAGTGCCACTGCCCTCATTATTTGGAAGTGAAAGTGATACACAAGGAAATGAAGTAACTTGGTCAAGACAGCTCTTAAGAGCCCTGAATCACAGTTGTAAGCTTCTGTTGCTTCCTATATAGCGCACTACCCAATGCATGTGTGAATGAAGGTAGGAGTCAGGTAAGAGTACTGTGTGAGACAACATCTTTAGCTGTGTGGTATCATCAGTTCTGTTGAACCCGATTGACTTCTGGTCCCTGTATTTTGTGGTTATTTGAAAGATAATAATAGAATGTGTGTTCTGCTTTGTATCCAGCACTTTTATAGGTATATGCGTAGAAGCCTATGCTTAAACATAGTTTTGGTAATTTCTGCCCTTTGGGCGAAATCAGACCATATTCATCGATTTCCATCTCTCGTAATCCTCACTGTGGCATGGTCACCCTAGATGACTGGGGGACATATTTGCATGCTGTTTTCTAACCTGTCTTATTACCCCTGTTGTCACGTCTGCTGTCCCTGAGTTTCCAGTGCAGTCAAGCACAGATGTCCACAGCTCCTGTGAGCTGGGTCTTCTCCTGTCTCCTTTTTCTTCTCTTCTCTTACTTCTAAACCTCTTCATCACGAACTACTCCAGCTAGGTAACTCAAAAGACACCCTGAAGACTTTTTGAATAATGTATGAATTCAGAAAAGTTCTGATCTAACTGAGTACTTGAATTCATACTCCATGTTGATCAAGGGAGTAATCCCACTACATTTTGTGTGATCCACATATATGTTTAACTGATTTTCTTCTCAGGGACTTTCAGGTCTGGTTCAGGGGAATAAGTATGAGAGCTCAAGGTGACTGGATAAAACAATTAAAACCCTTGCTTGTGGAAAGAGAAAAGGGCATTCAGTGACAGGAATCATAAAGCAGACAAGTATTTAAAATGAGAAAAGAAGTTTTTTAAAAAATTCAAGACACTGGTAAAATGGAGCGATTAATGACATGGAAATTACACAGTATAACTTATTCAGTGAAATTACCTATTCTACAGTTTTCAGTTACTTATAAATAAGATATTTTTTTCCAAATGTATTTGTGTTAAATTGTTAGGTTGCTATATGGTCCTGATCCACCACTAAGTCAGTAGGAATTTTGTTGCTGTAAGAGAAAAGAGGTTTAGACTAAGTCTCTTTCAAAACTACTTTTCTTGATACATACTTGATTATTTTCTGTTTATTACACTATGTCATTTGCCATACACACTGCAATACTGTATCTGTTCCCTGAGCAAGTAAGTCAAATGTGTGTGAACAGAAGAAAGGAAGGTGAATGTGTAAATTCTTGCTGTGAATCTTACAAAAATTTGTTTTCCCTGGCTCCTATTAAGGAAATTTATATGCACAAGGAATATGCAAAGAATACAGTTTACTGAGATGCCAGAGGGCTGGTGGCAGAATAGAGCCATCTGCTTTAGTGTAAACAGAAATCCCTGAAAATAACACAGATTCACCTATGGAACTTGGGCTTTTCACCAACAGTTCTTTGAAGAAAACAATAAACTCAACGATAGCTTTTTACTGTAATCCACTAAAAGCACTGAAGGTAAGAGTTTAAAAAACATCCAAGAAAGCTCTTGTCACAAGAAATTTACACACCTGTTTTCCCCTCACCATTTCTTAGAATTACAGCTGGAACACAGTTGTGCTTTTCTAACCAGCAAAAATTTTGGAGGTGTCACAATTGCAATGTTGAGGTTGTGAGAAGGAAAAAAGTGAGGAAGGTACTCTACAAGACAATGTGTTGCAGATCTCTTGCTTTTAGTCCATTGCTTCTTGGCCTGTCCGTATTCACTTAATGTGGAAAACATTCTGCCAGCTTTCCTCTTATCGTCCAAACTGGTGTTCATAAATATTCAGCTTTCTGTTTTCGGGAAACTTTTCTCTGGGCTGAGCAGTTTCAGTTTCTGCATCTCCTTTGCCAGGTCAGATTTCTCCAGGTTTTGGGGGGAGTGTGCTTTTTTTTTTTTAATTTTCGTTATCCTTCTCAAGAGTCTCTCCAAGGAACTAGTAGTTGCTTAATCTTGGAGTATTCAGCAATGCCTGGGAGCTGATCTTTGTGGAAAGACATTCTCTCCTTAAGCCCATCTGATTTTTATGTCTCAATGTAGTACTTCTGTATATCTGAACGGGAAGACACTTTTTTAGGGGGCTGAGTTTGTTCTGTCTTGTTTTCTTAATATATTTTTTAGCTCCCCCTGTTGATTTCATGTTGAAATCACTGAGAAATGGGAAAGTATTCCAGGGCTGACGAGTTGCTAAAGGCCGTCCTCTCATTTTGTTCACTTTTCTATGACAGCCAAAGCAGTTTTAGCTAAAAATATAATGTATTTTAGCTATCCTTTTAGTATAGTATACATGTTCAAAATGAGAAGAAACTATTGCAGTGTCTCAATGTGAGACATCTCACTGCTGGCCACTTGTGCACCATGGGTAACAATTTGGTAGTCTCTCTGCAAAGGGTTGGCCCAAATATACTACCTCACATAGCAATGGCACAACGGTGTTTTAGATATCTCCACTGATATGGAGCTTGAATGACACTCAAACCTTGAAAAAAATCAACAAGTTGGAGATTCTAGCCTCATGGCACTGAAACTTTATGTATTTTATTTCCACTACACATTGTACTGTTCCTAAAGTGGATGTCAATAATTTATTTCCAAGCCAGAGTTTCCCAATCTTGAGTTCTGAAAGAAATGAGAACAAACTATCTCCCCAAATCATTAGTGAAAGGCTTCAGTGCTGAAAGGAAGCCTTGCATGGCTGAAAATGTGAAATCATTAAATTACATTATTTAAACGGCAGCAGGTCATATTTTAGCTGCAATACAATGGAAGGGGAAATGTATTAAACATTTTGCGAGCTAGGAGACAGCCATTAAAATGCACTGATATGGGTAACAATAGACATAGAGGAGGGTAAAAAAATTTAAAAAGGCTTTTTATGTAGAAAATTAATGTTGGCTAAAGACAATGATAAAGAAAAGGGAAAAAAGTGTTGTTTACATTTATTAGATCTTGTTTCATCTGAACATAGGTTTGTATCATTAATTGTGCAACAGATAATGTAGACATGCTCTGTCTCCATTCCCCCATGTACACACACCTTAAAAATCAGAAATCAGAGAGAGATGAAAAACAAAAAAGAGACAGAAAAGAAGTAAACTACAAACCTCAATTGCTTACTGATCTAGAGTCCAAATTCCATTTTTTTAGAACATTTTCCCCTTTTAACTAAAGTGATGCAGTCCCTATTCATTTGTATTCCCCTTCAAGTAACATGAAATAGCTTTCAGAGTCTACAGAAAGGCAGTGTTTCACTTATGTATTTTAATGAGCACCAATGTCAGTAATAATCAAAATGATGTTTCACTTAAAGGAATAGTTTATTCCCAGGTACTTCTGCAGTGTACTAACATAACCAGAACAAGAATGACAAGAACCAAGAAAAGGAACTGCACTCGCTAGCAATTTCTGTGAAGCCCTCAAACCAAATATACCTCCTCTGTCACTGTATAAATGGTGCACATAATGCCATCACTGTGAAGGGCTCACTTACACAAAGAAGGGGGTTGCCACCCCCTAAGACTACCCTACCTACCTTAATACATGGAAAGAAATAGGAGAACTTTGTGCACACTGTGCTGTGCACGGAGTGCCTATGGATTAGCAGCCACTAGAGCAGGTTTCCTCAGGCTAACAGCTGTATCCCATCCAAACTGTGTTGTAGGGGAAATGAAATAATAGGCAAAGATCCCTAAAGATGAAGTAGGTAGAAGGTTTTCTGTCTCCATCTGGTCTCCCAGGAAACATACTGTTTGGGAGACCTAACTTTTGCTTTTGGAAGAAAGGACAAAAAATGCTTTTCTGAAGGTAGAAGGTTCTTTTCTCTGCTGTTTTTTTTTTTTTTGCTTGCTTGTTTGTTTGTTTTTTTTTTTCCCCACCATACAAGGCTTCTCCTGTGGGAATGCTGTGGCCCCATGTTAATTGCTCATCTTGTTCAGTGGCAAATTTCTCCCTTCACAGAAGGAATGCAAAAGGTTCAGGGCTTTATTAGTTACTAGTTGTTTATTGATCACTCCCAGTGTGTTAGCTATTTGTTGCTTGGATTTTCTGCCCCATAAGTTAAAGGCCTACTGTCAGAGACATTAAAATGCAATAGTCTTAATGCTTGTGTGCTTGTTGTTGACTTCCACCCAAAACAGACCCCAGACATGCCTATTATTTCATTACTGACTGTTATGGAACAACATCAGTGAGGAGTAATGATGTGACGTAGATCAAATTAATTCTGAAATCAAAGTGTTCACACCTACTTAAACTTTGCGGGCCAAATTTTGGCAGAGTCTAAATTTCCAGACTTGTATGCCAAGAAGCAGATGGGAAAGACAGAAGTAGTCTGCTCCCTTCCAAAGTTTCCACCAAAAACCTATTGGTTAACTACCCTCTAGCAGACATGATGACTAGGCTAGGAGTTGTGGCATGACTGGTATGCAAGACCTGGGCATTTCTGGGAATGTACCCCTTTGTTCAGCCCTGACTCAGACTGATACTGCTTCTGGCAGGAATATTCTGTGTGCAGGATTATAAATGAAATTTCTGTCAACCAGAACACGGATGCATTTTAATGCTGCTTTTAAAGTATATCTTTGCACCTGTTTCCAGGAGCCTTTAATCTTCTTCTTGAATTTAGACCGTGACAATTTAAATTAATGTAGAGAAAACTCATTCCAATAATGTTAAGCACTTAACTTACTGTAATCTTACAAAAGCCAAGAAATTTCAAATGCAAGTGAAAATCCTAGCTAGTGTTTGTCACTCTGTTCCTCACCTCTGCATTGTAGCATACATGCTACATGCGCTGGTAGATCACATGCAAATAGGTAGGTACATCTAGATCACATGCAAATAGGTAGGTACATCTATATGGTACATGCATATGTGACTCATAGGCTGATCCAAGACTCCCTACTGCAATAGAGTGAGTTATAGAAGGATTACCAGAATGGATTTGCAGCCTTCACTCTTAATTTCCTTGCCTTAGTGGATTTAAGTCAGACATTTATAGTCTTTGTGGTTTAATTTCCTTTGTTTTTCCATGGTGTTTGTATTAATAAAATCCCTATGATTCATGTTTTAAAAACTCCCTGGATACAAACTTGTGTTCCTGATAGACCAGTTTGATTCTAATCAAGCACATATATATTTAGGGACTCATAAAAACAACAAAGTCTTTATTGACCAACTGGGTTTAAGGGCATTTTTAATAGTGTGAATTTTGAATGTATGGAACATACAAGTTAACCACCTGGGAGCCAATTTTATTAATGAAATTTCTTTAAAGTCTTTGTGGTTCTGTACCACAGAAGCACACACCTCCTCTTTTATTGGACACCTCCTCTTTTTTTTCTTCTTTTTTTTTGTAATTGTCATGGAAAGTTCTGAAGATGTCTTACAACTTTTTTATTAAATTCTTCAGGTTTATGCATCTTGAAATATTTTACAGCGATTTTTTAATCTTTTTTTCCTTTTTTTGAGAAAAAAATTCTGTCTGCTACCGAGATTGCTCTAGCAATGGGAACAGGACCTGTCTGGTGACATCAGCAAGGATGAAAATGAAACTCCTTGGGTTTTTCTCATCTCCAGATCTCTATGCGATTTTATGTCCTTTGAGTAGAATTCCTAGAATTCTATGCTCATGAAGATCTTCCAGCCTCAGTCTCATTTTGCTACCATTCCCTGAAGCTGCTTTCGTTCCTTGAACATTTTGTCTTTACAGGCCTGTTGCTCTGACAGATGTAGCAGAGAGCACAGACACAAAAGACCTTTGTTCTGCTCTTCGCTCCACCCCAGCTGTCCCATGTGATCTCTTCCCACCTGTGAATGAATGTGCTATGATTTCCTACAAAGTGGCTTAAATCATTACTGTTAGATGCCTTGAGCTCCTCAGACACAGCTAGATCTTTGCGAAGTGTCCTGAATTCTTAAGTTTTGTCCTGGTTTATAGACCTAGAAAAGGCTAGGCTCTTTTTCAGCAGCTGCAATAATAAGGTGTATTTTCCTTATTTGGGACCTACAGTGACCTTTTGCAGCCTGTGGAATGATTGAAAGTTTACACCAAGGTTAGGAAGATCCAACCCAATATGGATTCCTAGATTATTGCCTACTATAGGATTTTTTGCTTATTTATTTTAATGTGAATATTGCATTTAAACTTAATCTAAGGTAGATTGGACATATCTTACAGACTATTCTTTCACCTGGTTGTGTTTCGTTATGATAAATTATGCAATGTTAAAAAGAAATCTTCAGCATAGAAGATGCTCATCTCACTTCCATGTTTAATTCTATTCAAGTCAATGCTGATGCTTTGGATTCACATAATCTGATCCTTGGATATCTTTCCCTTTCTGTTTCTCAGATGCCATTTCAGTCTCTTGTCCCATTCCTCATTCAGTGCTTTTTGTTTCTGTTCATATTCTGTTATATTTCAGCTCGTTTTTTTAAAGTTATTCACAACCCAAATATTCCTGAATGTATTTTGTACTGTGAAGCTGATTTCCCATTACATCAGCAAAAATAAATGAAGAAGAGGTAAATGTCTGGAGGTGATAAACCTGTTGTAATTTTCCAAGTGTATTTGGCCTCCGTATTTTAGAAGATGCAGTTGTAACAGGACATGAATCCTGTCTAAAAAGCAAGGAAATTATAGCAGTACATTTTCAGGAAATTCACTTATTGGCAACCTGAAAGTTGTTTCTTTTATTTTGCTTCTTTTTAAAAGGATAAAACCTCTCAAGATCAAATTTGGTTCATGTTCTCTGAAAACTGTAAGTCTAGCAATCTGAACAGAGCAATCACTTCCAGATTCTCTCTTTGAGCTTTTAGGTTTTCCTTTCCCAAATAAATGCTTGCGAACTGTAAAGGAAGACCGTGTTCCCCTCCCAGCTTTGTAGCATCTTTAAAAAATATTCAGTCCCAGCTTTTTTTTCCCTTTTAGTTTCCTGGTAACAAAATCCATTCTTTAAATCTTTGCTTTTCTCTGCTTTAGCAGGAGCGGTTGTTCAAAGTTATGTCTTATGAAATTACATCTATCTAATATGAGCACCTTGGCCAGTTGCAACCAAAATTAAAAACATATACTATTTGTTCTATTTGTCAGAAGAATATCATTGGTTGTAAGTGTAAGACTTATCAAGTGTATCTTTATGCATTTATGTTCCCATGAGTGCCATTATTTTAAAATTTCTTAGCGGTATTTATATATATTCAGCGTTTGACATCAGATAATTTGAGTTTGCTATGTTTGTGAGATAACTCACAAGGGAGAAAGTTGTATTAAATAAATAATAGAGATAAATTTTATACTTCCATATATTTCAAAGCTAATGCAGCTAACTTGCAGTGGAATGGTAACATGAAGACACAGTGCTATAATATGATTGATTTGTTTTGACAGCAGCCAAATAATTGAGAGTGAAAGGTGTCAGCACAGATGAAATATTGTATAAGCCACATTCAGAAGGCAACCCCAGCAGCAATAGCAACTGGAGTTTTATTTCCTTTGATATCGCACTGTTACTCACTTCCAGTTTATTATAAACCCATGAAAGGTACGCAACTTTCCATATGATGTAGGCTTTTATGGAGGGGTTAGAAACAGAAGTTTGTCAGGTACTTGAACAATAGATACTGACAATGGGATTTATGATGGATACAATATACAAGGGTAAATTATCTTAATCTTTCCCCCTGGTTTTCTGTCTTCTTTTAATCCCTTTTTACAGGCTACTGCTTATCTGGCATCTTACCTCTAGCTTGGAGGGTAAGTGACTCCCTCCAGAGCAACCATCAGTGTCAGTCTATGGATTGCCTGGCAGGGGATTGATGCAAAAGCAGTGCTGCTATTACCCTCCCCAGCAGTGAGACTTGTTTTTAGTTCACCTCTTCTGCACAGCAAACTATACCCATTCTGGCTAACTGAGACAGGGTGAGCCTTGTGTATTTGCATCCTGGCATCCTACCACACTGGAAGGAATACAAAGAACTGTACCATTTTTTGAGCCTTGGAGAGTGTAACCGTGCAAGTAACCTAGTACAGAAGGTACCTAAACAGACCAGCTGAAATAAAGCCTAAAAGCAAAAGAATTTGAAAATCACTATTGGTGTTCCTTAAAAGCACACTGAACAGGAGAAGAGGGCGTGTGTGCGTGTAAAAACACAAACTATAAAGCTTCCTTTGTCCTGCAGCCCAATTGACTTCAGTGAGAGCAAAACTCCAAAGTACAGTTTGAATTGCAACACATACGTCCTGCCATTCATTTCAGAAATGCTCCATTAAGAAGACACAAGTCGATGTGAATGACAAGGGTTCTCAGTAATGAGGTCTTGCTCATGCAAAACAAAACAAACTATGACAACCATCATGTTAACAAGATCAGGAACCCTTGTGGCTTTGTAATGTAACATCTAATCTATATCTATACCTATACCTATACAAATATAATTATCTTACTTGGAGAAAAATAAATAACAGAATGAGATGAGATTTCCAATACAGAGCAATTTGTACATTCACATTCCACTTGCATTCTCTTTGTCTCCTCATCTGATCATTTCATAAATGGCATGGTGGAGATTAGAAATCGAGGCTGAGAAACCTGAACTTACTGGTATTAATACAGGAAAAGGTTTTGTTGAACGTGGTGTAGGAAGGCAGGAGGTAAGCCATTGTTCATAAAATGAATCTTACTGTATAGCAGGCTGCATCTACTGAAGTGTTTTGGTTCAGAGAAGTAGAGCAGACTTGAAATGAATCCCTCTGGTTTCACCGTTTGCCTCACCTTAGTTTGACGTGCGTAGATCAGATTTCTTTTGGAGGAAACTAAACTAGAAACTCCGCTCCAGGTGCACGCCAACTGCATTCCAGAGCCAAGTGGAGACACAAAGGATGGTTGGCCCTTTGGACAGCTTCAAGACCAATATGTTCAGTGCAAGAAACCAGGGTAATTACAGTCCAAAGTAAAAACCCTGATCAGCAAGTAGAGGAAAAGAAAGGGACTTAGAGCCAACTACCTCCATCTACAGATCCTCTCATACTGCAGCAAATCATTACTAATGTTGACATAGCCTTAAACCTGTATTTTGTGCTTCAGGAAGAAGTGATTGGTAACTGGTGTACATGCAATGAAAACAAATCCTACATTGCTGATGATTCAGAGCAATGTTATTTAGATAGAGGCTTCTGTTAGAGCACTGAGTGCTCAGGTTGCAGGGTTGGGCAGCTTATGTAACAAATAAGTCTCTGCCATCAGCACCTGCAGAATTAAATTTAACTTGGCAGCTCTGATTTTAGCCACCAGCAGCTGTAATGATCTGTTTAGTAATTGTAGGCAAAATGCTGAAAATGGAATACCTGAATGTTGAGTGTATATAAATCTATTGATAGGCACTGAAATGGGCATGTAGACATCTAAATCTGAAGTTCTGATATGTATTTGCTAGTGTGTGATTCACAGTGGAAACACAGGCTTCCCGAGGGTCATGTTTTCTGTACAGGTGTTAGTATCTGCATCAAGAAGTACTCAGAATTTGTGAAAACATGGGTGGTTGAAAAGACTCTCAGGAGAGTGCATAGTTTTCATGAGAAGTCTTTGTTTTTGTTGTCTTTCTAATATGCCTTCAGATATTTTCTTTTTCACATCACTGCTTGTACTTATGAGCACATACAAAAACTTCTACTGCCCCTTTTGAGCTTCAGCTAGACCCTCATCCAGCAGCCTCTTGCCAGTAGGCTGTGGAATAGGAACTCCTTCTGACAAGAATTTCACAAAGTAGCATAAAGAGATAGAGGATCTAGTAAATGGAAAGATGCTCACGTGTCTAGAATGCTTTCTAGCCACGATAATTGGGATTCCTCTTTGGTTGCTCACCTCTTGATCATGAGAGGCATTTGCCAATGCGTTGCTGACTGGACAAAATATGAGGGGAAAAATTAAAAGACAAGTGAGGCAAAACCCCCAAAGCACAGCTTTCTGGCCCTTAGCTGGCCAGGCAAATGGAAAAGGGATAAAAAGTAAGCTAGCTATCAAATTGAACCAACTCATAGGCATCTCCCGCATTGAATATTTTTGTGGGCCTTTTACTGATTGGTTAGATAACCCAAGCAACTACTTGTTCTTTTTAGCTAAAGATAAAGTAGTTAAGTTTAAAAGTCTCGTTAAAGGACTAGACAGGTTGTCTTCATAGTAATCCCTACTCCATAAAGATTCCAGTGACTATTAATAAACGTGTTTTTGGAGAGTTCACTGTTGTGAATAGCTTCCTTCTTAGATGATGGGTTTTCTCTAAATCAGGAAGCAAAGAAAACATTTTTCCCCACACCTCTTCATATCTGAAGTGATTCCACATCACTGTTACAAGTGGTCAGCTCTAAGTGGTGATTGTGATATGCCAGCACAGAGCCAAATCCGGAGGCCCACAACTCTCAGTTTTAGTGAGGCAGATTCACGTTAGATGTGATGCTTGAGGCCCTGCTGACATTTGGGAGTTTGGGTTTTAAAAAAACCCTATGTGAAGACCCTCAAGGTTTGGCTGACTATAACCTGCAAATGGTTTGGCAAGACCCTATTTACAGAGACGGCTCAAGAGCCTTTCCCTTCCCCCATTTCAGTGGTCAGCACTGACACATTGCATTATGAGAAAGAGCCCCACTTAACGCAGAACTCCTTTCAATTGTCATGAGCACTCAGCCTTATTTAAACTGACACCCTCTCCATCACCCCCAAGCTAGAATCCCAATGTCAGAGTGCTTCAAGAACTTGGGATTCAAAGCTGTACTGTCTAGCTAAGAGCTGTGATAGAGTGGTGCAAAATAGCATGGAAGTGAGCTTCAGAGATGGAAGGACAATCCTCAGGGTGGGGGGAGACATGGTAAATACAGATATGCCAGGTGAGCCGAGGAAAAGAGAGTGAAGGGAAGGCCTGCATGTGGGTTCAGATCAGGAAAGGGACTTGGAGGACCCATGTTTCTCTCTTCCCTTGCACTTAATCTATTCATTATACTTCAGTGATCTGGGGTCATGACATTAGAAAGGGTTACAATTCCTTTGTTTTCCAAGAGAAGATGCAACCCTTCCTTTTCCCACCACACCAGGTTGCTCTGTTGGTGTGTTTGTCCTTCAGGGTTTGTTGCTGAGGTTCTCAATTACCAAGAACACATGAAAACAATCTGAAATTAAACAGCACTGGTGTGAGGAAATGTAGTCTACCTATAAAAAGAGTTAGATGACAGTATGATCACTCCTGCCTTTTAATGATTCAGCAAATACTTATGCATATGTCACCTCAGGCATTTAAGTGGTCCTGCCTAATATGAAAGAGGGTAATTTTAGTGATACACTGTTTATTAATAGGGAAACTAAGGCACAGAGTAGTGAAGTGACTGCCTTGTGTTTTTCAGCAGGACAATAGCAAAACGAGATATAGAAACCATGTTTTCCAGGTCCAGTCTGCCAAATGGTTGTTTACAAATTCGTAGGGGGAGAGCATTATGTTTAAATTAATGTAAGAAAATAACATTTCAGAGAATACTGTTTCAGGATATTTTCTGGGCATTCCTATAAAACATTTCTTATAGATTGTTTTAAAGGCTGAATCCTGCTTGTCTCACAGGCATGTCCTATTGGTTTTAGGGTGTCTGCTTCCATGAGTAAAATTATCAGTATTCAGTCATATATTTTAGCCCAAGCAAAGTTTCTGATAGAATAAGAGAAAAAGAATGGTTCAAATAAAGCACAGCCAATGGCTGAACTGTGGATGGTTTTCCTCCTTTTCTTCCTTTTCTGTCTTCTTTCCCCTAGAGAAGTACATGATTGCAGTAGGGGTTTGGGATTAACTAATCACGTCTGCTTTCTGCAAATCTGAAGCAGCTTATATATTTGCCAGAATTTTTGGTTTAGGAACAAATGTCATTGTCATGAAAAACTTTTAACTCTACATATGGTTACATTTCAAAAATCTACCAGCTTTTTAGAAGTGGGGGAGGAGAGGGAAGGGAGGAGTACCGCTGCTTGGGTCTCATGCCAGACTTTAATGTAAAATTAATTCCTTTAAAAAGATTTTTAAAAAACCACAACATTTTTCTAATGTGCATTAAGAATGTTGGAGAGCTCACTGAAGCATATGCTTTGAGCTTTCAGGAGCAATCTGTAGTCAGGCATTTTAAATGAAAATTGATTTGTGATTTACATGGTCAGTGGAAAGAAAATTAACTTATGGAAGGTTGTAATGAAATATTAGACAAGTAAAAAAGTAGATGGTGATCTAGTGGAACTAAAAGTCCCATCTGGAAGAATTCTGTGACATTTTTACATTTATCTGTGTTCTGCATGAGTTGTAATGTTAGTGGTAATTTTATGGGACTGAACTGAAATGAAAAGGGTGTTATCACAGATTGCCTACAATATAGGATTGTGTGCAGTGGAGAGTCCTGTATCCTTTTCTCCATTTTCCTATAATATGACTCATTGCACTTTTTTCAGCTACTGTTGTTGAATTCATTCAGCCTTTTACTTGAGGTTATTAAAGAAGAACATCAAATGCTCACAAATACAATCTAGCAGCACATTTAAAAGCAACACTGCTGCTTCCACTTACTGCTGCATAGTTGAGGCACTTTCCAGGAGACCCTTTAAAATATATGCTAAAATAGCATGTTACCACTCTGAAACACAGTTTATTAACACAGTTTTTAAAATATGTTCTCTTATGATTTGTGACTCATCAGCATAGTAAGCATAAAGAACTAAAGCTTCTCCAGAAAACACACTACCATACTTCTGTTCCTCTGTCCCTTTTGAACTCTGATTCAGTGTACGACGTCCCTGATTGCTACAGCTGTCAGCTTCTTTGAGAATGAAGAAAGAGAAACGAGTCTGAATAGCACGATGCCATACTCCCTGCACTCTTCTGCTTTTGTACTAGAAAATATTTCTCCTATTGCAAGAATCCAGACTTTACTGGTATTGGAAAGAGGAACTCTTGTACTATCTTCTAAGAGAAAATATTCCTTCTTCTGTAGTCTCTATGTATGACAACTTCTGATTTATCATAGTCTGCGCACTTTGAAATGTAGGGCTCTGATTTGGCAGAAGATTCATATTCTTTGGAATCAGGAGGATCTGTTAAAGCATTTGGCGAAATTAGTCCCATCGTGGATTTAAAACACCTCCAATTTTCAAAATCTAGAGAAAAATCTTCCCATCAAAGGCTTGCTTCCTTCTGTTAATAAGTGAATTAGCTCTATGTCCTATCAAAGATTTGTTTATTGTGGACATCTTATCTCTCTGTTCACAGGAGAGGTGTGTTATATTCCCTAAGCAGGTGAAACTACATTTATGTTGTTTCTTTTTCTCTGTTCCTTTAGGAAATATATAGGTCTGATTTAAATGCATGCCAAGCATTCTAGTTTCTTTGAACTGCACAGAGTTTCAACATGGCTCAGCACCATGAAGGATTTGGACACTGCCAAGCAAACACAGACTGTAGATTTGTACCTTTTGTCGTTGTTATCTTTTTCTAATGAAGTCTGGAGAATCAGGTTTGAAATTATACCATGTGCATATCACCGTTAGCTGAAATAGTCTTAAACATCGAATTGTATAACTAATATATACAATGTGTTAGTTTGAACAAGAGCATTATTGAAGAATATAGTTTGAAACACACCATGTTATTTCTCCAGGAAATTAATTTTGTAAGCATACTTGAAAGAGGAGAAGTATCACAAATCTATCACACAGTATAGATGTTTTCCAATAGAATGATGTGGCTAATGATCATAGGAGCAGCCTTTCTAATCACAGGATACTGTAAAGGTCAATATTAGGTATTGGCTTTCCTTCCTGTCCATCTGAAACAATATACCATAGTGAATGTAATCAGTAAATGGTGGTAAATGAACCTATTAGAAACATTAACATTGCAGAAAGACAAGATTTGAGAATAGATGTTAAGTGGATCCTGCAGCTGGTAATTGTCATCCTGGGAATAATTACACTAATTAATAGTTGCTAACCCCAGACCCTTGCGCCTGTGACTTTGAATGAGTTAATGATTGCTGCTCTGGAGAGTGTATTGCTGGTAGATTTTCAGTAAGTGTCAGCAGAGTAAAAAGGCCCCAGGGAAGAGACTTTGGCTCTGATGATCTTTAGGGTCCCCATTTTTACAAACCACAAGTACATCACTGAATGATCAGATAACGTCTCCACAGACCACAAAGTAGTTAGGGATTTTCTAATGAAGAGATCCATTTCATCATAAAGTTCCTGATTTGTAAAGTTAATATGAAGTTCATGTAACCTCAGACTCATAGCACTTGCAATCAGCAGGTTTTACTTTTGAGGTTGTGCTTTAAATGAACCACAAAAGCCATTTTTTCTATTGTCTTTCCTCCTGACCCTAGTTAAGTGGACTTTATTTCTACTGGAGTTAATTTAAAATGCTACCAAATCTTTATTGATATCATTTAATTTTTGTAGGCTTTTAAAGACTGGGAAGTTTATTTTACATAGCAGAGTGGGTCTAATTCCTTTGACTATTCTGTTCTCTGTCTCTCTTTCATCCTTCTTACCCCCCAGTAAATAAGTATATAAATCCTGTAATATACATAAATTCAGGGCATATAATCTAGCTGTCTTCTAAGGGTGAATATCAGGTATAATCTTGTATCGTTAAAATCAATAGTTGACTGGTGTCAAAATGGCAACAAAAGAATTCCAGTAAAATCAAGATTATGTTCATCAAGCACAAAGGAAACTGTAAGAACTATATTTCTCTTGGTCTTGCAATCTGTGAGGGAAAGGATTATTAGTATACTCTGGAATATTAGTTCCTGGCTTTTGATCAGATGGAACGATAAAAGCCTGAGTGCTGCTGCATGTTGGAGCCCTTTTTTGTCTAAACAAACAAACAACAAGGTAATACTGTAAAATCATAAATACAGGTTATTTACACTACTACACTACTAGATGATGATTCCTCATATTATCTTCAGGGAGTTAGAAAAAATCCCATAGATAGATCTTCTCTTAACTGCATTTACTGTTTCTGATGGTTTCCCGTGGCCCTCCAAATGGACAAGAGAACTCCTTAAGGCCAATGTGAGTTGTCCTGGTCTGAGCTGTAAAACTGCTGGTTGACAAAAGTCCTAGTCATCTTTAGTTACAAAAAGGAGAACTGCTTATAGAAAAATCTATGGAAATTTCAAAGAATTGTATAAATCAGTGCTTAAATGTAGCTTTGAACGTAGAAACTAGAATATAAACCTGGTATCTGTACAACACTGAAGCAAGAATAAACATGGCACTTGTATGGGCAGCTTATTTGTTTTCTACAGTCTGCAACAGATAATTTATTTTGTAAACTTTTTCTTTTTTACATCACTTATTTCTCATTGGTTTGTGGTATTTTTTTTATTTGTTTTGTTTACTAGTTATGCACATAAAGGCAAGTGTACCTAGTGCCAAAGAAAGATAAGGATGCCAAAGTTTATAAGGAAGAAAGCGGAATGAATTTTAGGAGCCACATAGGTACTAAATGGCTCCTTTAGAGACCACAGTGTCATGTAGACAGAGAGGAAAATCTCCCCAGGCTTTTGAAACTGGATACAAAATTTAAATCATCTTTATGTCCCTTAATTAAGATCCCGTGATTCCCCACATGACAATTTATGAAATAGTATGTTTTATAATGGTAAATATATTCTTTATCTCAGAAGGAACAAACTATTGGAAAGGTATTGAAGTAGCAAAGCAAAAGGGTACAAAACAGTTAAAGAAACATATTCTTTTGCCAACTAAAGTCATTAGTTCTTACAGCCCTTCTGAAAGATTTTATCTCACACAATGTTAAAAAATTTTAAATATTTTAAGTAGTTCATGTTGCATTATGCCATGGCAGTAGTGATGAAGTTCAATTGTGTCTATCTTCATTCACGCCCTTGAGAAGGGTGGCAAATAAAAAAGTGATATCAGGGTTAACTACGGGTCGGCTTATCCTCTGTAAAATAAGAAGAAAAATCTATATTTTGTTGTATTTATAGAGAATGATTCAAGGATGCTGATGTCAATTTGATAAGTTAAACAAAAGAATTCCAAAATGTTATGGAACAAGAAAACAATCCCGAGTAACGGAAGACTTTAGGGGAAAGAACAGAAACTGGGTGGAAGATAGGGTTCATGGAAGTTGCAACTCATCCAACAAGGCAGGATAAAACAAAAGGCACTGAAAATATGCCAATTGTCTAAAAAGGCGGATATGATATACAACAAGAAAGGAATAGAGAAATAGTAGTATAGAAACTACTTTGTGAATGAATAAAAAACTTGGCTTTTAGAACTACACAGCGGTGCCTGAGTGTTTGAACTCAGACAGTGGCACAGGAGATACCGACACTCTGAAAATGGTAGCAGAGCCCAGCCCATGGGGTCTCCTCACATCAGTGCTGAGAGTGATTCTGCCCCGGGAAGACAATCCTCATTGCTCAGTGACAAAGTTAACCAGACAGTGCATAAACCCTCGACGTTTGACATCAACCAAGCAGATTAGGTCTTTTGTTCCAGACATAGCAGAGATCATGAGACTTGTGTGAGAGAGCAAAGGACACAAATTGGAGGCTTGCAGCGAGTGGTCTCATTTTCCTCTGAGTCGCAAAAATAATTAATTTCCCTTAGAGAGTTAGTTCTTAGACTGCTGTTGCTGAAACTGGGAATTCAGAGATAAATTTCCAGGGAGCTATGACTAGACAGGGTCTAGCCTTCGGTTCTAGAAAGAGCACGGACTTTATTGAATTCTGTCCATTTAAGCCCCAAAGAGGTCTCATTGCCTTTTTTTGTTTGTTTTTAGACTTTGATTCACTCTGCTTCAAAAGACAGCAGTCTGTCTAAGCAGGAAAAGTTTGGTTCTGAATTAGTATTATAAGGATAAAAGGTTAGAGAAAATCACAAAATGAAAATCCAATCTGGATTTGGGATGAACAGAGAAACAGTAAATCCCAACAGACGGTGAGGCACAAAAATTTTAAGCATAAAGCCAAAGAACATAACTCAGGAAAGCCTGGAATTAAGCAAAAACGTGAAGAGAAGTCCTGGCCCTCTTGAATGCAATACCAGAATTTCCTTTGATTTCAGTTAGGTGAAGTTTTTTTCATTGTGGGGGGAAAACAAAAAGCCTAAACACCTGGGACGAATAATTAAGCACTTGGGAGAGCCAGCCTGTGAATATAAGACAGGTTGTCTCTGGAGGCATGATGCATCAAAGAGTCTTTCTTGCTCTCTAGCCAAAGTGCTTGGCTAAATTGCATCAGCATCTCCATTAGGAAAGGCCACGTAGCTTAGAGAGAGAACAGAGCAAGCCTCTCCAGAAGAGCGGCTACTTCCGGTTCGCTAAAGAAATTTTACTCCTTTGCATGTGTCTTTTTGTCACTCTTTGTCACCAACATCTTTCAAATAGGGTGACAATAATTCAGCCCATGGAAACAAGATGTCCGTCACAATGTATGTTGTCAGGGAATAGAACATTTCTGAAATAAACCTTTGAGTGTGACTGTAAATATATTTTACTTCTGTTTTGAGTGGGATGTGGGAGAAGGGTTGCTAGTTGGAAGCAAGATGGAGAAAGATAAGAGAGGGAGACTTTTCTGGTAAAAAAAAGAAAAGCAATAGAAAGACATTATGGCCCAAAGTATGTTCTGCTGGTTTTAAAATTACTGTGCACAGTAAAACTAAATCAGCCAAATCTCTCCAGAGGTGTATTTTATCTAGTAAGGAAGTAAGAAAAGAGCAGGATTTGCTACTCAGCTTATAAAATTTTTCAAGCATTTAAATACAGCCACTACCATAATACACAGACACAAGCCAATGTCATTATGCTAGATTTCTTGCTGTGTGGCAGTTAAATTTAAAGAAGTTTCAGAAGCTTCTTTCAGGTACAATTCCAGAATTTGGCCAGCTTTTTCAATGCTTATCTTTCTTCAGTGAGGCCGTACAGCTGGTAGCCATAAAAACAGACACTCTCAACGTATTTTTAGCCCTGATTCTACCTACCACCAGAATGCCAAGAAGTTTCTCCTTGGCATTTGGTGTACCTTTTTGCAAGAAAACAGGAGTATTTATAGTGTGTTAGGATTCCATGGTTATATATCAGAAATTTTTATTATGAAATGTTTTTGTAAACAAACTAAATTCCACTGGGAAATATAAAGATACCATTCCTTTTTTTTCTGGGTTTTTTATTATTTTTTTTAATTAGTGCTCTCCACAGAGTGTTGAAAGTTATGATAAACGTTTCCTGGAGCAGATTTTCAGCGTCTAACTCTGAGGAAGAAATATGCATTTAAAGATGTTGCTTTATATTTTGACTCTCCAGAGAATTTTTTAAAAAAATATTCTTACTGGCTGCTTTACAGTTTCTTTTCTCAAAAGAATTTATAGGATATCTAATGAAGGAAGTTTATCCTAGCATTAAAACTGAGCTAAATTTGTGTGTATGTGTTTATTATTTTCTAAACTACATGACTTCAAACAGTTAAAGTACCAGGCTCAGCCAATATGGAAATAGAGCTGAATTTGAAATTTACTATATGCTGTTTCTGCTTTTCATTTTTTACCATTTCACACCTTGTCCGCATCTCGAGCAAGCTTGTAAGTTTCCAACGCATACATTTCTTGTGATGATATATTGTCCTGGTGGAAAATTTCATTTACTGGCTGTGCCCTTTGCTGAACCTGTTGCTAGTCAGGAAACATGATAAGCGTATAAGTAGCATGCTACTTCATTTATCATACATCGTTTTAGACACTCAAATATCTCATATACAATTCTCCATTCTGCACCAAGGGAAACTACTAAACTTGCAGGGAAAAAAATCTACAAATAAATTGTCAGTTTATAATATATAAATGTATCATCCTAATAAAAATTAATCATAGTTTATACTAAAACTGTAAGTGCCCTTTATTTTTTTTGTGGCCTCAGTAACCACATGTTATCAAACACTAATAGAAAATATCTGGCTTTTGTGATTTGGTGTATAGTAGAATTGAAAGATATAAAAATACTGTCTATTTTTAATAATTGAATTACATTGCAAATAAATCACAGCTTGAAATATCCAGCAGTGCTAAGAACATTCTGCTCTCGTAGCATTTCTCTCTGGTTTAAACATTCACCATATCTTGTAGAAAACAAAATTGGATTCAAAAAGCAACCAGAACAGCAACACCAACAAAATCTTTTAACGTTTAAGGAATTTAGAATTCACCAGAAAGAAAACAATTGCAAGAAATTTAAGGTCAAATAAAATCAAGTCTATTTGATGTACTAGTTGTTACTAGCAGAGCAGATCAGGCCTCCCTAATTTCAGTAACTTGTCATCTATAGATTTCAAAGCTTCTTCAGACCATCATTACAATATTTTACTACAAGCTGCTTTTTATATCCAACATAAAATAATCTACATCTTGTCAAGATGTTAATTTGAAATGTTGAATGCAAAGCTCTGATTTATGTTAAGCAGTGCTTACACTAATTACAACCTTTCACTAAAATACTGGACTGTGAAAAAGTATCTCTTACATTTATATAGCACCTTTCATCCTGCACCCTTTAAAAACTGCACGTAAAAGAGTCACTTCAACTACATCTCATATATATCCATTTCTAGGGAGGAGTAGAAGCATTTAATGGCTCATAGTGACATCGCATTCTAGCTTTGAACTAGAATTGAAGAAGAATTTGTTAAACAGAGGTTAATTACCTGAGCTGTAATTTGACCAGGTTATCAGACTGATACAGGTATGTCTGGGTAGAATATAGGAGTGCGGGAGAGAAGAGGAATGAAAAAGAAACCTAGCTCAGATGTCACACATCTTATCAGGGAGGAGGAAGGAACCTGCATACAAGTTTGTTTTTTTCACTTTTTGAAAACAGTGGCTTTAGAAAAGATGCCAGGTAAGGTGATAGAATAGAATCTCCAAAACAGGTTTCCTTCAACTGAGAGGTTTTCCACCAGAGTAGAATCTCCAAAACAGGTTTCCTTCAACTGAGAGGTTTTCCACCAGAGTCCCCATTAGACCTGAACGTGCTTGTCCTATTAAATACAAAATGTGGATATGTAAGTGATCTGAATATGAAAACTGTTGAGTTGCAGTCAAAATTTGCCTAGATGAAAAGAACGGAAAGATATGAAGCCAAATAACTTCCTCACGTAATCACCACATATTGTAAACAATGGATGGGAAAGAAAGGAAGTAGAATTGGGCTTGTACAAAATAGTATATCTGGTCTAAAACTTCACGTCAAAGAGATTTCTACTATCTTGTGGTTTTTATTTTTTTTATTTCTATGTGTGTCTTTTCATAGGAACAAAGAGGTCACAATTTCAGTATGACCTATCAGCTCTAAATTTGAAACTAATAGTTGTGATTGGCTTATTACAGAAAGAAGTTTGCAAGGTTTATTTAAAAACATAACTGTATAATTTCCCATTTAAAACTTGGTGATAAAGAAGTTGAAACTCAAGTCAGGTTCAGGACGTACAAATTCCTCTCTAGAATTTTAAATGTAGATTCATTTACAGGAGACTGCAGGGGCAGACACTCAGAAGATTCTGGTATAGAGCTGGATGGCTTGTTGAGCTTCAATGGAGATGCTAAAATCAAGGGCTCCTTTTAGGTTTGAGTAGTTTATGCTTATCGCTATATAAGCAGGAGATTACATCTACTATGTTAGCTGGTTTTTATGATTGCATTTTGTTCCTTCAGCTCATGGATGAAAAAAATCACTAAATAAACGGGTCATTCGATATTTGATGTGCTTCCCTAGTGCTTCAATTATGGGATTTGGAGGTGGAATCCATTTTATGCAAGAACTTTGCACAAGAACAGATAGTTTCACAATTAAAAAATATAAATTGCATTTCTTCAAGACCAGGTACTTCAGGTTAGCGCAAGGAGACAAATAGTTGCTGCATTTAGTTTTAAGAAAGCAACGTGATGCAAAGTGATTAATAAAAAAGTTCAGGTCATGCATTTGGTTTGCCATAGCCAACTAGAGTGGAGGACATGTATCCTGCTTTAGACTGGTTTGAAATGTAAACAACCATGGCTTTTCCCCTATAAAACAGATAGGGGCTCAGAGTAGTGAGGAATCAACCTAGAATGGAAATAATTTCTTCTCAGGTTCAACATGCCTCACCTTCCTTGCCTTACCAGCTTCTTTCATATGCTGTTAAAGTGGTAAAAGATGCTCATTCACTTTGCTTTTTTCAAGCTGCTGATAAAACACGGTGTATTTAATATAAGTATAGAAGACAGGAAAAAACTCCTGTGTGCTATGGAGGAAAGATTGTTGAGATACTTTAGTCAATGTTCTCATTTGTTCTCCTGAAAGATATCCAAGGCTGGTTAGTAGAACAGTTGATTTTATTGTGGTCGGTTTGTAGATTTAAAGATACCCTTTGAAGAAAACCTGTGCATAACTACATTAAAAAAAAAAAAAAAAAAGGCAGGCAACTACAGCTTTATTGTGTAGAAATCATGGTTTACATGCCCATGATTTGTATCATTTTGCCATCTAAATGTGCTCTACAACCATTAATTAAGATTTCACAATATCTCTATTAAGTAATGTTATATTCATTTCATTGCTGAGGTAATTAAGATGCCGAGAAGTCAGTGAGCAATAGAACCCTAGATCTGCCTCCAAACCATTTTCTATGCAGTGATCCCCTTCCTTTCTACACAGTATTTTCTTCCCTTCCATACTCAGTTTAAAAACACCTACAGAAAGGAGGTATCCCTGGAAAGAAAGGAGGATCCAGGATCAAGAGTTGTTTCTTTTAGAAAAAGAAACCTCCATTAAAGACGACTTAGATCTCTCATTCCCTGTTATGCATTTCTCAGCAACGCCTTGTTTTAGTTGCTGTCCCCTTGATTTGTGTTTCTGTAGACAAGTGTTCTGTGTTGATGCCCTAGATTTGCAGTACTTCAAGTTCAGGAAAGAGTTCTGAACAAGGAGGACAGAAAGGGCTCTGTTATGCTCTTACTGCAGAGCTCCTCGGCAAAAGTTGAGCAATAGGATGCAGTCCTAACAAAAGTGTTCAGGGGGAGAACCACTCTCAGTTAGAGGTACTTATGCTCCCTTGTGCTTTCCTGGAGGGCTGAGGGGAGAGAGGGAGAGAAACATGGTCCACCAAGAGTCCTAACTTCATATGGTTCGTTACACTTGATGGCAACTTTTCTCAAGGTTGTTGGTTTTGGTTTAGGGTACAAGATTTCCCTTTGAATCCTGAAGGTAGCTATTAAATACCCAGAGGCTGACGACATCTCTTTATTATTCTGTTTCCACGGAGCACTGGGGCAGAGCTTGCCTTCAAGTTG
Organism: Ibidorhyncha struthersii; assembly: GCA_013398815.1. Taxonomy (NCBI): domain Eukaryota; kingdom Metazoa; phylum Chordata; class Aves; order Charadriiformes; family Charadriidae; genus Ibidorhyncha; species Ibidorhyncha struthersii. The sequence continues at coordinate 476,226 of VZSZ01005529.1, forward strand.
TACATGCTCTAGGTAGACTTCCCAGGTAGCTGTATCTGCAAAAAAAATCTGGTTATTTTTTTTGATGGCTTGTTTATAGTTTGTTTTATATTGGTGACTAAGGAACAGAATGGGATCCCATCATGCTGTGCACTTAAAAAATACAGAACTAGAAGGGCTTCCAAAGCTACATGTAAGACAGGACACCACAGATTAATATGGTGAGATAGGGAATACAAAGAAACAGTAAAGCAGTAGTGGTTGGTATGGTCTTAATATACAGTCTGTCCTTGAAGAGTAAATGAGAGATAATGGGAGAAGAGGAAGGGCAGAGGTGGGCAATACAGAGCCTTGAAAATGAAAATAAGCAGATTATATTTAATGTGATGAAAAAAGGGTAAGCTAACTAAATGATGTGAAGAGACATCTCAAATAGTAACCTTGGAGAACCAGCAGCACTGTAAATGGGTAAAAGGAGAACAGTTTATTTTCTTGTGAGAAAAAAAGGATGTTGTCATGAGAGTTTGGTCAAGAGTTTTGGTTGTGCAAGTAGATAGGGAGAACCTTAAAATAGGCTATGTGTAAAGAATCTGTACGATTTAGGTGTTGACAGGCAGATTTGTTTGCTGTCAGAGTACAGACGGAATTGAATTTGTGTCTTTGAGATTACTCGGATAAAGTATTAGCAGGACCAGGACCAGGATCTGAAGAAACTGTTACAGAAAGCTGGAATGAGGGATTAGAAGGATCTTCTGTAAGGCATGCCAATGAAGCAATTAGAAATGTGGGAAGTGAAGTGCTCCAGGATGAGAGCAACTCAACTGAACAGGTTTAGTTGAGTGCAAACGATGGGAGTCAGGTTGTAGAGGTATATGGTGAAATTAGTAAACAACTTCAGGCTGTGATTGTGAGTATGTTTAACTATTAATTAACTGAAGAAGGCAGCTGGAGCAGTAGTTGTAGAGTCAAATGAGGTTAAGGGTGATATTTTCATATTTATATTTATTTTTCTAAAAATAAAGCAAATGAGTATTTTGAAAAGGAGGAGCCAGCAGGGCATGAAAGGTGATGAACAAAAGGCAGAGAGGATGTCTCCAGTGAGCAGAGAGGACCTAGTTAGTGGGACTAGTGGCACTACCAATAAGAAACTAATGGTTGGAGAAAGAGAGAGAAAAAGTCGTAATTGTATTATATTTGGTTTACTTCCCCTTGGAAGACATCAGAGCAGTACTCTGGGGAAAGAGGAGTGAAGAAAACAGAATATGAAGAGGAAGCTGGTGGTTTCCTTATAAGGAAGCATTTGGGTTGGTATGAGACAACAATAGAGTATAAGGGAGACAAGACTTTGCTGCAGGGTTGTTGAAAGGAAAACCACAAGGAAAAGAATGATGCTGTGATTTGAAGTAGAAACCACAGAGTGGGAGAAGCATCTTATTCTGCTCACAAGCTAATTCAAGTCAGGCGGTGCTTGGATAGGAGAGGCTTCCACACAGGATGGTTCTCAAATTAGCAGCAGAGCAGTGGCACCCAACTGCCAACAAAACACAAACTCTTCTGATCACCTTAGAAATACACTGTATTCCAGAAACAGTTGAAGAGGGGAAGGCAAAGAGAATAATGTAATCACTTTAATTTTCTTCCTGAAAAATAGTACTTAAAATTCTGCCTCTGAAGAAGTGCTCAGCATTAAATTAACAAATTCTTTGACTGTTGAATGCAAATCTGGAAAAAAAAATTAATAGCTTCAGTTTTTTGCTGCCTTCCTCTTACTTGTAACTTATCTTTGGGAACAACCACTTTCAAACTTGTTGAAATATATTGATTTTCAGAAGCAAATGGCTTTTCAGGAGTGTCACGGCAGCTCATCTGTGCTGTCCCTTTCCAACTACAAGAGCAGTGGAAGTGAAGTGGATAATGATTTTCTACATCTGTTGACTTATTTAAAATCTTGAGTCAACTAATTATCTGTGCATTTTATTGTATAGCCAGCTAACCATACAACCGTGTTTCAAATTGTTCCAACTTGTTCTTGCTCAGTACATTAGATCAACAAACATCCACCCCTGTGGGTAGGTGTGTTACATTTTAGAGTTACATATTTGACATAAAAAATACTGTTAGTTTGGTGTACATCCAGCAATGAATTCAGAAACATGGGTGCATTGTTCAGAAGGTGATAACCTAAGATTAGGGGTGTAATCCATCTAGTCCTCCAGCAGCAAGATTCTGGTTTTTATACCAGTATGTTTTTCCCATTCTTTCTTGATTAATCTTGTAACAGATTATATTATAAAGTATATGTTAATTTCACAGGCATTAAGGAGGTGGGGGAGATGTTTTTTGCCATCTTTTGAGTATTCCTGTTCTAGAATACACTGTCTTCACTATGTTGAGTTGTACTTTAATGTATAGTATTGTCATCCCGCTGATTTCTATGTGGTACTAGTCAGCATAATTATGGTTGGCAGTTTCAGGTCTTTTGTACTCCAATGTGTACTTTCTTTGTTTGAAAGGAAATATATTTAAGTTAAGATGTTACTATGAAAAAGCTGAAAAAGGTAAACAATAGTCTAATAGGATTCCACACAACAAATTTTCATGAGGGAACCAAGCTGTTTATTGTGTTTATTGGCAAGTAAACATTTTTTCAATTAAGTTCTTAAGCAGGAGAACAAGACAAAGTAAACTGATGGTTAAGCTCGTGCAGAATAATAAGGTGATTACATTCACTCACTAAAACCAGAATTATAGGACAGGAAGAAGGTAACTAGCTGAGAAAGTTAGAGGAGCCCTCTTTTCCACCTTTGACTAGTCACCCCCCCATTTGTAACTGTACAAAATATATTTGTACTACTAGTCACATAACCTGTTCAACTGTTTCTCATGGAATTTCCTTCAAACCTGATGTTTTAAACAATAAATGTACTACATTGTTAATGGAAAAAAATCAACACACAAGTTATGCTGCTTTGAGGTAATGAAACTATTGTTCTTACACAGATAAAACAAAATACTCGTTAATTATTAAATTACAGTTTTTTATTGGATTTAGTTGAAAGCTATGCTGATTTGTCAACCCTCAACATATCTTCACCTAGAGTCTTCACAGCGGTGATTTATAGGTGTATCCATCTGCTTCTGACTTCCCTAAACCTGCCTTGGTTTGTCTCTCAGATGTGTTTTTCCAGTGGTGTTTCAACTTTCATGACTGTGACTTATGACAACATCCCCTCCATTAGTCTGTCATTTAACCTGTCTTTGACTTCTCTATTTCTTCCCTTGCATATCCAAGCCTTCCCCAAAACTTGCCATTCTGGTGTTTCCAGATAGTTTTAATAGTTGCTTTCTACCATTAACAAAACTTTTTTGCATCTTCTTTCTTATTTTGACCTTTTTCCTTCTCCCTTCCTAGTAAACCTTGTTAAAGCTCCATGACCTTTCCAAGCTCAGCCACTAGGATCTAAACTTTTCAGTCTGATCTCTTGGGAAGCCTTGCACTGCTACCAATCTGTTGTCAATGTTTGTGGCCCGTGTCATTAAGGTTCTGCTCATTGCCTATAATGTTGCTCACATTTCCTCCCTTCTTTTGGTCAACCTGTTGATGTAGCCTAAAAAATGCCACTGTAAAAAGTATTGGGCATCTTCTGCTGAATTCTCAGGGCACCTACATATTCATATCCATTCTAGGGACATATTAGCAATGATTATTCATAGTGGCAGGGATGCAGATTAACCTCAGCTACCTTTAAATTTCACTGTGAGTATATGTGTACATTTAAATATTTTCAAAAAGTTGTCAGGATTTTCATTTAACAGGCTAAAGTACACCATATTTGTAATTTCCTTTTATTCCTTCTATCTTTGCTTCCTGCAGTCGTGTTGTCTTTTCACAATTTAAAGGCTTTATTTTTTATTTCCTATTTTCATATACCTTTCACATTAGGTGATGTTTAGCTGTTTGAATACAGCTGGTAGCGTTAGGGTTTATTTGTACTCCAGTAGCACTTAGAAACACTGATCAAAGACCTTGCTTGCTAGAAACTTCACAGATGCACATTAATGTAATTATTCTTGTCTTGGGCAGCTCCCAGTTCCAGCTATGATCAGATATGTTGCATGAGAGCGGCACACAATGGAAGAAAAGCAAGCTGCTGTGTATTAAGCCAAGTTCTCAGTTCACCACCTACCTGGCCAAAGTTTGCTAGTAAAGCTTTATAAATGTGGGACAATAGAAAAGGTTTGTGGGTATTTCAGTACAGTTCTTCCATGTCTATGGATGAGAAGATACTTTCTCACTAAACTGTAAGATCCTTGAAGCAAAACCTGTGTATCTTATGTAGTATTGAATACATTAGCGTTGTCATGGTCTGGGCCAAATTGGCTACTGGGGACATGGGGCACCCCAGGTGGGATTGACAGATGCTCCCCCCTACCCCTCATCTGAGAGAGAGAGGCAGAGGAGGGAAAAAAAGACTTATGAGTTTAGGAGGAACTAAACTACTTTAACAAAATATTAGTAATAAAATAAAAAGAAAATAATGAAATATATATAAAATTGTATCAAGCTCCCAGGATGATGATCACGTCACCAGCAGGCACTGGGGAAGTCCCAGCCTGGACTCAGTGATGGAGGGGAACTGGATTCTGGATCTGGATTCAGGATTGGGATCAAAGGCGGACGTACAGACAGAGTCCTCCTCGGACGCTGGCCACTGAAGAAAGAGGGCTGACCCTTTGATCCCGCAGCTTTTCTACTGCACATGAGGCAGATAGGATGGAATACCTGTTGGTCAGTGTTTGGGTCACCTGTCCTGTCCGCTCCTCCCCGCAGGTGTGACGCCTCTACGCTTTTCTGCTTCCCACCCTTCAATAGGGCAAGTAAAAAAGTTATCTGGCCTTGGTTGTTATAGCACTAAGTCTAAGCAAGATCCTTTCTGCATACCATTCCTTGGCATCAGCTATAAGCATAGGTCTTATCGTTCTGAGAGCAAACAGTGTCTACACAATATGCTGTTAATTTAGAATCATAGAATTGTCTAGGTTGGAAGAGACCCTTGGGATCATCGAGTCCAACCATCTACCCTACTCTACAAGTTCTCCCCTACACCATATCCGCCAACACCACATCTAAACGTCTCTTAAACACATCCAGGGATGGTGACTCAACCACCTCCCTGGGCAGTCTATTCCAATGCCCAACCACCCTTTCTGTGAAAAATTCTTTCCTAATGTTCAGTCTAAACCTACCCTGTTGGAGCTTGAAGCCATTCCCTCTTGTTCTGTCATTAATTACCTGTGAGAAGAGACCAGCACCAACCTCTCTACAGTGTCCTTTCAAAAAGTTGTAGAGTGTGATGAGGTCTCCCCTCAGCCTTCTCTTCCTCAAACTAAACAGTCCCAGCTCCTTCAACCGCTCTTCATATGATTTGTCTGCTAGGCCCTTCACCAGTTTCGTTGCCCTCCTCTGCACTCGCTCCAGCACCTCGATATCTCTCTTGTATTGCTGTGCCCAAAACTGGACACAATACCCAAGGCGCAGCCTCACCAGTGCTGAGTACAGGGGCACAATCACCTCCCTACTTCTGCTAAGAAGCAAAGTTACTGAACAAAATTGGTACTGTTTTACCTCAAACCAGGACAAGTACTTAGCAAGTAACCTTCACCTTAGGTGCTGTTATTTTTCAGTGTTGGAGTTTTAAAATATTGCTTCTAATGTGGCTTTAATGTGACATTTTTGTTAGTCCATTTGTTTCGGGGAGAGAAGGACTAGGAGAGAGAGAACATGTGTTTTAAGGGGAGAAAATCATAGCTATTTCTTTCACTGGCATAGTGAATGTTTTTTGTATATGGGACAAAGGAGAAAATGACCATACTGCAGAAACAGCCAGTCATGTCTTCTCCTCAGTTACCTTGCACCCAGAAGTCTGAACTCCCTTTAAGGGGACTTCTTGCCAGTTTGGTTTTGTCATCTTCATTAAGCCAAATCTTATAAGTTGGTGAGGAACCCACTGCAGTCAGAGGAGCAGTTGTTCTAGGAAAGGGTTGAGAGCAGAGCTGTTGGTCTTCAGGTCAGCATTTATCTGATGATAGGACACCTTCAACTTATGAGAATGTTCTGTTACACAGACTTTGTTACCTGATGAGGCATGAAAGCTAACAAAGATGAATACAGCAGTTTGTAAATAAGTTTGTGTTGATTCCTTCCAGCAATAGTCATCTGTGACCCTGAAATCAGTTGTCTTAGTCCTCACATGCCTCCACTCAGCACTAGAAACCATCTGTTGTCACTGTTGTTGTGCTGTTTTATTTAAAGGAAGATGATCTATTCACACTGTTAATCATTTAGGCTAAGAGAAAAAAGGTGTCAAAAGAATCAGTATATTTTTTTCATGGAAACTATCTGTGATCCTTCCTCTTCTTTTCCCTTCTTCTTTTGAATGGCCTACTGGAGAGGTGTGTCACTACACAGCAAAAAAAAAAAAAAAAANCATGGTGGTGGAAAAAAACAGGCAAGCTAGGGATTTATGTGACAGCACCCGTAGTCTAAGGCATATTGCCAGTGTCTGTGTTCCCTGTTGTTGTTTTTTTTTTCCAATCAGCAGGAAAAAGTCCATTTCAGCATTTGTTCAGAGACATTGTATTCAAAGCTTGACAGACACCTCCCATAGAGCTACAATGTGACTGTACATTGACTAGTTCCTATCAGGCATCAATCAGCTATCTACCTCTGAGTCAGCAGGTGCCTTCCCTCTTCCTTCCTCACAACAAGCAGATGAAAATTCAGCCTGTCTCCAAAAAGAATTCACTGACTCTCCTTCCCACCACCTGTGTAGGCTTCATGCAGTTACGTGATAGGCCCAGTCCCAGTGGTGATCCCTTCTGCGCCCCAGGAGGGCCTGAACGGGTGCAGTCATTCCACAGACAAACTTTCTACTAATTTCAGGCAGAGGATTAGCATAGCAGGAAAATGAAATGAGGAACCTTGTTCTGAGGAAGGCTGGCCACTCTAGCATTTTTAATGAAGTCATTGCAAACAGATGCTCTCAACTCTTGGAAGTGGCGTCTGAAAGAAGTATGTTGAACTGGGCTTCAGAGCTGGTTTATAGCTGTGCCAGTCCATCTTATGTGGATGGCAGCTGCTTCTTGGTGGTTCTGAGTTCAAAAGGCTCATATGCCCCTGCTACACACACGCAAAAATGCAGAAACTTGATTGCCGATTTAGTCTAAATTCACAAGTCCTCTTCACAGAAATTTTTGTTTTAGAAGAGGGTTTAAACAGTGTAATCGGGATATTTGGATGAACGTTCTTTTAGTCATAACTCTTTCATTAGATGGTTGGACACAACTATTAGACACAACTGCTTTGTGAAAATTTTTTGGGGAAATATACTGTACTCAGCTGCTCACAGGTGGCTGTGGCTCTGCTGCAGGAGCTCCAGAGGTAGTCATTTTTAATTTGTGAGAATTCAGCTAGGTATTATTCATTATATTTCTAGAGCACCCAAACACCAGTGCTTTGTAAGGTAGTTCGAGTGTTTTGTTTTCATCAATTTTTATTTGGTTTATGGCTAGAAGGGGCCACATTTTTTACCCACCTCACATTTGATGGTTTAATTTTGAAATAAAGACACCCACTTGACCTGTTCTAATTAATCAGCATTACTAAATGTTTTAAAAGTCTAAGCCACAGCTAAATATGTGGATAGATGTCAAAAAGCAGAATATGGCAGCGAAGTATATTTTGTAATAATGTAATGACGGTTGCTATAGAATTCAGGAATTCCTAAACCAACTAGCAATGCATTTCTTAATCCTTTTGTTAAATCTGTATTAGTCATTTTATTCATTACCTATGAGTTATAACAAAAGTAGAAGACATTGATGAAAAGCTTGTAATACCATCTAATAAAATATTTTTGTGTATTTACAATGACAAAAATGCAGTGCAAATGCATTCCTGTTCTGACCAGAGGTATTTTTTGATGGAGGGAATATATATAATTTTCTTAAAGTAGATTACCAGGGTTTGTTTCTTATTTCAAACATTAATTTTCCTTGTCCATTTTCTGACACCCTCCTCTATGTTGAACAAAATATTCACTGAGTGTTTAAAAATTCTTGTAGGATATTCAGCATAACGTTAAACTATATCTTAAACCTGTTTTCTAAAAAACCTTTGAGGAGTTAGGTTCTGTTTAGTTGGTGTTTTTTTTCTCTCTCTCCCTCTTTTTTTTTTTCTTTCTTAAACTCCATCTTTGTGGACCACATCTGGCCATGTTTAACAGGCAGTATTAGCATTTTGAGCTACAACAGCCTGCACAGTCTGTGCAACATCCCTGGCTTGTGTTGTCCTCCCATATAAAAACAGATACTGTGTATGTCTTTTTTAAGACTTACAACACACACTGCATTTTACTCTTTTTAAAATAACATCTGGGAAACCGAGAAGCTTCTTTTGAAGGATTACATTACAGCTTTGATTTTTATTTATAAAACATAAAGGACTAATATATATCAGTTAGGACATTTTGCTTCCAAAGTGCATTGTAGCAAAATAATTGGAAGGCAGTTGTGGTGTGAAATATATGACAGCTTTACAGGACATAAAAAGCAGCTTTTTCTTTGTAATAGTGTAATTGCCTTAAACCCCACAATCATAATTGTTATCAAAAAATAATCCCAAGGAAAGGCTAATATAAGGTGAGCAGACTATTATAAGAGCTCTAATACACTCAATTCCTTGAACAGCAAATGCAGCCCCTCAATCTCCCAGTGCTTTTAGTGTCAGTCAGAGAGCACTCAGTCATTTCTGTGCATCAAGCCTGCAGTATTGATTTTTCCACTGACTGAAACAGCCATATAAGCATAAATTTTGCATGAGGCTTTCACTTTGTAGACTCTCCTTTGGTCAGATGACACATGATGTGAACATGAAGACTGTATAATAACAATGCATGGTCAACCTGCAGGCATTAAAGCGTGGTCTCTCACAGCTTTGAAGGACAAAAGCTGGAATGGTGCATCTCTGGTGTGATAGAAAACAAATATCATTTCCATCTTGGCAGCCTGCATTCAATTTTATACTCTCACTCTCCCCCCCTACACTTTCACGTTTCCCTTTTAGAGAGGAAATGCACACGTGCACACACACAAACACATATAGACATAAAGTATACTTATCGCTGATATCCAGTCCAGATAAAAATCAGCTCTATGGAAAAGCAAAGCTGTGATAATAACTGTGCATCAAACTTGAACCCTTTGCTGTACTTTCCTTCCACTTTTCTTTGGTGGTGGTGTGTTGTTTTGTTTTATAGTTGATGCCATTTCTTTTAAGTCAGCCCTTGAGACTAAATATTGTGCAACAGTGTTTGATAACATCTTGTATCATGCTGAAAAACCCTTATCTAAAGATTCGGCCCTCTGATAGACAGGCAGGAGTGAAAACATTCCTTAATAGCAATGTTGCTTTCATCTCATTGCTGCCCTGTTGAAGTTCCTCTGCTCATTAATATTCCCACAGTCACTCTTTCTCTCTCTCTCTCCCCTCTTTTATTGTTTAAATGTTTAGTGCAACATATGTTCATCCTGTTATGGGATCATGTCAATGGAACGAGACACAGGAGTAATCCTAACCCATGTGAGTCTGAAATAACAGTAAGAGGAGTAATTCCTCACTAAGAACTGCAGCGGTGCATTAACTATTCGTTAAAGTGCATTAAACTGCAGGCAGTAGATGTAATTAATTTATAATATAATGCAACATAACCTCTTAAAATTAAGTTGAATTGACCCAGAGGAAAATTTATCTGTAAGCAAAAAGCTCACTGGTAAGCCAGTTTTAGTTAGTCAAAATGAGAGAGTTGTTTCATCTTAAATAACAATCACAGGAGGAGAGCGGGCCCTACTGTAATGAATAATTGCGAATGAATGCTGTTTTCATTTTGTAAAAGGATCCCAACATAATCATTGCACAGAAACATGATTATTCCAGCAGTGACAGATGTTAGAAACACTGCTTCTGTTTCTATTTATGCAGAGACATGTTTAATGTTTAAATAGTAGGAGTTAGTCTGTAGCATAGGCAGATTGGTCTTCAGTGCATTAAAAGAAGACAGTCATATTTTTTCATTTGAAAATGCTCTGCCGGGAAAAAAAAAGCTTTGACCCCCCTGGTCAGAGGGAGTATTTCAGATTTGTTTTCCTCCTCCTCACCCTACTCTGCCTGTCTCCTCTCTCGAGGTTTCAATAACATGCTGATCTGAATACCGTGGCTGTGTACATACTACCTTTCCCTACCAGGCAGAGTTGTGACTGTTACGTTTATTTCCAGTTAAGCATTTCTTGGAACATGAGTGTCGGGGTTGCTTTTGTTATGTTTTGGGTTTTAACCAAAGGAATTACACTATTACAGTGAATTGTTTTCTCTGAAATGAGCTTTTTTTCCAGGAGGACAATGAGCATAATAAGGCATATGTGAGCTTCACTACAGACACCTGTTAGACTGGGAATACAAGAAATACAGGTCGAGGACAAGAGCGTGTTTGGGATTATGAGTAGTCCTAGGAGTTAGAGGCAGGTTCACAAGTGCCCTCAGACACAAATGTATCTATATACTATAGTTCACACTGCAGAAATCTGGTCAGATGAGAAAAGCGTTAAAAGTTGTACTGAAGAAAGAACACAACCTGCCAGTTTTAACAGAGAATTGCAGGATGACAACACAGATAGAAATAATTCTCAAATGTGACTAATATTTGGCTTTTAAATAAATCTCTAGCCATCTGAATTCATGGGCATTTTTTAAAAGGGCCCTAAGTAAAGATATTTGTATTTCCATGGTGGAAGCAGTGGCCCTGAGCATTTCTGAAGGCTGGCTTTTAAACACAAATGCACAGATTTAGAGAAGAGGAGGGGGCATTTTTTTAAGAATCTTGGCTGAGGGGCTAAGCAAAAAGCTAAAAAGAGTTAGGTTGTATTCCTGTGTTTGCTGTAGGAAGGCTGTGTAAAAATCTAAGTACCATAAAAGAGAAAATAAGGCTATGTGCCTATCTCGGCAGATGTGGGCTGTTTTGTATCTTCTCCCACATAAACTACCAGCCTAAATCCAGTGTAGGCAACAGGTCCTGTTATTTGAGAAGCATTTGGTGGCACGTTCAGAAGGGTTAACTATCCTTTAAAATGCATTTTGGTTACGCTAGCCCAGCGGGTTATCATCTGAACACTCTGACCCTCCATAATGTCGTAAGTCTAGCCAGCTTCAGTTCTGAAGGCTGGAAATCTGTGTCCTTTCATGAACACTGGATTTCCAAGAGCAAAATACAGGCTTCCTGCATGTTGCACTGCACTGCTGCTCCTGGAGGGAGCAAGGATTCTGGGTTATGACTGTCCATAGGCCGTCTGTTTGTGAGATTGGTAGAAGCAGAAGCAGAGGAGGCATGTGGGGAGACTTGTTGTTTTTGAATCACTAAGGTGTATGACCAGGTGAATAGCTTGCACGCTGTGGCCCTTGTACCAATGAGCACAGTTCAGGTGAAAACAAAGAAAATATGGATGCATTAGCAAATGCGAGATGAGATTTGGATCCTCTCTGAATCCATCTGAAATTCTAGGATCCAGATGGCTACTTCCTATGATCCTGTTTAGCTAACCATATATTTTGCCTCTGTATGTTGTGGCGTTTCCCTTTCCGTGCCCCTATTTAGACAGAGCTAAGATTTTCATTGTGTTGCAGAATAATGGTGATTGCCATCAGAGGGGAACTTTTCAATGATTTAAGTGAACTTTAAGTAAACTAATTATTAAATTGCCTCTTGGTTGACTGAGTGAAAGGTGACTTTCAGGAATCTGGTGCTATTCTTTATTTTCTTTATTTATTGGTGTTTGGAAAGCATATAAGAGCAGCAGTTCATCTGTTGTACAATAGGAAACAACTGCATACACATTTTTAAATTTGTGACATTAATCACTAGTTACAAGAGGTAAGTCCCAGAGCTACATCCTGGCTTCTTTGACACAAATATTTGATTGATTTAACAATATCTATAGGTATACCTATTCCTGTTCAGTATATTCATCAGTGACCTGGATGAAGGGATAGAGTGGACCATCAGAAAGGCTGCTGATGACACAAAATTGGGAGGGGTGGCTGACACACCAGAAGGCTGTGCTGCCATACAGTGTGACCTGGACAGGCTAGAGCATTGGGCAGAGAGCAACCTAATGAAGTTCAACAAGGGCAAGTGTAGAGTCCTGCACCTGGGGAGGAATAACCCCATGCATCAGTACAGGTTGGGGGCTGACCTCCTGAAGAGCAGCTCTGTGGAAAGGGACCTGGGAGTCCTGGTGGACGACAGGATGACCATGAGCCAGCAATGTGCCCTGGTGGCTGAGAAGGCCAATGGCACCCTGGGGTGCATCAAGAAGAGTGTGGCCAGCAGGTCGAGGGAGGTCATTCTCCCCCTTTACTCTGCCCTGGTGAGGTGAAGCTGCATCTGGAGTACTGTTTCCAGTTCTGGGCTCCCTGGTTCAAGAAGGACAGGGATCTGCTGGAGAGGGTCCAGCAAAGGGCTACAAAGATGATGAGGGGATTGGAGCATCTTTCATATGAGGAAAGGCTGAGGGACTTGGGTCTTTTTAGTCTGGAGAAAAGAAGACTGAGGGGGGATCTTATCAATGCATAGAAATACTTAAAGGGATGGTGCCAGGGGGATGGGAGCAGTCTTTTTCTGTGGTGCCCAGTGATAGAACAAGAGGTAATGGGCACAAACTTGAACACAGATAGTTCCATCTTAACATGAGGAGGAAGTTCTGTACTTTGAGGGTGGCAGAGCACTAGAACAGGCTGCCCAGAGAGGTTATAGAGTCTCCCACACTGGAGACATTCAAAACCTGCCTGGACACCGTCCTGTGCAACCTGCTGTAGGTGACCCTGCTCTGGCAGGGGGTTTGGACTAGATGATCTCCAGAGGTCCCTTCCAACCCTGACCATTCTGTGATTCTGTGATTCTGTGATACCTGTACCTAGAGAGGTATGTCTATATAGATATATTTACATGCAAACCCTTACATAAGTACCTAATATTAAAGAGAGAGGAAGCTCTATTGAGTCATGCTGAGAAAACATTTATAGAGTCTGGGATGAAATTGTCAAGTCAGTGGTTTTCTGAATTACCAAGTACAGTTAAGTAGTAATGGGAGGGCGGGGGGAAAATTACATTTCAGGGTTTGACATTAAAATTTTCAACAAAAAACAAGCCTATTGTTGAACTGTTTCAGAAACAAAGGGTCACGGTTCAAGTATTGTAACTATTTGTTCCTTGTTCTCTCCTAGCTGATTTGAAATTATTAATGAATTTATGGGAATTTTAGCTGTGCAGTGTGTTGCTAAGCATTATTCGTTTCAATAAACTTTGCATTTTGGTGTAGTGGAAGTATAGTGCAGCCCTCAAAGATGATTGTTTGAAATCAAATGTTGATCACACTACTTGTAAAATGGAAAAAAAAAAAAGAATGTGTAAAACTGTTCTGCTGAGAAAGAAGGACAAGTGGTGTGGGTTCTCTGAAAATGTAGATGATAGGACTTGTGGAAAAAAATTGACAGATTCTTAATAATAAAGTTGCTCAGGGAAATAATCTGTATGAGATCAAAAGCTGCTTGGAAAATGAGGGAAATTTTTACAAGGGTGAGAAAGCAATGAGGAGAAAGGAAAAGATGGTTGTTACCTGTTGTAGAAACTCAGCATGGCATAGCAAAAGTCACTTTAAAAAAGGTAATTCAAGGGGAAGTGCACTTATATACCTTTTTCTTGCTCTGCATTTCTCTCAGGAAAGAAAGATCTTTCCCATCTTGCTCCTTTGAGGTGCTGGCAGATCTGGCAGAGTGCTTTGGGATAATTTACACATATAATGTCTGTACATGTGAATAATTCATACTTCTGCTCAACTGTCCACAGTTTATAAACATGAAATTAAGATAATTTTTTTTCTGTTACCTCGTCCAATATTAAGAAAGTCTCTTTTAGCATTTGGCTCCTTCTGTTTGAGTAGCTGGTTTGCAGGTGATCCTTAGCCTAGAATAGTGGTGAACACAGAAAGCCACCAAATCTTTGAAGCAAGAGTAAAGGGAACAGGTTTCAGAAAAGGTAGGTTAAAGGAACGCTGTAAGACTGAACCAAAGCCTGTTGAAATGAAGAGGAATTAAATCACATTTGTAATTAGGAGGTTAGAACTTCATCTCATATAAAATGGTAGAGTTTTTTTTGTAACAACTGTGAGCCTGGTATGCAGAGTTACAGTAGCAAGAAATATCTCAGACCTCCAAAATATAGACTAATTATTATATGATTAAGTTCATAGTTTGTTCCAAGCCATAACAATATCCTCAAGAATACTTAGATACAGACACCGGCAAGATTGTGCTCACAAGTCAGTGTAAATCCAAACTAGCTCCATTGATTTCAGCAGCACTCCTGTGCCTTGAAGCGATGTGAGTGAGGAGACATTTTAGCCAATACCTGAGCAAATAAGCAGAGAGGTCATAGCACTCATCTCTTACCTATAGAAAATGCTATAAAATTCAAAAATAGTAAGAAATTTATGTCAAAGGCATAATTTTACTGAAACAGGAATCAGGACATTCCAGGTATACAGGTATAGTGAGTACCTGAGAAGACTGATAAATCACCAACATCAAAACCCAAATGTACTGTCCAAACAGAATAAACAGTGTTATATTTCTTACTGTGTGCTGCAAGATAAGGAGCTCTTAAAAATTATGTTTTTATGAAGCTCCATGAAGGTAAAGAAGGGGAAAAAGTAATAAAGAGAGACACAATTAAATTAAAAGTCCAGAATTATAGAATTCCTCATCAAATCTTCTTCAGAGCCTAATGAATCATTCAATTCCTTTTCATTCATCTTTTCTAGTTCTCTCCTCCGGGCATTTAAAATTGCTTTGCATCGTCATAGTCATAAAAAAGAAATTTATGTCCCTCAGAAAGGATACGCAGTTTTGCAGGAAGTAATATAGACATGTCCAATTTAAGATCAGCATAGACCACCTTCAAAGAAATAAGTCTTTTCCAGGAAGCTTGAGTGGCTTTAGCAATATCTGGGTAAGTAGATATATGCTTAGACAGACCCTCTTTTGCTTGTGCCACGTTTAAAATTCATCTTCCCAACTCACATTAGAGGGAATGCCTGACTGAGGTGCAGGAGTGAATTCTCGAGGTGTTTTCCTCCTTCACTAGGAGCGCTGAGGACAGGGGAGTGCCAGAACTGAAATTGGAGGTAAGTGTCACGTGTAGCCTCTAGTAAAACCTCGGCTCAGGATGTCTGGAGATGGCTCCTCCAGAAAGGCTCATAATCCCAAAGGTGGTGTCACTGCAGCTGTTTCCTGGGTTGAAAAGTATAGCACCCTTGCATTGTCTATTGAAAGAGAGCTGAAATTTCCAAGTTGGTTTACAGGATACAAATGCCTCAGTTCTTCCCACCTAACTTCACCTGAGGCATGTATTTTGGGAACGTGGTCCCCTTAAGTGCCATTGGGTGTTAACGCACGCAGAGAGGCACCCGCAGAAACTGAATAAGCTGACTGAGGTATGAGTGACTCACAAGAAGTGCCTGTAATTTTCCACTAGCTACCAATGGCGTCTAAGATGAATTGAGGTGCACAGATTTAGGTGAGTGAGTTTGGCCTCAAGTGTCAACATATATTTTAGAAAGATTTTTACTGAGTACAAAGGTAGCCATTCCTTTCACGCAAAAGGTTTTCCTACCAAAACTCTCAGAGCTCTTTGGATAAAGGAAAATAAAGATGGTGAACTGAAAGCCACAAGCTCCAAATGCCTCAATTTTTAGGTGACCAGCCTGAAATATGCCTCAAGTTGCAAGTACATCTAAAATATCTGTGGTCATAGCTGTACTAGTAACTAAGTTGAGAGTATAACCTTAGGTCCAAATTCTGTGCTGTAATCTGGAACTACTGGTGCTTCTTCCATTGGGTTATTTCTCCGTTCTGTTTTAAGTAAGCAGCAGGGAGGAGTATGCAAGTAAAGTATGTATATATTTCCAGACATATCATTCTGAGTGCTTCAAAGTCCTATAGAATAGTCATCCCATAAACAGTAATGTGTTTGGGGTAATTTCACCACCTTGGTCTGATTTTTCACAAAATCAGAGGTTGTTGTGTTTGGTCCTGTACCACCATGTAGGCTGAACCTATACCTAGTTGGTGAAGGTAATGAGCTGCCTTCGCAGATCTGAACTGAGGCTTGGTTTCCATCAGTGTCACTTTGAAAAACAATGCAGAGTTGTTTGTGTTTGTTGATACTGATTTTTGTCTCCTGCTTACCTCACCCACCTGCTGCTTCACAGCAGTTCCCGTGAGTTAACTTTGTCCAATGCGTCTTCTTTGAGAGGAACAACTTAATAGTTTCACACACTGCAGAAACAAGATATCCCTAAGCAGGGAATGAACGGTAAAGAACTGCTTTAATGTGCATAGACTGGTATGTACAAGTAGGACGTACTGATTTTCTCGACTGCTTCCACTTTTTTAATTTCTGAAACTTGATTTGATCACTAGCCAGCCTGTAGGTAATGCAGAAAATGGTACAGAATCCTGAAGTCTGTTGCAGCTAGGATTTGTTTGACTCTTAGGCGCAATTGCAGTGTAATTCAGATCTGACCAAGCTTATATATCCGCTGATCAGGAGTATTTTGGCCTGCTCCTTCTGACTTCTCATTGACACTGAGTGCTGTGAAGACTCCATGAGTTTGACATTAACGCTAACCAGCTCTCTGAGGTTAAAATACACCCAGTCACATACATATTAACAAAAGCCCATCTCACATCCATATGAATGCCTCAAAAAGTCCAGTGAATGCAATTCTAAGGAAAGATTTATTTAGTTTTCAGGAAAGGGGGAAAGCTGATTTTCAACAACATGAAATAATAGTTACTCTTTATTCAAAAGTATATTTAATCTTTAACATTTATTTTCACTTGAACAGATTGCTAATGGACACTCATTTCTTCATAAAAAATGACTCCACTACTTCTTACAGAATCTGTATTTAAAAAGGCATTGATAAATTGAAGGGAGTTCAAGGAAGAGAATCAAAAATGATTAAAGTGCTGCCAGTATTGACTTATGACTGAAGATTAAAATAATTGAATGTGTGTGGGCTTGCTAAACAGTTCTTACACCTTCGTTCTCAAAAAAAAAAGTAGGTGTTTAGTTCTTTTTAATTCAAGTTTTAAAATTCGAGACAATTCTCAGGAAGAATGATCTAATTGTAAAATGGAAACACTTTTCAATTTAAAGAATCAAAGTTTATTTCTCCCATAGCTAGCTGTCTTGCATAATTCCTTCCTTCTTAAATATTCTCATTGCTATCAGTGAAGTGTTTTCAGGATAAACAACTACATAACGTTAGTAAACATGACAGAACTTAATCTATTGAAAGTAAGCTCTTGAGAAATGTATTACTTCAATACAGCTCTGAATTCCCCATCTTATGTGTGTGACAATAAAGATTCAGCTCATCAGATTAAGACAGCATTTAGAACTGAAGAACAGTTCATGTTTGGTTCTGAATCTGGATCTGGTGTCATGATGTGACTCATCTTTGTAGATAAAAAAAAGAGGATATCATACTATGTTTCTGTAGAACTAACAGAAGTAAACTAGAGCAAACCAGCTGTGAACACAATCCTCAGTTTATTCTTTCCCTACTTTGCAACTTTAGTTCTCTGTCATGAAGCCACTATCATGTGAGGAGCAAGAAGAAATCTTGTAAAAGGGATTTATAATTTTCAACCCTGAGTAAGAGCCCCGTTTAACTGATAATAACATTTGTGGAGATAGGATCGCGGAATAGAATCATAGAATCATCTAGGTTGGAAGGGACCCTTAAGATCGAGTCCAACCATTGACCTAACACTGCCAAAACCACCACTAAACCATGTCCATAAGTATGACATCTACCCATCATTTAAATGCCTCCAGGGATGGTGATTCAACCACTTCCCTGGGCAGCCTGTTCCAATGCTTAACAACCCTTTCTGTGAAGAAATTTTTCCTAATATCCCATCTCAACCTCCCCTGGTGCAACTTGAGGCCATTTCCTCTTGTCAAATGTCACTTGGGAGAAGAGACCAACCCCCACCTCTCTACAACCTCCTTTCAGGTAGTTGTAGAGAGTGATAAAGTCTCCCCTGAGCCCTCTTTTCTCCAGACTAAACAACCCCAATTCTCTCAGCTGCTCCTCATAAAACTTGTGCTCTAGACCCCCCACCAGCTTAGTTGCCCTTCTCTGGACACACTCCAGAACGTCAATGTCTTTCTCGTAGTGGGAGGCCCAGAACTGAACACAGTATTCGAGCTGCGGTCTCACCCATCCTGAGTACACTGGGGCAATCGCTTCCCTAGTCTTGCTCACCATGCTATTCCTGATACAGGCCAGGATGCTGTTGGCCTTTTTGGCCAACAGGGCATGCCTTTTAATGTAATAGCAGAGACACCACAAATTACCTTGATGGCTCAACTAATCCTCCGTCTCACCACATCCCAGAATATGTGGAAATTAAATAAGTAGAAAAGATTTGTGAGGGCCGTGATGAGTTTTGCGGTGGGGTGGGACATCAGAATCAATTTATTAGGAAGGACTGTTAGAATATTAGCAATTATTACAAAGAAGTGGAGGGAGCAAAAGCCAAAAGCATCATGATGCTACTTTTCAGATACACAGTTTGCCCACATGCTAATAGAACTAGGAAGACCCAGAATAGGGTGACCAAGATGTTCAGAAGTGAATGCCAGTCTTTAGACAAGGGCAAACTAAATAGATTAGTTGTCTTCACTTTTAAAAGAGAAAAGAGAGAGTAGGATATGGAAATTTGCAAACCGTGAATTGCATAGAGCAACTAAATAGGTAACTGTTATTAAGCACAGGCTGCCCCTGGAAAGTGTCAGAGAATAGCTTCAAAACAAGCAAAAAAACATACTTTTTCTCAGAGTGTGTAATTTAATTGTGAAACTTGTAGCCACAGGGAGCTGTGGAAGCAAAAAGTATAAATGAGTTCAGAATGAGACTAGATACATTAATGAAGTATTGGCTTGGTGGTTTTTCATAGTAATTAAATTCAATGGTTTAGATGTGACCTCAGGCTGAGGAAGTCCCTTGACTGCTGATTTCTGGATCCTGGGATAATGTGCCAAGGGAAGGATCACTCTAACAGTGCCCTCAAACATCATAAAAGTCTGTCAACAACCACAGTTGGAGACTCTATACCATATAGGGCAGACGCCATGCAGTAAATCTTACACTTTCGTGAAACAAAAACTCTGACTCCTTTTCCCTGACTCCCATCCACACACAGTTTATTCCTTATATGAATATCCTGAGGGACCCACATCCTGCGTCAACAGCTTAGAGAGGGAAATTTGTATCAGCAATAGTTATATGAATATATGCCTTTGCACATTATGTCTCAGGTGGATTTCTAAGATATAGCTATGTGGTTTTCCTCCCTGTTGTTATGATTTAGAATAAGCAATCCCACTTCAGAATAAGGACATTGTGAAAACACTTAGTAAGAGAGGTTCCTTGCCCTGGCAAAGAAATTACAAAACTATTCAAGTGCAATGTTTTGAGGGAGGACCTCATCTTTTTGTTGTGTTTTTTTTTTTTTCTTTTCTTCTAATTTAAATTTCATAAGAAAAAAATAATTTTTTTCTGGTTCTGAAATACTGGTATTTCTCCCGAAGTGTAAATGGTTTCCAAAACAGGTCCATCTGTCTGTAAGAGAGTACAAACTAAACAGGCCTTCCATGTCCTGTAGTGTTGTCAGTGAGTGATAAAAGGTTTCTGTAGTCAAGTTACTGTGGTTTCCCTCCCTTAAATCTCTTCTCATCATAATTCATTTGGTGGGACCTGGCACAGAACACAAGATTGGTAAGAATTCCCTTATTGTGTTGGGCATTCGTAAGTCATATTTTTCCCTATCCTGTTTCAAACATCTCCTGTAATTCTTGGTCTTTAAGTGTATTTGTTTTATATATTCATCTGAAATATAAATCAAAGAACTGAAGAAAACAGACACACTAACACCTATTAGAAATGTGAGGCAGCACATACTGTTCTTTTCCTGTTGTAACAGTCTTAATCCACACCTCTTTTTGTTGTTTGTTGTCGTCTTTCACTGTGTACATCTAATTTAGACTGTAAGCACCTCAGGGCAGGGTCTTGTCATTCTAGTTCTCTGTAAAGCATCAGGTTCACCTGTGGTGATGTATAAATAATAATAATAAAAAAATGCTGAGCCACATCACTCAAATGGGAAAGGTGTCGAAAAGGATCCAAGCAAGGACTTTTTGATTAATAACCCCCATGCCTCTTACTTGCGTTCATGGTAACTTTGTGGAAAATAAGATGCACACCTGAATAAACAGAAGTATTTGGTTGGAGGTTGGTTTTGTTTGGTTGGGTTTTTTTCTTTGTTTGGATTTTAAGCCATAATAATCTATGTGTTTGGAACAACTTCAGAGCCTGGGGCTGCTTACCGTACTATCATATTTATCCATCAAGATGGAATCTTGGATAAAATAATAGAAAGTTAATACTGTAAAAAACTAAAGCATTGGAATTAAATTTTTCCCAACTGGCACTGTTTTTTGTAGAAGATATATCTCTGGTATTTTGATGAAATTCAGTCAACAGAAAGAATTTGTCAATAAGATAGGTGTGGTTTTGATGCCTTGTAAAAGGTACATTTTCTTCAGTGAGACCACAAAAACGCAGTGGCTGCTGCTCTGTAATGTCCTGGTGGACACCAGACCCTGTGCATTATGTCACCTCCCTAAGCCAGATCATACCTGGTTGGGGAGCACTGGGTTGACTTGCTGTCAGCACAGTAAAGGCTGTCTTCCCATGTCTGCACAAAGATGAGATAGCTAATGCATATTAATGCTCTAACAGTAAAACAAGCAAACAAACAAAAAGTACACGCCCAAAAAGCAAGAACAAAACCACAGTCTCACATCTGCATTCAGACATTTAGTTTCGCATCATACAACATTATTAAGTGATTAATACTGCCCAATATCAGGGCTGGGCATATGTCACACTGAGTGGTGAAATGGGAAGTAAAAGCTTATTGGGAAGTAGTAAATCAATGCAAACTATTTTAACTGCCTTAAAACTGGTGAGTGGAGGTATTTCTATGTGCAGACAAGAGAAGGGAGTTTGTGTCACTGTTCATGGCACTACTAGGATCCTCACAAAACCAGCTGCACACTGTTGATAGACACCCATCAGAAATGGTTGCATTGGCAATGATATAGGAAAGAGGCTGAAAAATGGCTGGAGGGTTGGAAAGTTTGCTTTACATCTGGAAACTTAAAAAGTCTGATGTCTCTAGCTGTAAAAAGAGAAAATTAATCACAGCCTACAAGTGCCTAAATGAGGGAAGCTTTTGTGCTTACAGTAAAAGACTAACAGTAAATCAGTCTAGCAGACAGAGCTATAGCTTCAGATGACAGGAAGCTGAAGTTACGTGGTGAAAAGATGCATTTTGATAAAAGCCGTGGTAATTAACCATTGAACAATCAGGACTGTGGTGAATTTCTGTCCTTGAAGTATTTAAAACAATAGTCTGATACCCAAAATGTATGTGCTGCTCAGCTGAGTATCAAAACGCCTGTTGTGTACGTATGGGTAGTGCCTTTGTGCTCAGAAGGGTTATTTAAGGTCTTTAAATTAAAGAGATGTCAGAATCTTTACTGGGTCAATATTAAGAGTTGTCTGTCTCCTCCTCCCTGCCCCAGTTATCTTTTCTGACTATTTTGTAAGTTGAAGCCCCACCTCACACAATACAAGTTTGATTAGCTGAATCTGGTTTCTTCAAGGCTCCCTCTTGTCTCCAGCAGAGCTGCATGTCTCTTGTTATTTATTTTATGCATTAAATGCTTACAGTGTGCTTGGGGCTGTACAAGACATAAATATAAAGGGAGTCCATGCCCTGTAGGACTTACTGTGTGGAAGGCAGAGAGGAGTAATAGCTTGGGTGTACGGTGCTGGTTGTTTGTTCAGAAATAATGCGTTATTATTTCAGGAACAGGTTGATGCTTGAGTCCAGGAGCATGGGTCTGGGTAATGGGCTGAGATGAAGAGGAGGTAACCAGGGCTTGAACAACTGTTGACATGTCGGGGACAAGATGTGGGAAGTTAGGGAGCAGAAGTCAGCAGAGGGCACAAAAGGGACATAGAGTGCCACAGGGTGATAGGCACACTTGATAAGAATTAAGAAGTGAATTGCAGTCTGGGGCACAGTTATACAGATCCTGGAAATGAAGGTGTTGCTTAAACCTGAGATAAGCATGAGAACCACAAATTACTGAATTCAGCAGAGAGGAGGAGGCAAGAGCAAGTGTCTGTCCTGCTAGAAGATTACTGATCTCTAGTCTGTTTTACAGAGGAAGTTGTACCAAAATCTCTTAAACAACCTGTATATGAATGGCATCAAGAGAACAGTTGCAGGAGGATAGACATCAAATATTTATATTTATGATTTCCTTGAATCTCTAGAATCTCTGTTGCCTGACTTTATTCCAAGTCCTTCCTGTCTTCAGGATAATCGTGTTTGTACTGTAGTAAATCTTTTGTCTTCTATTTATGTACTGTATATAATAAACACTGCCATCAATTTATTTGGTGATCATTTCAGCTGCTGGAAATATTTCATATCACAGGTAGATCTGATTTCCCATATAATCTGGATCAGTAACACTCTGACTGATTGTTGAACCTCAGGATTACATGGGGGCTCTGAGCTCAAATTATGTCTAACAGCTTTTGACATTTTGGATGTAAAAATCATGAATACCTGCAAACTGTTTTCTAGCTGATTTGTGTGTCTGTACTTTGGGCAGAGAAGAGGAAATCTGTAAAGTCATAAAACAGCCCAGGTGTGCAGAAAGCCACAGTGACAGGTCTAACAACCTTGCTACAGATTTCACACATGGAGTGAAACAACATACCAAAGAAAGGGGACTGGAAAACATTTCTGCTACTTAAAGTAATTGCATTATTCATAGGGCAGTAGTTTGTAGTATTTGTAGCTATTCAGAAAATGCAAACTTAATTTTTCTTGACCTAATTCCAGCATGCTGTTCAAAACCCGTTTTGTTTAATATATTTTTATTACGTGGTTTGAAGGAGAAACTCATTCCTCACGTAAAGTGCTCCAGTGCTTCAAGACTCATGTAACTTGTTTAATCATGATAGTTATTTGATAGCATTATCTAGTAATCACTTTATCAAACTCTGATGATCACCCAGAAGCAGCTTTGGGCAGGATTGTTGAGAACAATATGGATTGATGAAGACAGAACTATTTGTTATTACGCACTGAGCTCTATGGCTTGTGGGCAGTAAATGGCTCTGCTTTTCACATTTGAAACTCGAAAGATATATTCACTTCAGTATAACACTGCATTACATCTTCTGAAAAGGGAAACTCTTGCAGTCCATAACTCCTCTTGTTCTCCTCCAAAATAAAAGGAAAAATATACAGAAAAGTGCAAGTCACCTCCTTCTCATATTTTGCAACTTCTTGCTTGTGCCTTATTTGTAGATTCTTTCCTGTCTTGGAGAATCAAACAACATTGTTGGAGTTTTCTTTTGTATATTATAAGCTGCAGTGAATAACATATACTTAAAAAAATTACCCACTGCATTTGCTGTGAGCAGCACCCCAGTCCCTTTTCACTTCTGACAAGAACACCACTATCGCCAAGAAAATCACCGACCTCCATTTCCACCTCACTTTTATGTGGCAGAAAACAGTCAAGTTTGCCATTGGCTTCCTCTAGTATTGTTCAGCTCATCTGGTATGAGATCACATTAAAGAAGATTGTTGCAATTTGTCTCATCTTCTTGTGAAAGCACATACTGTCCCTATGCACTCAAGCCATACTTTAAGTATGAGTGATTGAGTGGACCTAAAGAATGCTGAGTAAATATGCTGCTGCAATTAAGGCTTGAGGAAAAAAAGCGTATTCAGTATTTTCCATCCCTTTACCATTCATGTATAAAAGGTATACATGATCTTTCCCCTATACATGCAAAACGTAGCAGATAAAATAGCCTGAAAAAAAATTATCATATTGAGGGCTGTTTTCTGTACTGGTTTACCTGCAAAACAACACAAAACTGCTGCCTGTAAAACAAAAGAGAATCTGGCCCTCTGAATATTAAGACCATCATTACTAAACTAACCTTCTAAAACTGTCGTTTTTCTTTGCATTTTGTGCACAAAGCAAGGACGTCTGAAACACATTATTCTAGAAAAGGGTGCTGCAAGATACGAATCTCTTCTCCATGTCATGCAACGGTTTGATTTTGCATTTAAATAACATCTTCCACCCAAGATCTTGCAAGTTTTTAAAGCTATTAATTTAGCCTCACAACAGCCCTGTAAAGAAGTTACAAATGAACAGTAGATAACAGTAGATGTAATAGTAGATAACTTAATAATAGGTTTATCTTTCTTCTGTGGTCATAGAAACCAACACAAAGCCCTGTTTTATTTTCTGGATGGATATTAGTTTGTGATGCTTGCGGTTTTTGGATGGCAAACTAAGAGAGCCTGGGTTTCATTTTCAGAGAAAATGAAGACTTGAAATTGTTCTTCATTTCAGCTAAAATTCTGAGTGCTTAGAAAGAAAATCAAGTGTGTGTGGTCTCAAGTTAGTTGCCCATAAACAGGGGCTCTGTGGTCAATGAGCTACTTCAGGAAACATTACCTGAGGTATTTTGTCTCACGTTACACAGGTTATGTCTAGCCACATAGATACAGATAGACCCAAGCTCCTCTGTCTTTGCTTTGAGATGACCAGGTATGAGTTAGTCCAAGTGTGGAAGCAGAATGCATAAAGCTAATGGCCCACAGAGGATCGGCTGTATTTCCAGTCTTCTGCCTGAAATATAATAAATCGCTCTCTTCCTCTTGTATCACTTCAAAGGTGGCTCCAAGCTGTATAGTTTTGACCAGATTCTATATTCAGACTTTCTGTTTTAAATGCCATTACTGTAACTATCTACTGCTACGTGGAAGGCAAAAATTAAAGTCAAGCTATTTAAGCAGCAGTAACACCATTATCCAACCCATGCTTTAATTGCAGAACAGCAACAGCAGAATGCAGTCTTCAGGGTGCTAATGTCCGTGTCTTGTTGCTCCAGGACTTTGGGAAGAGCTTCTCGTGAGTACATGGCTACCTGACAACGAGAAGTACAGCCATTGTGCTGGCTGCATTGAGATTTTAATGGAAGATGGTGTTGCTCTTTACATTCACCCTTGTTGACTTTACATTGAAGCCAACAGGAGCTTTGTTGGCTGGGTTCAGGATCAAGTCTTAATACCTAACAAACGTGTATGTTATTGCACAGTGAAGATCTACTTTAGATTCGTTTCCAAGGCACCAGCAGTCAGAAGGACCAAAAACTATTTTTAAAATGCCAAGAGTATGTTGGTGATTAATGAGGAATTTATTTTATTTTGCAGTGTCTCTTATTTAACTGGATGCCTCTGGAGACATGCTTTAAACAGCAAGGCACTATCTTAGACTAGTATGGTAGATTTTCATCTCACGTTGACTCCATTAAAGTAAGCTTCTATAAACAGACATCAATTACAACCAGTTTAAAGGGTTTTAAAATGTAATCCAGCAGTGCCGCTTAACTAAATGAATCCTGAGAACTGATCTCCAGTGAATTAATAGAACAGTGTGTGGAGAGCTCACTATGAATCTGAGTTAATGACTGGAGAAGATCAAATTAATTACAACTGTCTCTGAGGACCTGCAGGGAAGAACTCCCCCGGATCAGCTAAGGTTTGATTAACTCTTCAGGTACCAAATAGAGATTTTCTACAAGTCATTTTTAAGTAATTTCTGGTAAGACAATACAGTGAGGCAGCCTGATATTTCTCAGGTGGCATGCAACCACTGTGAGAAGTGATGGTGCTGAATTTTACTGCAAATTCCAATTTTCAATTAAGAAAACAAGGCTAAGAAATTTTTTATTTCTTTCGGCTCTTTGTTTAATTGTGGAATTTATATAAAATATTAATGCTAATATCACACTAAGATTATAACAAACCCACTATATGGCATTTTCTCTGCATGCTAATATAGAAACCATTAGGATGATAGGTTTCAATTTTGGATAAGCATACAAGGTTCAAGCACTAAGGTCCCTCTGAATTTTTGCATGACCAACCCAAAGTGGCACCAGAGTCATCCAGGGCACGCTAATACGGGATATCCCCTGGAATCCAACCCCATGGCAAACTTCTCTTAGGTTTCTCTACAGAGACTGAGCAGACACGTACAACTGGAATGAGACATCTTTCTTTCCAGAAGACACACATGTTTGCACCAGGCAGCATAAAGGCATGCCTTCAGCCTATGAACCACATTAGCACCCTGTCATGGCAACTGACTGCTGCAGATTTAAATTCATTCTGTCTCCATGCTTTTGAATTACTCAAAGCTTTAAAGAGTATGCTGTTTGCTTTTATATTCAGTTCTTGTTTTTTCCCCACAAAACTGTAGCAATAAAATCCTGCAATGCATTCAACTTTACAGTACATTAGGAGGGTAAGGGGGGGGCTGTCAAGCAGAAGAGCAAGGAAGGTGAGGCAGCAGATAATTATCAGGGGCCTATAGTGAAGAGGATACGTTCACCAAGAAAGGAAGGTGCTAATCAGCTCCTGAACTGTTAGACAGCATTTATAGTATGAATAAGAGGAAGCAATGCACGCAATTGAGTAGATGATATATCTTCACATCCAGGAACAGGCAAGTGACCCAGTCCTGTCTGCCTCATCCCATAACTGAAGCTCCAGAAGGAGTTTAGAGAAAAAGAAGTGATGTGCTAGGTTTCAGCAATTTTCAAAGCATTTTGTAAGGATGGCAAATTAAGCGTATGATAGCATGATGGCTACTCTGAAATCTTTCCTATGAAGTGAATACAGTGATTCAGCAAGGAGAACTGCAAAACAGCTTCAATGCTCTGATTTCCAAAGACTGACGTCAATATTCTTCCCTCTGTATTCGAGTTCTTCCACAAAATCTATATATAAAATAGAAAATTCCCAATGTTAGATTTTGGAGAGACTTGTTTTTCTACTCTGAAATATTACTTGTATTGCATTTTGTCATTGACTGCGCATAACATAGACTGTCTTATCCAGAAAATATACTTTACAGTCCAGTTTGTTTTATAATTTCGGGTGTTTAGAACTAAAAGAGTCATTTGTTTGTCCAAAGTATTTTTATTTTTCACCCAGCAGACTCTGGAGTTAAGCTGGCATATTTCTTCCAGAAAGGAGTCAAGTCGTGAATTTTAATTCAGGACCATGGAAAAATCTGCTGTTTTCCAGAGATCTCTTTTGCAGTGGCCTTCATTACTTACAAGCTGCTTTATTTCCTGTTTGTATACACCTAAAATTCAGCTTCTACCTCAGGGAATCTTTTAGTGAAATCAAATGGCCTCACTCACTATTTGCTTGGTTTTATTTCAGATGAATTAAAGTCAAGCTCTTTCAGTCTGTCACAGCAGTGAACTTACTCTAACAATTTTAGCAGCTCTTTTCCACACCTCTTCCATTTTTCAAGAACTTTTTGAGAACTTTTGTCTTTGCTTGCTTAATACAGTGCTCCAGTACCTTTCTCACCAGTGGCTTCAACACAGCAATAACATTACTCTTGTCCTCTTGCACATGATGTATCTGATTCCAGTGTTTTTGGGGGGATGTAGCTGTGCCCTGGAAGGTCTGTAATGCATTCAAATAAGAAGCTTTAGCTTGCAAGAGGCAGTTCTCCATTTGGAGATATGTCCTCTTGCCTTGTCCATTGATATATCATTGTACATTTTGTACTGTGTTAAAATGGATTTGGACCCAGCTTAGCAGGTGTGTCAGGTTACTTTTTGTGACTGCTCAGTTCCTCACAATATTTGCTGTTTTGCTGTAGTGATTACATATTTACTTGTTGGATGAAAATATTAAATGTTGTGAGAGAAAATGTAAACTCCTTTGGGCATAGCAGCGGTCATATTCTTCTGTGTCTACTTTTGATCCATGCAGAGACTGTTAAAAATACCCCTTCCAGAGAATTATGCCCAAGTGTCAAGCTGTCAGTTAGCTAGTTCTTAATCCTTTTGACATGTACTATATTGTTATGGTATACGCCTGATTTTCTAAAAAGGAAATCTAAGGAGTTCATGTCATCACAATTTCTTTGTCCAACAAACTTGTAGTTCTCTTGAAGACTGTAGTCAGACTTGTCCGACTAAACCTGTTTTTCATAAAGCCACATTGATTGGCGCTATTTATATTCCTGTTTCTTAATTAAGAGAATCCAATACCATCTTTTTCATTATTTTTCTTGGGACTGAAGCCAGGTTAACATCTTTCTTATTTACAGAGCAGTTTTGATTTTTTCTGCTTAATTTTAACAATTTTAACTACCTTTGTCTAATAATGGGCCTGACACATTACTGGACTTATTTTTTACTCCTTATATACCTTTAAAATCATGTTATTGTTTCTGGTTTTAGGCCTGTCATAATTTCTCCTGGGTATTTTCATTTATCACACTAACTCTTTACAAAAATAAGCTTTTGTTTTAGACCAATTACTTCCTTTTATTTTTTCCTATTCAATAGATGTTTGGGTTTTTTCTTATTCCTCTCTTTCATTTTCTACTAAACAGGGGCGGGATTTTAGTCAAAACTATCCTCTTTTCTTAATTATGCCTGTTTGCTATCAAATGGTGATTTTCATCTTATCTTTCTTAAATGTTTTTATCTTTTAGTCAAATTTTGTTCAAATTCTTTCAGCTTTCAATAATTTCTCTTTTGAATCTTCAGCTATAAATCGGTTTCGTCACAGAATCACAGAATGGTTGGGGTTGGAAGGGACCTCTGGAGATCATCCAGTCCAACCCTCCTGCCAGAGCAGGGGCACCTACAGCAGGTTGCACAGGACGGTGTCCAGGCAGGTTTTTTAACATCTCAGTCCTCTGTAGGAATCTGATGAACCTAGTCTGGTCATGATCTCTGGTCCCTCATCACTCACCGGAATTGTGTCCAGATGTTAATTTATCTTCACAAGTCATTAAGAGGTGCAAATTGGGGTTACTGCTTTTTAGGTGAAATATACTTTGTTTCAAAGAATTACCTGCATATTTTAGAAACTGTGATTTTAGAAACTGTGTTGGTTTGGGTTTGGTTTTTTTTTCCCCACTAAGTAACTATAGAAATTTATCCCATAACTTTTCACTTCTTCCATCCATCCCCTCCCTTCCTTCATGAAAATACATCTGACAAAAGGATCCTGCCGTGACTGGTTGGTTTATAATAGACTCCTACCAGGGCTTTTATAATGAGTTAATGATCCACATTGCATGGAAATTAAAGGTACAAGGAAACTGTAACTGAAGTTAAGCACTTTCTGAATCATTTTACTGTTTATGTTACATCATTTGAAGTAATTCAGCAGGTGCTGATGTTTGATTGCAATTCAGGCTCTAGTATCACTTAATTATGGATTTAATTATGTGTTTCTCTAATGACATCAGAACTATGATGAACACTAATACCAGTTAGATACAAAGCTTCCACAGTGTATTTTGCCAAAGTGCAAGTATATTCTCTATTGCTTATCTTTTGCTTGTCATTATTAGTTATTTGTATTACACTGCATTGTTATGTAAAGCACTTTACAACATTTGCACTGCACCAAGCAAAGAGCTGGGATTGAGGTTCCATAAATTTAAAGGAAGAGGCATTCTAACTGTTTTGAAACCATAGCAACTTTAGCAGCTCCAGAAAAAAAACACAGACATGTATAGTACAGTTCATATGGTAGTTACAGTAAATGGTTGACCTTTGTGGAGGATTAAAGAAGGAAGGACTTGGAGTGAGGTATGGACCGTCTCATTTGTAGCTTCATGGAGTGGGAAGTATTTAGGAGTTTCCAGAATGAGAGCAGGAAACGTGGTGGACAGCAATCACTAGGTAACTGATTCAATACAGGGTAGGTGACTAGAAGGTGAGAAGCCAGAACTAGGAGGGAGAAAAGGCTAAAAAGAAAAGATTACTAGATGGCAAGAGTTGAATAGAGGATACTGGAGAAAAATAAGTTTAACGTTATAGTCAAGCACAAGGAGAGGTTTGAAAATAAGAAGGAGAGACATGAACTTGGTGCAGAAATAGGAAGGTGAAGTGAGATGATTCATGACAAGGGAGAGTAACAGTAGCTGATTTTGGAGCATCTTTCTGAAATGCAGGTAAAAGAAACAGGATGAAGCAATCCAACAAATAGTTATGAGTAGTTGGAAAGGCAGAGAGATGAGAAAGGTGCTTTTGCCCACTGAGGATGAAAGCAAATTAGGAAGGTCAGTCATAAACAAAATCTTCTTGCCAGGGCAAAAGAACAATTTCAGATTTTGTTGGAGACCTAAGAAGAAGCGATTGTGGCGATGTTGTCAATCTTGACAGAAAAAAGAGGAGAATTAGGGAAGAGAATAAAGTCATTTTTACAATGTAAATTCCTCCTGGCAGGAATCTGTCTTTTTTATTTCTCTGCACAATATCATGCATGTTTATGATTCTGAATCAATCATGTGTTCTGCAGATAATAAGCCTGTAATAGCAAACAGGCTCCCAAAAAGAGGGAAGATGGGACATTGAATGGAAAGTGACAGTGAGGGGGGGAAAACTCTCTTCAGGATCACGACCTTAGAGACTATAACTGAAGGTGTAACAGCGAATGCAAACAACCCAAAAGGGCTGGGTAAAAAACATGAAAAATTGTTAGGAGCAAAAAAGAAAAACAATAAGCATGTATGAAAAGCATCAAGTAATTAAGGTGATATCTCTGTGCCACAACGCAAGAATATGATGGCAGTCTTTTCCATCTGGTCCCCAACCACCAAACTGACTTCTGCCCTAGGAAGGAGACTGGAAGCAGAAAGTGATGGAAAGCCAGGGAATGCTGTGTGGAAAAAGAGAAAATGATCAGCTGTGTCAAGCAGGTGCATTAGATGGAGATTCCTGAGCTTTTGCTTTAATACCAGTCTGAGCTGCAATACAGCAGTGATCAGGTATCCAGTGTCTGCTGTTACCAAACAAAAATATGATTAATGTAGCAAGTGCTACCACAAGTCGCTACTTCATTACTAGGTTGTATTGTAAATGAAAGAACAAATAGTTTTAGGCTTTGAAGGGTCAATTCCAACGCGCCATGCAAAACAACATGCCATCTTCCACCTGCCAAGCACCTAATGTGTCTCAGCACCAGCTGGGTGATGTATCATTTGTGCTAGTCTGTACATACAGATCAGAGGGAATTCACCTGCTTGGTTTGAAGAGCTAGGATCATTTGCTTGGTGTTCAGCTGGTGCCATGAATATTTTCCTGTATCCAGGGAATGATTTCATAGCCACAAAATTATGTGAAAAGCACCAATTCTTAATATTCTGCCAGCAAAGGGGATGCTGCAGGTGCAGCTCCATGGGTTACTCTGAATTATCACAGCTGCAAGATTGCTGTGCTCTTTCCTTATTCTTGCTGGAGAAGCCTCTCACAGCATTCCTGTTGATACGATATCCATGTTCTCAATGAGAACAATACTGCACTGGGAAGTATTCACGTTGGGAATAATTTTCCCTGGGAATAATTTTCAGCAGCAATGGAAAGAAGGGATTCAGGTATTTACTTACTGTGCATTACTGGGCTTTTCTACATAACTATTCTCCAATATGCTAGAAATGGATTGTTGTTACTTTTAAGCTGAAAAAGGATAACTAGACTGATTACTCCTTAACCTGAAGTTGTTCTATACCTGAAAAGGGAGTCATGAAGCCATCTAATGGTTATGCAGCTGACCAAGTCAGTGTACCATAACAACTGTGCCTACATATGATCTCTATAGTTCCTATTATTTGAATGGTCGGAGCCGTAGGTAAATTCTGGGGGGAAAGAGAAAGAAGGAAATCTGGGACAGCTTCCTGGCTGCACTTTTTATATCAGCAACCAAGGGCTGATGAGGAAGGGGCCAGACCTACCATAGTTCTCCTGCTAAGTGCATACCAAAGAGTGTTAGGTATGTAGTATACTAAAGCATTTTCAGTCACGTGCAATAAGACAACTTCCATAAGTTCAGCCTGGCAGACTGCTGTGGCAGTAAAACACCATTCCAGCTGAAAAGTGGGTCATTTTGTAAGTCTAAGGATACAGAAATTGCCACACTGCATTGGGCCAGGAATCCATCTACCTTAATGTCCAGTCTCCACAATTGACCTCCTTCAGAAAATGATGTCTGACAGTAATCTCACTGATAAATTTTTCATGTAAGAATTGACTGCAGGTTAAGGCCCTAAACACAGGATGTACAAATGGATGGAGCTGTGCAGATGGATGTAATGGAGAAGAAGAGTGGAGCTGCTCAAGGCTGTCTCATCATCATGAGTAGACAGGTTTTACTTGGAGATGTGTCTTTACTAGTGATTTATTAGTGTTTCAGATGTACCTCTACAGCCCGAAGCACGCAACAAGGGAGGAACAGTGCAGGGGCAGGATCAGGGGCAGGTTTCATAGAAGATCCAGCTGCTCAGACGAGGGTACAGAGAAGAGACCAAGAAGGAAAAATCCCTGGAATTAGTAAGTGATGTAAATAGGGAGAACAGAAGGGAGGCAAAAAATAAACAGCTGAGATATACAAGTCTGTTGCTTCCATGTGCAGACAGCAATATCAGATCCTGCAGGTAGGCCCTAGGTTGCTGTTTGAATAGAAGCATCAGCTGCTTTGCAGAAATTTGCAACATCTGTTTAAGCTGTTTTGTAGACTGTAACTCTCTCCCCAGCACCAACTGCCACAGGAAAGGACAGTCCTTTTCATTACGTTTAGATATGTCAGCTTTCCATTTAATCTATCCCAGCAGCTGCTTCAAGAAGAACAAAATATTAAAAAGCAATAGGAAACAATTGTTTTATGAAGACTTGATGCCTGCCATTCTATCTAGAGTAGCAGGAGCAGGGTAAATGAGTTTATGGTTTGGATAGCACATGAGATATGCAATACAGTGAATAGTATAACATGACAAGACCAGAAAGCTCATCAATACCAAGTATCCTGTAGCCTCTCAGAATAATTATTAACATGGTTCTGTTCCCCCACTTTGTCCTGAATATAGAGGAACTATTGATACTTTTTTTTTAATTATGGAAACATTTTATTCCACTGTCTCTTGCCGTGGCCTGTCCATTATTGTTCTGATAACTATCTTGCTGGATATGGGTATCGTTCTGATCAACAGGTACACACTGTACAGAAATCTGTGTGCCAACAATACCCAGTTGGAGAACACCGTTAATGAAAAGTTTTCTATTGAATTAGTTCAGTTCTGTAAAGAACAGACTGAACCTAAACTTGTATATTAAAAGTTGTGTAGACCATTGTATTGAAATTTGCCACTTTTTTTGCAGTTTTTAATCAAGTGCTTTTCTCCTGTCTCTTGCTGAATATGCTAAGAAGTTTACATTTACATAATTGTGAATGTGATAATAACAGTTACATTTCAGAGCATTCCATTTAGAATGAAATCATAGCAAGTCATTGTTCCAAGGGATTATGTTTCCTCCTCCTTTCCGCATCCCTGCTACCAGAACTGTATAACTGGGCAGTACACCAGAGGATGGTATTCAATATAGTTAAATGCAAGATAATAAACTTAAGATATAAAACTCTAAACTACATACATAGGATAAAACATTCTAAATTAAATGTAACATGAAAACGTTTAGAAATCACTCCAGGTAGCTTAAAGAATATGTACCTAAAGCACAGTGCAAGCAAAAACACTGGATTGAAAGAAAGACCATTTAACAAGAGGAGTAGGAATTTATATATACGGTGTTGAGAATGAAGTTTGGCTTCAGTAGAAAAAAAAGGCCATATTTTTTTTTATAATTGAAGGCTTGAAGCATCCATCTAGAATGTTACTTAAACATGTATATAAATTCAGTAATAATTTTTTTAATCTCAGTGGAGATGTGTATTCTTTATATGTTCTTATATCCAGGACATCTGCTTAATAACTTTACCAATAACCTTAGTAAATTAGAGGCAAAGTTACCAAATTTGTACTTGGCTACGTGGCTTGAATTTCTGGTGTCCTGAGCAAATACAGGTCTGAATCATGGAGTCATTAGCTACAGGACTGGAATCAAGGACAGTAAATTTTCTTCCAACATAATAAACTTCCATTTGTAGGTAAAGTACCCTCCCCTCAACATGACTTTATCCAATTTTCCATGCACATTTAGCTGGTTTTCTAACTGTCTTCAAAGGGTCTCTACCAGTGGCTATTTCAGGTTGGATTTGTTTGGGATTTTTAACGCATAGAAAGGAAGGCACTCAGCCTGTAACTTCTGAATGCCCAATTTAAGTACTTTACATGTTGACTGTCTCTTGCAGAGGGTCACTGCACAGGCAAAAATAAGTTTACCTCATTTTTGTTGAGATGGAAGCATGTAACCTTTAGTTTGTTAGTATGAGAGGGGATGCTCATTAGCAGTGGCCACCTTCTTTGGGCTCCCCTTGACCACAGCATGAATGCTGCCTTCTGAAATAAAGCATCAACAGACCCACTGTGTGACTGTTTTAATCCACTTTGTGTAATGGTCTGAGTAAACTGAAGCAATTCTTCCTCTCAAAGGTACACATAAATCTCACACATTAGCCGATATGCGTGTGTGTGAGAGAAGTATTCTCTCTTAATATCCCAGCAAGTGACATCTCGCTGCAGAAAGGTTCAAAGCTGAATGCTTTCACTCCCATTTTCTGTGTTTCTTAAGCTAGCAAGAGGGGAAGCAAGATGTTTCCCCGGCTCCGTTTTAGTGAGTGAGCATTGCACTTTAGATTGCTGCTGACCTTGCTGGTGCTGTGGCCCCCCCAGGAGGAACGAGTGGCACTAGGAATGACTGATGGATAATATTTGAGACTCCAGTACTCTGTTAGGTGACATCATGGCTGGATGCAGGCCCCAGAAAGCATTCTGCTTGCTGACGTTAAACAGCAAGAGCATGGTGGTGGGCCAGATCCCGCCGAGAGGAGTTTACTGCAGGGGAAGTGAGAGCAGCTCCGAACAGGGGCAGAGAACATGAAGGCGTACGAATCTTGAGGAAGTTGTAGCTGCAATGACAACGTACTGGCTGACACGTTTCAGGATGTCAATTGCTGCCTCCCCAAGTGTTAGGAAAGCCTCTCTCACTTTCTTCACACTACCCAGTATTGATAATAAATAATAACTCATAAGTCAAATAATAACTCACAGTTGTTTATTTCTCCAGGGGCAAGATCTAGGGGCAAGAGCAAGCAATTTTCTAGTCAATGCCAGTGTGTTAAAAGTGCTATTTGGTGAATTCTGGAAAGGAATTCTGGAAATTAAAAAAAAAAAAATCTTAAAATCCCCATTAGCACATAAAATCAAACTGAAATTAGTTAGTTGGGGTTAGTTGTACCACTTCATAGGAGAAACTGTTCTGCCAGTGAGTAAGCGAGCTGCTCAACTTGCAAACATTTTTTGCTATGAATGTGCTACAGGAAATTTTTACTGACAGGTTATTATGTCTACTTTAATGCACATATGACCCACTGTCTGGAAGACGGTTAAAATTATAAACTGCTCATGAATTTACTGACACTGTTGGCAACAATGTGTTACAGCAGTAAACATTTAATTTGATCCTCATTTCTTAAAATAGTGGTATTTCTATGCCTGCAGAAATGCAAAGCTTCCTGTTGAAGAAATCTATTTCAGGTCTCTGCATATTAGTCCTTCAACCTTGCTTATAAGCATTTGTGACAAATGAAAGTAGTTGTATTAAATCTCCATTTAATGTTAAAATGAAAGCGACAAATTCATGCAATTCACAGCTTTCTGCATTAAAGTTCTTATAAAGCCTTACACCCCAATTCTAAGAAATCATTTCTGTCCATGATCTTTCTCTAAAGGATTTTTTCTGTAGTTGTCGGCCCCAGCTACTCACGATACATGTGAGGCATAAAGAATAATCTTGTAACAAGGGAAGCTTATAAATTCTTACAGTTCTTACTCAGGCAAATTTCCTTTAGTGAATAGGAATTATGCTCAAGTGATAATTGCATCATCTGGCTCATGGTTTGAGTATTTAGACATCTTTCAATTCAGTGCCATAAAATGATGTTACGATGCGATGAAGCGATGTCTGTAGTCCTCTGCCCTTTTGTTCACTTCCCCACATCCTGCAGCTGCAATAAAGAGCTTCATTTTCTCTCACACATTAGTTAGAAGCCGCTTTCCGAAAGGAGAACCTTAGAAGTAGCAATAAGTTGAAGTGGGAAGAACCGCTGCCTGCCTTTTTGATCTATTAATTTTTGTATACTGTTTTTTGCTGTAAGGCTAGGGGACGAGCTCTGAGTTCGCCAGCTGTTGGTTACATGCACACAGCTTGCGCCAAAGCCAAGCTTAGAGGGAGGCTGTTAAACCCCTCATTTTCAGGGACCATATTGCTATCAAAGCTCATTTTGTTGGGTTTGCATACTTCTGGCCTCTTTTGATGTGAAACAAATAATAGCCTTATATTGCTTGCTGCTCACACCACAGGTTTATTTTAATGACTTTTACTATAGCTTTCTAGAGCCTGGCCTTCTGTCTTGTAAAGTCCATGCCTTTTGGTTCCTTGATTTTTTAGAAAAATCCAGTTCTGGATTCATTTGTACAATTCATGATGTAGAATTTTAGGACTGTCTTGAGGACTCCTAAAGCACAACCACAGAAGGAAGTGAGGTATTGAAAGAGATAAATCAGCATGATCAGAACATATATGTCATTTTGTGCTGTTTCACCATAAACCTGGGGTTCATCATGGGAGATTAGACAGAAGAAATAAAGATGGTATCAGGCCCAAGTAATGACAGGGGAGAGCTGTAAAAATGCTGGAGGGACAGGTTTATGTAAATTTCATGAAGAAAATGTAAACCTTAAAGAACCAAATGCAGAATCGGGAAAGAAGAGAAATGTCAGTGCATTAAGGTTCAAAACCCCCCAAAAATTCTAAAAGCAGAAAAACACATCAGATGTGAGGCGGGAAGGGGGGGCTGGAGATGAGATGGGATGCCATATGCAGATGGAATGAAAATGTACTCCACCACTTAGGAAAACAGGCTCAGCAAAAGACTCTGACGACAGGGAAAAGGGATCCGTAGAGGTGACACACAGCTATGTAGAAGAATGAAGTCAATCAGAGAAGTGTTGTTTATGTCACAATAACAAGGCTGTTAGCAACTGATCATAATACTGTGGAAAACAGCAAAAGAAAGAAATTGAAGGTGAGAGTGCAACATTCTGTGAGGAAAGGTGTGCTTAGAAGTGGTTTTAAGTTATATGAACATCCCTGTTAAAAACAACATGGAAGAACCAGGCAGGTAGGGTCAGCCTGCAGTAGAAATGTAACCAGTGCCTGATTAAAGCAATGGTGGAAACAAAGTGCTACTAATATCCTATTCAAGGATAGGGCAGCTTACTGCAGTTTTCTTCTTCTGCATTAGTTATACAACAATAGAAAGGCCAAAATGCATGGAAAAGTCCTCAGGCAGATTAGAGTAAAATTTAGCTAGTTGTCTCCCCATAAAACTAAAGTCCTCAAGAACATGGAAAATAGCATAGAAATTTTTCAAAAATCCATCTCAGTGAGCAGCTTTCAAAAAGCTGTTGCCAAAATTGAGAGGAATTCAACTGCTTTTCACTCACATGGCTCAGTTTCATGCAGTTAGATTGTACAGGCGCTGTCTGTATCCATATATGGAACCCTGAGGAGTCACAGGATGAAAAGAAACAAAGGGAAAAAATATAAACAGAAAGGAAA
This sequence comes from Ibidorhyncha struthersii, assembly GCA_013398815.1. Lineage (NCBI taxonomy): Eukaryota > Metazoa > Chordata > Aves > Charadriiformes > Charadriidae > Ibidorhyncha > Ibidorhyncha struthersii. Next base: position 514,188 of record VZSZ01005529.1, read on the forward strand.
TTAAAAAGGTAATTTTTTGAGAAAGGGGGGAGCAAAGGGCCCAGTTCAGAGTAAGAAGAAAGTATATATGGGTGAACTGACTTCCAGCAGGTATGAAGGCTCATGTACCATCTTCTGTCCTTCACTGAATATTTAGCTTTATTGTGTTCCACACAATTAATAAATGTTCCTCAGCTAATTGAGGGGAGCAATGCTGAGTGGAGCCAGAACTTGGGGTTTCATTGTACTGGGAAATAGTGCTTGACTATTGAAGCTTCCAGACTATTGAAGAGAGCAGCTGCCTGTGTTATATCCATAGAGCTTTCCCATGCTCCCAGCTCCCACCCGAGTGACAGAGAAGGACTCACTGCCTCCTCAGCTAACTTCTGTGCTAGATGTGACAAAAAAAAAATGAGCTGTGTAATTTCTAAGAGCTGTGGGTAGTAGAGAAGGCTGTAGCTTGTCAGGAGAAAGCATGGCAGTTTGGCGACAGCCTGCTATGAATTCATTCGAGGAAGTAAAATATGTTTATAGTGGCAGTTCTCAGTACAGTATCATGGTTCTGTTGTACTGTTTAGCTAAATGTCACCTATTAATATTTCAGTGAACAAGGCCCCATGCAAAACCCAGCTGGGATCTCATAATCAGTCATTTTACATAATGAAAAGAGGCTCTCCTAGACAGTGCCCAACTCTGTTTTCCATTTACTGTTATCCACACACGTGGCCTGATCCCACAGTACTGCTTCCCACGTTAGTGATGCAGAGTCACTTCAGGTTGCAAACTGATACACTGCAGCACATGTGCAAAAGGATATTACAGGACACTGTAATATGGCTAGAAAATCAGTGTACTGTCAAACACAGCTCTATAAGCAAAATTATTTTAATGACAAGCCCTCCATTCAAATTTCAATTAGTGCCATCCTCATCCCATCTCAAAGTTGAAAATTCAAATTTTGTTACCACTGGAGTAAAGAAAAGCATCCAGAAAGAAAACTTAATTTTGCAATAAGTATGTTTTTCTCTTCACTTCCGTTTACTTTGCTTACTTTCCTCTTGTTGAAATTTCCTCTAATTTTGTTGTCTTTGAGAGTTAGTCAAAACTGAGTTGTTTTGGCTAACATTTTGGAAGCACATCATATTTTGTATTCCCTGAAAACCCAGTCAGGTCAAAAAATATCAGTATTTCCCAAAGCTGATCCATTTTAAACTCCACCATTGCTGTCAACTATCACCAGAGAGCCAAGCACTCTCAAGTTTTTTATTACCTAATTACTGTCAACTTGTGAACCTCTTGTCTCTATTTTGAATCATTCTGCAATCCAGTACTCTGTGAGCTGAATTGTGTACATTTTTAATGGGTATTATCTCCCACCTATGATTGGAAGCAAACAGGTACTAGCTTGTGTTCCCACAGCAGCCAGGCCTTGAAGTAGCCCTCCCAAGCTGATAGTCTGCCATGTGTTTTGCAATCAGAACCTCTTCTTCTTGTTTTGAGTTGTTGTTTATTTTGATCTTCTCTTCACAGTTAAAACATTAGTTTTCACAAAACATTTTTAATTTCCTGTCTGAGATGTCCTTCATGCAGATAATTTCACTGAAGGCACCACATTTGCTTGTGCAAGGAACTCAGACTAGTGTGAAATGTTGTTCCATACAGATTTAGCACAGATTTTCAGGATATTTTTCCCCGAGTGTGATTATAAATATTTTAAAAGGTCATTTTTCTAGCTAAAAGGAAGCGTTATGTCAATTAGTCAACATACTTAAATCACCCTGTGCAGCAATGTGTTTAATGAAAATTAATTTAGTAAATCCTCTTATTCTGTCACTGAAGGGCTCCTCATTCTGTTCCTCTAAACTCAGAGGCATTCCTCGTATGGATGGGCTTTAGATGAGGTTTAATTACTTGTGTAATTTACCCTGAGATCCCTTTGTGAAAAGCACTCAATAAACACAAGACTATTGCCTTTATATAAATGCACAAGAAGATAATTGCACCTAAACTTACCTTTGACACAAAATGGTTTTATTTGAGGAAGCATCCCTTGGATCACCAACTGCTGGCTTGAAATGGCACCCCATTTCAGGCCAGCTGAAACTTCACCACATAGGTGTAATTTAACTTCAATTAATTTAGACATTTAATTCTTTTTAAAGGAATTATTGGCTATGTTTTTATTTGAAGCAGGCATATATAAATCATATTCACAGTAAATCGATGGATAATTTCAGTATTAGCATTATTCCAGTGGTGCACAGCTTGTAATTATAACAAAAAGAGGGGTTTTTCCTCATAAATGATTTCAAAATATTATATCGTGTTGTTTTTTCAAGGATTCCATATGAGATGCATGGATTTAACCATGATTCAATTACATCGCTGTGTGGGCTTTGGACCTGCTATGATTTAATTACATTTTTGTTCATTCAGACGTTTATACTGCATGTATGTTTTCAAATCATTCTCACTGTAGCGGCAATTTTCCAACTTCTCTGTGCAAGAAAACGATCTTTAAAATTGTCCTCGCTCTGTAGTACTTAAGAAAGGGAAGAAGTACATGAAGAAGAACCTCAAAGATGAAGGCCAGGCTTGAAGCACAGTTTCATTAATACTGGATGGCAGGAAAGGAGCCAAGTCCCAGATAATGAGGAAGGAGTTGCAATTTTTTTTAAAGCTATCTGGTGACAGGGAAAACAAAAATGACATTCAGCTGACGAATGAGCAGAGTTTGACCTAGCCTTTTGACCCTTGACAATCAATCTTACCTGCTGCTTCATAAAGAATTATAGCTGTGCCAGTCACATTTGACTCTGGATTTTTACTGTTCTCCGTTACTTCCTTCCTTTCTTCCTTCTTTCTTTCCTTCTTTCTTTCTTTGCTTGCCTTCCTTCCTTCCTTCCTTCCCTCCTTCCTTCTTCCTTTTTTCAAATACATAGTCAAAGAAGAATAAATGTGCATGTTGCATGCAAAACCACACAAAACAGAAGGTAGCCTTGAAAAAGAGAGAAAGAGAGAGAAAAAAGGATGGAGGAAATGGACAATCGTGGCAGGGTGGGGTTAAAAGAAATACAGCGATAAAATGGCTTATACATGCAATCCATAAATGCCTGTGATATTTTTGCGGCTTTGGAGGTTGACATAAATAAACAGCAGCTTGGCATCCACCTCCTAAGTGCCCTGTGCACAGTGCAGTGTCCCTGGCACTAAGAGCCGTGTGGAGCAGCTGCTGGTGGTGCCTAAGGCTCGGCAGGGCCATTTTGGAAGGTAATGCCTGGACCGTGAAAGGCAGAACAGATTGTGTCTGCCCGAAAACGCACAGCAGGCTCCTAACGTGGTCTTATGTAATGTAGAAAAGAAAATAATGGAATTGTTAAATATAAGCTGCCTTTGCTTAATAGGAGTGACAACACAGTAAAGGTGAATTATGATCCCATGCAGGAGCTATGAGAAAGCCAGCAAGAAACTTGGGGTTTTGGACCTTTTATGGTATTTTGTTTTGGTTTTTACTGTTTTATTTCAAGTTTTATTGCTGTGTACTCTATTAAGAGTTTGTGTACCCTCATTGGAAAGGACAGGAAGTCTAGACAGCAGATGTCTCCTGTGTTATCTACTAAGGGTGGCAAAGCAAGTACAGAGCACAGTGTTAGTGACACAAGTGTAGCGAAGAAAACAGAAAATCAGATCCACAAGACAGAAAGCTCCACTAGGAAGTAAAGGCTGCATTTTGCTCTTGGTCTTGGCAGTGTAAATTCAATGACAGTGCCCACATTGCTCTGTGAAAGTCAAAGAAGTCTTTGTCCCACTGTCCTCATCAGCCATGTTGATTTGCATATTTTTATTTGCAGCATTTTTGCTTTGAGTTACTAAAGGTAAGGCTAGTCAGCAAGTGCATCTGTAAAGTTGTTCTCTATCTGCAAGGGGTGACCATTGGGAGGTTTCTGGCTTTTAAGGACAAGAGGTTGTCTGGGGGAAAAGGAGGGGTCTATGAGGGCTCTTTTTTATTTTTTTTTAAAGTGCCGGTGATTACTGTGAAGGTACTAGTCTCATAGACAAAGGAAATAATGATTGCTCATTCTTTTAAGTTGCATATCGTAAAATTTTAAAGGTATATCCTTGGTACACAGTTACGTGAGTGAACACTCAAAATTGTAGCAGCTGATGGACAAGCCTTCTGTGGTTTTTATGGTGTGAAAACATTTTTCCCCCATCGTGTGTAAAGAAGGGCTGACTCTGCCTTGAATAACCTTGTACCTTTTTAGATTGGGAAGAAAAGGGTACAAAGTATGGACAGAACAAGTCACAGGCCTACAGGCCTACTTTTCTCTTGAATTTTCATGACCATGAGTGGCCATGGCCAGCTGGGCTCGACCTGGTCTCAGCTGCCCTTGCATATTTTGCTCTTCAGAAGTAAGCGCTAATAGGAGTAACTGTTTTTTTCCTATTTTGAGCTACAATAAGAAGAGCTGTTGAATATTCAGCCTGTGTAGGCTTTGTGCTTGGAGAGTACCTCCAAAACACCTCATGTGGCTTCTGTCACTTCAGCTCTCTGACCCTCACTATGTGCTTTTAGTGGACAGAATGGCTGAATGTTGCCTGCACAGGCTTTATAACACATGAAGGTCTTTCTTGCGTGTATAAATGTCACGCCTATGTGTGAACATCATAAAATCTACTCAGATTTCTTGGTTTATTACTATTATTACTTGTAATATATTCAGAAACAACAACAAGTAAGCCTTAGCATCACTGGTCCTGAGAGCCTGATAATTATTTTGCAAGGGGTTAGGAAGAGGGAAAGAATGGGCTGTTGAACAAGAGAGGGAGAGGAGTTTCCATTTCCCATTTGTTACTCTGTAGTTTAGGAGGCAGTAATCATTGGTGCAGGAAGGAAGAAGGTTCACAGAATGGTTCAAATTTCATAAGCATAATAAAAGTCTGGGCACAAAACAGCACAGTCTTATTAGTGGAGGAAGTGAGGTCAGTAGTCTTCAGCCTCTTAACAAGACGACAGAATTTGTGAAGCATCACGGCAGCAGGATGCGGTTACTTGCAGTCTATTCACATAACAAGCCCACCGGGGTCCTATAGTTATCACCCTTGAATTTGTTTTCCTTTCTTCATTTTCTTTTGTCATCCTCCTGTTTCTTTGGCCTACCTTACTACACTGGAGAAATCACTTTATTACCTGTGATGTCTTGTTGGTGAAATTTTCTCGTGGATTTTTTTATTGGTATTATCATTAGCTAGTTTGGTTTAGCTGGCTCCATCAGTGTGTCTCTGATCATAAAGGTGATCACAGTGGTGTGCAATGAACTCTAAGTACTAGTCTTCCAGGAAATCTGGGATTGTCTTTCATTCTGAGGTATCCTTTAAACCCGGTGTGAGACAAGTGCTTAAAATGTGCCTGAGCTGAGAGTTCTTCTTAAAAGACATCCCTATTATTGGAGATCTCAAAAAGTCTTATGAGCTGCTGGGAATAAAAGCATTACCCAGACATTATCAAAAAGCAGGAAAAAAGAAAATAAATGGGTGCTTTTAAACCATCTGTCTCTCATTAGCACAATGTAGGAGGTAGCTCTATAAGAATCTTTTCCATGTGGAAATAAAACTTTGTGTATCTTTGACCCCTTTCGTTTTGAGGATCTTAGTGCACATTGCTGTACTTCACTAATTTAGCTTCCTGTGGTGAGGAAAGTGAAGTTTATTATCCCTGCTTTTCTTTTATAGAACAGGAAAGTGAGGCAGGGAGATTAACTGCCGTGCCCAAGGTGGTGCAGGTCCGGTGGGTTCAGGAATAGGAAGTGGATTCCCAGACACTGATCTTCATCCATAAGACAATCAGTCCTAACTCCCCGTTTCTGATGACTTTTTCTGTTATACAGGATAATTTTTACTTTTTTTTTCTAATTAGGAAAACTGTGCTTTGCATCTTGGAAGCACAGCATCCAGGTGGGAATAGTATTTGTCAGTACAGCATACTTAATTATTTATAACTACTTTCTTTGTCTGATGGCTTGGTTGTTATTTATTTTATTTTCCACCAGAAGGTTTGATCACTTAAACAGCCTGAAATCAAACATTTGGCAGTGTTTACAAATTATGAAAATGGTTTCTGATTAAAGTGTTCCGTGGGGAGATTAAAGTTTCAGATCAGTATGTAAGCCAGGGGCACTCTTCTGAATCTCAGCAGAGCGAGCTGCTCTGTGGCATGTGCTCTGTATTCATACCTATGCTGGCACAAGGTGCAGGCGGTGGCTTGCACATTCTCCCCATGGTCTTCTCAGGGCTATTTCTTTAGAGTCCTCTTATGGCAGGGAGCAAACCGAGCCCTCTCAGCCAAGTGAGATGCATGTCTGCAAGGCACCCATCAGACGCTACCTGACAAAAAGGCCTCTCCCAGTTGCAGCTGAAAGAAGTGACAGAATTGTGCAGGCATCTAAAGCTTATCTATTTTGTGAATATACTGTGATCAAATCTGAAATCATTGCAGCATCACTTAAATCAGCAATGCTTCTAGCACTATGATTACAATAAGTCAGATGTCATTTAACTGTGCAAGATAATTAAGGGCTATTAGAATTAATCTATTTAAGAATATTGCTGCTGCTGCTAAAAAAAAGAGATGGAAATTACTTCTGGTTTTGTCTGTACTGGTCCGTGGACCAGTGTTGATTCACAGACGTCAGAGGTCTTACATTCTTGGCTTCCTCTCTTAATTTCCCCGTGCAAAACTTTAAAGCATAAGATGCTTTCTTGGCATTAGTTTCTTTATGAATTGTAAATCCATGTCATCCATAATCCAAATACATGAAACGGTCAGCAGTGTATGCTGCAAACCTCTTAATGAAATGTGTTGCACTGGATGATTGCTTGAAGAACACTTTCCTCAACCTATGGGTCTTATCTTCCTAGGTGTTTTTCTGATGCAGTTCTCACCAGCTCTAATGATTGGGTAGGTATTGGCAAAAAAATATTCCTAAACATTCCTGAAAAAATAAAGGCAGTAATTCACAGAACTGCTTTTGCCCACAATCACATCAGTAAAACTTTCCAAGAATGACATTTAGCCAAATTTGCATTTGCTTCGGTCCTCTGTTCAAAGGCAAGGATTGCTGGAGTGCCATCATAGTATAAAGAAGTAAATGTCTACAGCTGGTAGGAAAAAGAGGCTGTTGGGCCCTATCTGCTCAAATTGAGGGCTCTGTATGAGAAGAAGAGCAGCTGAACTGCTGGAGGTGATGACCATAGGAATCACCCTCCCCTATAGAATGCTGCAGGACCCCTGAAGAGCTGGTCTTTCCAGGTAGTCTTTAGACAAACATGAGTCAAAAAATTTTCACCTTTGGAAGACTGTGGCAAAGAGGGAAAGAAAGGAGTGTTGCTGTGGTCACATGATGCTGGACCTGGCTCTGTCGCAAGGATGGAGATGAAAGCATAGCTTGCCCCATGCTCCCTGGCGCTTGGATGGAGAATCAAAGGGAACCATATTAATTTCAGCTTCATTGAAAACACACAGTAGAAAAAACATCCATGGTTGGCAAACGGAAAAGTTTTAAATTGATGATGGAAGAAACATTCATTTCCAAGCTTCTGAGCGAGCTATTAAAATCAACAGAGTAAAGACAAAATACCTGGCACTGAAAATGAAAGGAACAGTTTTTTGCATCTACTTAGTTAAAACTTGGCAAAATGAATCTAAAGTAGTGGTTTCAGATTTCCGTGTGCACTAACTGTGCCAACTTTTGTTCTCAGGCTTGCCGTGATAAATAGTTCATCCCACTTGAAAAGCATTTTTCCCTCTAACTTTTTAATCAGAAGTCAATTTAAGCAAAAAAATAGATCTTGTATCAGCACTGACATGTGTTTCTTTATTTTGTACTGTTGAATGGTCCAGGCTTTTCATTTAAATACTCTATTTTGAAACGAGCTCATCTCCATTTAATTGACATTGGAGTTACCGCAGTAAATCTAGTAACGGTGTTTGCCTAGTATTTATGTAGTATTTTCACCAACACTTCTCAATGAGCTTCCACATGAGGATGAGAAATCCACTAATTTCACAAGCAAGGAAATTTTGAACAGTAAATTCTCTCCGCTTGCCCTGTCCCCCCAGCCAAACATCATTATCTATGGCTATACATTAGCAATCAATGTCACATGACAAACAATGTTTTCATTATCAAGATTTTCTTAATTCTCTACAGTTAAAAGTTACCTTTTGCATTAATTTGTGAGAATGTTATATATAACAGAAGAAAAATTTAAGAGAAAATTATAATTGTTGTATGGAAACTTCACACAACCTAGTTACATCACTACCAGTTTCTATAGAATGAATAAAATATCCCTATTAGCATACATTCTCTTGTGAATTTTCTGTATTTTTAGAGCAAGTTCTGCAGGATTCTATTATAATTCTCAAAAGGATAACATTAACAGCAGGTGTATTTAATATTTATAACAGCCTTAGTGCATTGGTAAACACTTCTTTTTTTGTCCATTAATACATTGTTAAATTTTTTTAAAAGACTGAGGAATCTGCAGACGACAAACACTGAGAAGTATGTTTTGTAGCATCATTCAGGCTTAGTATAGCTAAAAATATGCAGCTGATGAGACCTAAACCCTTATTTAAAATGGTATTTCATTATCCTGAATATTAAAATTAAGGCAATGCTGCCTTAAGGAAGGCAAAGCCTAGCTTCCTGTGAGCTTTTTGGAGTACTACTGATTAGCAACCAAATTCCCCTTTTCTTCTGTTACCTGGTCTGGAAAAGCAAGTATTTCCATTGATAAGGGTAACAAGGTATGAGTTACTGCATCAAAAGGGCAACAACATTCTGTTCTGACTGAATGTGTGGACAGAAATGGTGAATGATTGTTATTTAGAATTTCGGCCACGTGCAAATTCATCCTTTGGATTTTGTTCCCTTTGTATAACTGGGGTCTCCTGCCCCATGTAAGTAAATACATTGCTTAACTGGAAGTTCTTTTATTAATTGTTACGTATCCCCTTCAAATTAAAAATAATTAACCTTGAAGAGGCAGCTTAACTGCTAAAGATCCAGATGCAGTTTGTTCAAAGGCGTGCTATTAACTATTTTGCAATGTACAAAAATGTATGAAGTATCAGACAGCATGGGCGTTCCTGCTGTGCTTTTGAAAGCCATGAAGCGGATAGTCCTTTGACTGGGCAGAGCAATGCAGCTGCTTTTCTGGACTCCCCACTCCTGCCGTTCAGCTGTGGATGGACCTTCATTCTAACACAGAAGTGCGACTGAATGAGAACTACCTATGAAATCATCTCCCTAAGTCTCCTACCCAAATTTTCTACTGATGAGCAGTTTATCTATGTGAATAACCTGGTTGTTTATTTCAACAGTAAGCAGGAAATTTAGGTAGGTGGAAGCACATGAGCACTCAAAGAACAGCTAATTCGCTGTTGCTGTGCAAAGATGATAGATGCCGAGCAGAGCCGAGCTAGGATTAGCACCTGAAGCAGCAACATGTTTGGCTGATGAGCTGTAGGGACAGGAGAGAAATCTGATATTCAGCCTCCCTCATTTTATTGCAAATTAAAAATGAGCAGTCAGTCCATCCACAGGAGATGACCAGCTGCAGAGTTCAGAACTGCTGCTCACCTACTGTTTAACTTTGGTTTTGAGCTCTCTGCAAGTCGAATAAACAAACTAGAAAGCGGGATATAGGCAGATGGCCTTAAACTGACCTGTACCTTAGGGTAAAGCTTACAAAAATAAAACAGCTACCGATACTGTGGTATGTTTTGAAATGTACAAAACTAAACACAGTCATTCTTATCTGTGCACAGCAAATAGTAAAAATCATGGAAGATTCTTAAAGACAGCAAAATAGACCTAGTGTGAGTCAACAGCAGGCAAGTATAATGTACCTTGCTAGGGTACATACGTTCAGGAATGGCTTGTGGTGTGACAGATTACCAAATTAGAGTTCGCTTCCAAGCTCATCTACAATTTCTCATGCGGAGGGAGTCTCTCTGCATTGATCCCATACCTGAAGAAAGAACACACCCATATTCTGCTTATATATTGAGGTTACAGCATCCAGCACAGCACCTCCTCACCAACACAGTGACCTATTCTGAACATCCTTCCTGTACCACAGCTATTAAGCAATAGCTCATGTCACTTAGAGAAAAGCTTTTTAGTCCATTTTTATTCTTCAATGACCAGTTCAACATGGTACTGTGTATGTGTGTCACAACTGGTGAAAAATGACCTTCAGTCCCTGGGAGCTGCATGGGGACTGAGACCATTACAGCCCTTGCAGGATCAGGCCACACGTTTTGTTCTCTTCCCCACCCTTTTCACTCTGTTGCTACCACTTTTCATTTTTCTTGGTTTGGTAAAACAAGAACTTCAAGGCTATACTGAGAATAATGGGGCCTGTTGTTAGTAAGGTTGAAGCCTAAGTGGCTGCTCCAGCAGAGCATTTGTGCGCGCAGCCTTGCAGCAAGGTGGAACTGCCACTTTTGCATCTGATTCTCATAGCTGCTGTTGTAGTTTTATTGATTGTAAAGGAAAGGGCTGGGCTGGACTGCATTTTTTGCCTTTCTCCTTATAGCATACATATTGCTGTTTTCTGAGTTGTTCCATGACCTGTTCTCACTGCTGTTCAGCTAACTTCTCTAGCTGGAATGTGCACACTGGGAACAGAATTTGCAGCTGCTTGAATCTTGGCGTTCTTAATAGAAAAGAGAGTTGTCTCAGGTCTACCAGCTTTCAGAAATGACTGGAAGTGGAAAATGATAGAAACACGGATATAATGAGAGTCTGAGAGATGAAAGCAACCAGTCATACCAAGTCACCTGGTGGGCACGGTACCCTCTGCTACTTCCCTCAGCTGAGGCTGGGGGAAAGTGACATTGTCCTTTGTCATTCTCAGGACACTTCCACAAGCTCAGCATCAAGGCCAACCTTTTAAACCACAAACACTTTCATCCACTATTTGATTGTATTGTTTAAAAAAAAACACAAACACACATGTGCAAAAAAAAAAAAAAAAAGCAGTACATTTCACTTACAGGAACTTCACTTTTAGTTAGGGAAACATGACTCACTTCAAAGACTCTTTGAAGAGACTACTAATAATTCCTGATCTTCAAAGAACCATTGCTGAAGCTATACCTGGATAAATATTTCTTTGTCAGAAGAGCCATTTGCCATAAGTAATTATAGAAAATGCAACTGCAGATCTATTGTCTGAAAGAATGCAAAATTGCCCTTTGAAGCCACCAGGCAGTTCAGCTAGTTCCTCTTGACAAGACTTTGCCCCAAAGCCTCACAGAGCCACCTTGCCAGTAGAAATGGCAGGCCACCCAGTGGACTGGGGACCCGTGGCTCTCTGAACTGCAGGTCAGGATTCTGTGCAACCTCTTCCAAGTCTCCTGGGGCCGTACGTTGTTGCGCTGCTTTTTCTACAAGCATTGCTACTTCCAGGCACGTCAAACACGTGGTCTGCATAAATGCCATGGAAATTATGGTTCCCATCAATATTACAGCATTTAAAGGAGACAAGGAGGGCAAAAAATAAACTGCAGTTCCTGTTATTAAAGGTTGTGTGTACAGAGTGCCCAGCCTTTGTCTGATGTCCATTATGAGTCATGGTCGTTGTTCTCTGAGTCAGCAGACTTTTGTTTCAAACTTAATTTCTTTGTGTCATTCATCTGTTCCCTGTCACATCCCTTCGGCTGTGAAATCTTATATTGGGCTCTGTTGGCCTTTAGATGATCATTTTTTCTCTGTAAATTAGTTTCTTTCAAAGGAGTCCTGCAGATTTTTTCCCAAGAAATGGGAGGTTATCTTAAATTCTGGTCCATAGGAATGTTCTTATGGGCTCAATATGGTCTGGAAATCCGCTCTGTAGGAATAGTGTGCCACTCAGTTTGTTTTTCCATTCCAATGCTATTCTGTTCTTAGACAGTCTGGGACCATTCCTGCTCTCTGTAACTAGAAAACTGCTTTTATCTGGCATAAGGACTTGATGTTAAGGCTCCTGCACCCTGATCTCCAAGAGAGCCATGTTATCAAAAAAAAAAAAAAAAAAATCCAGCTAGTAAAATTAGGGGTTTACCAGTTCTAGATATTGCTTGCTTGACACCCAGCCTTTGGCATTCAGACACTTAACATTGCCCTCAGACTATGTTACGGTGGGTTTTTAATTGCCTGTCTTTGCATGAGAGTCCCAAGATGACTCCCTGATTGATCCCCTGTGTCTTGATGATACCCTGACTCCAGTTAATGTTTCAGCCATCTGTACAATATGAGGCCTAAGGTCCCATTTGAGCTGAGGAAGCAAATGGCTTATTAAAGTCTAATTTCTTCAGCTTGTTCTTGCCTTTGGGCATTTTAAATAGGTTAATGCAATTTTTACAATACACTCAGGGAACTTTACTCACAGAGTGTTGTCATAAACTAGAGGAAAATAGCCCCTAGATTATCTCAAAATGGGAAGTATTCCAAATATACTTGCCCTGATACTTAGTCAAGCTCTCTACCTAGAGCAACTTTTTCTTCTTCTATTTTCCTTAAGATTTTAGTGGATTATTGTACATTTTAAGGTTTGGTAAGGAAAAAAAATATCAGATTTATTTAATGCAGTGGATCATTTTTCAGGGAAGTTCCAGTATTCATCAAAATGTGGAGACACCACAGGCACCATATAAATTATGATGGTTTTCTTCTTAATACTTCCTTTTTATTGCCTATATTCTTTAAAGTGAATTTAGTGCTCATGAAAGATGCTGGATATAACAACAGTGGAAAGTGAAGCCTTCTGATTATCTGCAGAATTGGTACAGAGGAGCATTGGCAATGCAAGTTTCTCCCCGTAACCCCATCTGTGTTCTGCAGCTGTAACCTTGAGGGATCCCCTTTAGGAAGAAGATGACTTGGTCTCCCTACTCTTTCTATCCTTAGCCTCTCTGCTGAAAGTGCAAATAAAGATGTCAATTGATGCCATCCAAGGCCATAGTCTTTATGATCTTCCTAATAGGTATTGGGAGACCATCAATTTATTACCTTGACTCTGTGGCAGACTGCCTCCAGTGCAGGCTCTCTGTGGGTATCTATGTGTGACTACATCTTCTGTACATCTAATACATCTTCTATAAGGTAGAAAACACTCAAAAGCACCATTACAGTGCAATGACTTTTGTTCCCTGTATTGACCTAGACTAGATTTGAACCAGTGATTTAGAAGTAATATAGTCTGTATCCCATTACTAATCTCTTTGGCCACAAGTCCAACCCTTCCTTTTTTTTCCTTTTTTTTTTTTTTTCACAAAGAGGATGCTAACGTATTTAAAACAACTCACATTTTCCTCTTAAAAAGAAAATTCAAGCGTATGCAAAAACCACGATGGGTATTTGGCTAACCTACCCCTCATTGCCCAGGAGGGAGTGAGCGTAAACACAGGCTTGCATTAGACTGTTCAGCGTGTGCATTCAATCTTTAGAAATCTGTTTCAAAGAAAGGAAAGGCATATACCTCATTAGAAGAGAAACAACAGGGTGGAAAAAAAAAAGCAGGCCATGTCAGTTCAAACGCAGGGCCAGATGCTTAAGTTAGTTACACTTTTCAGTTTAAGGCAGTGCAAATCCATTCTTCATTACTGGGGAAGTGGAAAAAGGCATTAGGCCCTTGAAATGGGAAGAGCCAAGTTCTGCGCTCAGTCAAATAGGAAAAGGTTTAATGTATGACTTTCTTCTTTTTAGTCCATTGTACATTGTATCAAGGCACTGAGGAACATCTATGCAATTATGTAAATAGGAGGCTAGAGGATAAAGCAGCACCATAGTTCGTAGGCTAGAATTGCGTCTTAATCCTCCTACCCCTTCTTCCTCTTTACACAGAAACAAACATGCACAAAACATTAATAAATCGAACATTATGTGAAGCTTATCCACAAGAGCAGATTCTAGATACAAATTGAATCCCTGAACATTAATTTGATCTTCTGCCAAGCGTTGTAGAGATCTTAAGAATCTGAGTTTATATTGTGAATGAGAGGTGAAAAAGGAGTTATAATTTTTACATTGTTTTCATTATATAGACATTTGTGGGCTTACGTATGTTCCTTGCTTTTCGGAGAAATGTGATTAAACTTTCAAATGTATATTTTTATTTAAAATACAACCAGAGCCATTCCTATACTTATGCAATAATATGTTAGCCAGAGGCAGCAGGCAGTTGATACTACTTTCAGTGAATAAAACCAGGATGGGAACTTGAAGATAGAACCCTTTCAGTTTTCCTACTAAGAAAATGATTCACCCATTCTCCCTGTCATGGGTCAGACTGCTGCTTTCAGCATGTTTGCATCAGAGGGGAATTTTTCCCATTGCACCACTCTCCTTGACAGAGGGGCATTTTAGTTTCATTTCCGTTTCCTGTGTAGGTAACCGGCAGAGGGACAGAAGACACAAGGAAAATATGAAAAGACAACATTTTATGTAAATATTGTAAATGCATAGCGGCATTGTGCCAAAGGTATTCCCCAAAGGAAATCAAGGAGCGTGTTCCTTAGCTCATAACTTTCTCTTAAGTCCTTAAAGCAGTCTGAGGTCTGTGACAAGCGTAGAAGTAGGTGACCTGGGGAATCAGAAAGTTTGCTCAAGCTGCATCTTTACCAGCCATTTGCACCACTTAACTCCATATCTCTTACTCTAATGTAAACGCTTTGATACTCTGGCTAAGCATAATCCGCTTAAAGTAGGATTATAAAACATGGGGTGATCCCTTGGGAAGTCTGCCATGGCACTGCAGCAACCAAGAAATTATAGTTAAATCTTAAGTTTGAAAACCCCTCATGCCATTGTTTCCTTGTAGGTATAAGTTCTTCTTACCAGCTTCTTGGATGCCTGGGACATATTCAATATGTATTTCCATTGAGGAATTGTCACACATGGTTTGTGGATTTTCCTCACAGTTTTTCATAGCTTGCATGCAATTTTTAGTCAATTATTGCCCTTTTAAAGTGATGTACTTTGTGTTGTCTTTTTTAAGCATAGAAAGAACTTTTTTGCTTTTTTTTTTCAAGCTTTTTTAATGCTTGAATGCAATTCTGGAAGAAAGTAGGCACTTCTCACTTAAGTCTGTCAAAGTTTTACCCAGCCGTTAGCCAGTAAGTCGTAAAAAGATTCCTGTGAGGTAGGCAGTGCATGTTATCTTTTATACATGCAGACATAGCACTGTTGTACGGCCTGAAATTCCATCAGGCTCCAAGCTCTGCAGAAAGTGACAAATGCTAGACAGGTATACGATTTATAATGGATGAGGTATGCAAGCAAGCTCTGGGAGTTGGATTGGATTTGATTACAAACAATAATATGACACAACCCCTGCTGTGGATAGTACAAACATTGTGAGAGGCAGTGCAATCAGGCAGCATCAACAGCGGAGTGCAGGCACGATCCAGAGCCCTAAATCCACCTTTGCAGTACACCTAACTGTGTGGCTTTGGGAAAGCCTTGTCTGATCTAACGGTCTTTCTTCCAATTCCCTGTTTGTTTAGCACACTTCAGTGCAATTGTGCATGGCTCAACATGATAGCAGTCTTTGGAGAGGCTTTTTGTATGAATTACAGCAAAAGACAAGAAGTTATTTGAATAATTTTGTGCAGTTGCTGGCAATGGACTTGGAAACTTTTCCATGAAGTAACTTTTCTCCATCAACAAAATTTTCCTTAAGAGACCACCTTCCACCCCAGTAAGAATGAGTGCACTTCCAGTACAAAAGTGAATGGTAGAGACACTGATATTCCTGCATCGGGCAACATTCAAGGTATTGAGCAATACTGAATGCAAAGCTTTTCTAATCTTAGATGGGGAATGAAAAAAACTCCATATCAGGCTATCATCTGAGAGTGCTGGGCATGCCCACAGAATTTACAAACTTGATGTTTTCCAAGTCAACTTCAGACCCTCTTCATGCATTGGGCAAATCAGGTTGCCTGAGTGATTGCACTTGCTCACATTATCACTACACAGATGTTGGTGATGGCCATTCAACATCAGTTACATTAGTAGCTCAGTGTAGGACCTGAACCTGCAAAATCTTAGGTTAAAAAAAAAAGCTCTTGAGGCATTTTTCCCCTTTTTCTTCCATCTGGATTCTGACCCTTGTCTTATGAATTGGCAGATGAAAAAAATGTGCAAATCAAAATGTCCATTAAACAGAGTATTGGTCTTGTGGAGAACGGAAGTTTAATGAAGATTTAATTTTTAAGAATGTAATTCAACAGCTGAGCAAAGGCATGACTCATTTATGAAACTGAGGCCTACACCATTAGGATGACTATTCTAGCAAGTAAATCCCAACACGTGCAACAATATAATATTTCTTTCTTAAGTAGACTCATACATTTAGTAAAACTGCATTTCAATAAGTGTGGATTTTTGTCCAATGGTAAACAAACAGATCAGTACTATTTCTGTATATCCATATCTGTGCTTCAGACTCTGTCATTTTGCAAGGCTACTTACATCACTGCTTGGCAACATTTCAATGAAAGCATCCTGAAAGAAAATTGTGTGCTCTGTGGTGAACACTAAAACTAGTAATTATTAAGTATTAGTCTTCTGATTGCTCTAAGCTACATGCAAACACACAAAATAATAAACCTCTTGCAATGTAATGTAACCACCCCTTCATTTGTTTTAGTCTGTCAAGAA
Source organism: Ibidorhyncha struthersii (assembly GCA_013398815.1). Taxonomy (NCBI): domain Eukaryota; kingdom Metazoa; phylum Chordata; class Aves; order Charadriiformes; family Charadriidae; genus Ibidorhyncha; species Ibidorhyncha struthersii. The sequence continues at coordinate 530,885 of VZSZ01005529.1, forward strand.
ACTTCATTTATTTTACACTTTGGGCTTCTTTACCATTCTACTCGTGTCTTGTATATCACCATTTTAAGAAGTCCAGGCAGTGATGCTTTTATCTTTAATATTATATCAACAGAGGGGTTTTGCATACTGTAAGTTCAACCATAATACCATTGACAAAAATTTAGTGCTGCCCTGTTTTTGCACTTTTATGCTGTTGGAATCACAGTGATCCCTCTGTCCTATGTTACCTCATGTTACCTCAGATTGGTACTTCCAGTGTTCTTTTACTTATTTGCCATATTTTCCAAATTCTAGCTGAAAGCTGTACCTCAAGGAGCCAAGCATGTTCTGTGCTCCAAAAATGTTTCAGTAGGTGGCTTCCCCTCCACCTTGAATGCTTTTGCCTGTCCCCTACTACAGGACCCTGTGGCCTACATACCACATATGGCATTCTGACAAATCCATTCTTCCAAGCCGTGGTTTTTAAGAGTGCCCCGTGGGAGCAAAAGGGTTTGGGGACCATTGCAGTACAATAAACCCCCACTATATCTGATTTGCTCTAGAGAAAGTTTTGTCTCATCCTGTCCAGTTGTGCACATAAGATATAAAACAACCCCTTGTTCCTCTCTGTGAGCCTCGTGTATTAGAAGTTACTCTTCTGTGGGGGATCACTGCATTCATTTCTATATTGGAATCTGTGGAAGCAGTAAGGGTCTGTTGTGTTTGAAGTCTTGGTTCTGGTTATCAATGGTTTGTCCAGACTATCACAGGTGAGGAAATGGCCTGCACAAGATAAAGAGCTGGTCTAGATTAGTTTTTTCCTCATGGGAATGGGAAGGCTCTTTCCACCTCCGTGTACATACCTACAGACATAATCGGTGAATAGTATTCCTTCCCATCTGAGGGGCTTCATGCTGTGGTTAATATTCATCTGCGCAGTTGCTTTCATGTATACAAACCTTCTCCATTCTTTGTTCGTATATGCCTTAGACTATATTTCCACTTACGACCCTCTTGGATTTGGGGCATTTATGTATGAGTTCTGATCATGGAATTGATGAGAGTGTACCCTTACTTCTCCGGGTTGATTTCTTTTGCATGAGATACCATGTGTGTTTTTAATCTGATGGTCACTCTGTTTTATGTTGAAATATAAAACTTCCATCAGTAACTTTTCTGATGGAAATATATGGGCATTACCAGTCCTCCTTCTCTGTATTATTTAGGTTCTTTGTTGAAGTCACATTCATATGACTATAATTCTTGTAGAGGCATATTTGCAGTTTGATTCCCTCCTCTGGTGAAAGAAAATTTAGAGCAGCTATGAGAACAGGAATGGATGACCAGCAGCTCTTCCCACCAAGCCTTTTACTTTTCATTCATACAGCATTTCTGGCTTAACCATTCTGCCTCATCTTTCTCTATTTTCATTTTTCTTTTGCTTATTCCAGTTCATGGCTCATTGATTTCATAAGTCGTACCAAGACCTCAAGTTCATCCCCAGGGCATAGACATCTGGAAAGCTGAAATACGGATGTCGGCATGAAAAGAAAGTGGAGATGACTTGGCTTTATCTGCCAATTCACAAATAACTTGGTGAACAGAGTTTCTGGCCATGAAATCTGAATGCCGTTTTAGAAATAACAAATTTTATTCATTCTCAGTTTACTTTGGCTTCTGCTGATGGAAATTAAAATACAGAGTGGTGTTGACAAAGCAGTATACAGAGTGCAAAATAGTGCAAAGACCTTGTAAGGAGTTCCTCCTTGGATCTTATACACATCTAAAGCAACCCCTAAGATGTTGATTGAAGTGGGTAAGGCTGGAGACCCAGGCGACTTATTCAGGACATAACCCCAGAAAGCATCAGGCTCCTGTGATGTTCTGGCTGCTGCTTAAAGCTGGTCTTCCATACTGACATCCCTGTGGCACACTTCTTGCCTTCCTGAATTTAATGAATGGCCTAGTCAATTTGAAAATGTTTCTGGGAGATAAAGTTTTCTCCTCTGTGCCAGTAGGTTGATGTGAGCCACCAGTTTCCAAGCCTCACGTCTGGAGCGCATGCTAGCAAAACAAGACTGACCTTTACTACCAGGAATAAGCCATCAGTGCAAGTGCACAGAGTACCCTCCCTATTTCACAAGAGAAACTTCATAGCTTTTATATGTGAATGGTAAGGAGCAGTTCCAGTTTCAGAGACACACACATTTTATTGGGTATTTTTACTACCAATGCATTGCACAAGAAATTTCACAGCTGAATGTTTTCTTTGACATGACAATGCTTTTTTCAGAGCATCCTTTATATAACAGCACCAGTTCATGTTATGACTTCTTGCTATGCTGTGTCCAGTGACAGCCTGTTCGCCTCTTCTTTAGGCAGGCAAAATTTCCATGGGCTTCACTGGAAAGCTTGTCTGAGCAAAGACTGCTGGTCATTTCTGATGCCCATCCTGTGGACAGAGCTATAGATCTTCCAAAAGTTTGCTTTCATTGCCTCCAGTGAAGTCCCACTCTTACCACAGAACTTCACTGGCAGAACCACAGGCTGTTATTGATGGGAACATGTTTCCTACCACAGCCTGAAGTCTGAGGCCAGCTGATAGTGGGCAGTGTGCCCCACAATGTAACAGAACCAGAATTTAATCCAGACTATCTTTAATGCAGTAGGTATTGCTGAAACCTACATAACTCCCTTCCCTCTCATCAATTCACAGCTACCTCATCCCTGAACTCCCAGCTTCAACAGCTTCAGCATCTTCAGCAACTCCAGCATCAACAGCAGCAGCAGCAGCAGCAAGGTCAGCAGCAGCAACAGCAGCAGCAAAGCCAGCAGCAGCAGCAAGGTCAGCAGGCACAGACTCCACAGCCATCCCAGCAGACCCAGCAGCCACAGCCACAGCCGTCAGCACCACCGCAGCAGAACCAAACACAGTCCCAGAGCCAGAGCCAACCGCCTCCGGCCCCACAGTCCTCCAGCTCCCCTCAGAAACCCAGCCAGTCACCAGGGCATGGCCTTCCATCTCCTCTTACTTCACCAAATCCATTGCAGGTAGGATGCTACATACAAATCCGTAACAGTCTAACAACAGAAAGTGCATACTCTCCCACTGCAAGGGGAAATCAAGTGAAGGTTATACCTTCTGACCATAGAGGCTAAGAAATTCCACCTCGTATTAGTTAATCCTTACAGGCATGCAGCTTAGAACAGCTAAAAGACCTTGATAAGCCAGAAAAACATAACTAATGATTGTCCGAATCTGATCCTTTCTGAAGAGTAAACGTCTTTTGCTCTTAAAGTCTGTATCATAAAAAAACCTATCTAATAGATAATATATTATCTAATAGATAATAATCTAATATTATCTAATCGATAATAATCTAATATTATCTAATCGATAATATCTAATAGATAGAAAACTATCTAATTTTTTCCAGGTATTCAGCATGTGACCTTCAGAAAGGGCTTTTGCCCAGTAGTCACTCTTTATGGTAATTTATGGGGACAGCAAAGTTAGCTGTTCATTAGCAGATGATACTGACAGTCCTGACAAGAAATAGAGCTTCTGCTGGTGGACGTGTGCAAGGGATGGAAAGGTTATACTACTTCTTGCAATCACAGTCCTAACGTTTATCCTGCTAGGAATCAAATGCTTCTGTTAAGAGTCTCAGTATAGACTCCAAAGCTAAGAATGCCAGTTAATGCCTTTCCTCGATGCTCATTCCAATGATCAGGATGTTTTTTAATAGACCAACAGCTATGGGACCACACTGATGCTGGCGTCTGCCCATCCTCAAATTCCTGGGCGGAAACAGGAGAGCTCTGATCAAATGGTCCTAATTTCATATGCTTGTGTGTTCTCACACTGCATGTGTCATGCTGTATTCACGTACTGCAAGAACAGCTTTGGCTGTACCCACAAGTATGATTCTGAATAAACACCAGGGTAGTCTGTGAAGTGAGTAGAGTCTCTTTCACTGGGCAGTGGAACTGCACTTAGAAACCACTGAAGTCTTTATTCACTTTATTCTCTAAATTTTGAGATCCCACTTTAAAGGTTTTATCCACACTGATGGATTCGGCTCCATTTCCTGCAGAAATTAAACTGCATTAGCTTAATAATTAAAAAATCCTTTTTCAAACAATTAAGGGAATTGGTTTACAAGAAGCTGTGTTTGCCATGTGGCCAGTTAAACCTGCATTAATCCGAGCTTCAAATAAATTGCATCAAATCTGATTTTTTAATCGCTTAGATAACAGACTTAAAAGTCCACGAGAGATGTGTCCTTGCTTCCTGAGCTTTTTCTTATAGTAGAGCATAATGTTTCTAGAGCTGCTTCTATGTATTGTCTTAAGAGCTACTTAGGCACCACTTAATGCCCAGTCTATCATGCTAGTGAGTGCTTTGGGACTCTTTAGTATGCAGATTATTGACATACAGAGACAGGAATATTTCCAGAGGAGCTTCTGTTGCATTTTATCGTCTTGGTGCAGCTGTAATGTGCGCACACTAACCGTATACACTACAAGTTGCTAAAACTGCCTGCTAAATATTTTGCGTCAGAAGGCATTCAGTTTCCCAAATACAGCAAATACACACATAAATTAGAGTTGGGGCAGGGAGGAAGAAGGATTATCTCAGTGATCGTACCTCAAAAGGGTTGTGCTAACACTGAATCTGAAGTCTTAGCTCTCATATAGCCTCTGGTCCCAAACTAAATCTCAACTGAATCTGAGTACTTGAAGTCTCATCTGTGACCTACAGGTACAGGCCAGTAGAAGCACTTTCTACTGTTAGCTCTCCAGGGTCACATCTCACTTGCATAAGTACAAGAAAAGTAAGTAAAACCAGTAATTCCTTGCATGGGATGTGCCAATGTCAATGTTTTCATGGAGGTGCCTTGGCACATCACTCTCTTCAGCACACTTATCCTCACAACTACCCTTCTGAGGGCAGTCTGGATGTGGCAGACTCAACAGAAGTGGAAGGAGAGAACTAAGTACTCTGAGGTGGTTTTAGTTCAAACGCTTTCCCCTAAACCTTTTAGGAACTGGGATTAGAATTAATGAAAGACACCAGTGTGAGAGGTCTGGCATTCCCACTGGGCTGAGCTCAGCCAGTACCGCTAAGCCAGCTGCGTGACTGGGACACTTTCAGAACAACAGTCAAGGAATTAGAAGTCATTAGCTGTCAGTTCTGGCTCAGCATTAAAGAGTTACTTATAAATTGGAGGATAAGTATTTTTAATGTTCTTTCCTCTCTGATCCTCACCATTTAAATAGCCATGAAAACCCAAAGTTTGTTCACAGATGCAAATATGCAGTGTGCTTACAACCAGAAGAAAAGCCAGAATTCAGCACGGTACCTCAGGACTCACCTTACCATTGTGTGTAGGGCCATTAGTTTGGCCTTCTAGCCATTTCTACAGCAAGCATAATACTTCTCCAGCTTCCCTAAGAAATACTTAAGAACTTGAAACTTGCTCTGTCATATTGCTGAGAATGGTGAGACTCTTTAATATGCAAACAAGTGACACTCAGAAATATTTCCGGAGGAACTGCTGTTGCACTTTATATATGGCTGAAGGATGTGTTCCGGTACTTTTATAAAGCAGAGCAGTGGTAAGGTCTCCTCCATGAAATTTGTCTTTCCATTCTAAATCCTGCAGAGAAAAGCTGTTTTATCCCCATACATCTAGCTTGAGGACTGGATCTGAAATTGTTGTCTTCTGCACAAACATTAAAAAAAAAAAAAGAGGGACCACACATTTGGCAGCGGTACATATATCCAGTTCATAATAGCTGCTTAGAATGTGGATTTTTTTAATGTCTAATGCTTTAACTTAAAAATCGACCTAGAACAAAATTCAGAGATATTATGGCCTCTAAGGTAATGTTCTTTATGAACTAGAATGAAATGGGTTTTGTTTGAAGAATATTAAGGGAATAAAGATCAACTAAGTTAAAGTTTGACAGCTTAAATTTCATTTCTGAATTCTTGATTTTTTCATGTGGGCTTTATCCTCTTACATTATTCAGAATCTGTCTGAAAGATATTAGTTTAGAACAATGCAACCTCAAAAAATTGTCATGGAAAGTCAGTAATTCAGGAGGATGATTGTGTTTGTTTCAAAAAACTCTGAAGGATAACAGCAATTACATCTCAAAATGTACAGATGCTGTCATGTCCTTCAGAAGGCAAATTAAATGAAAGTGACTTGCTTAGGTATACCTGGGTGAGGTACTTTTGCTAGCTGATCAGAAATTAATAATACCGGTGCAGCGTACACCAGCTAAACGTCTCAGAACAATTCTTGTCAGATTGTTCTGTAATACTCTGCTCTAATTTTATCACTATTCTTTACACTGTTCAGTGGGCAGGATTGTAGTTACAAAACTATTAATTTTAGGAATTCTTTTAATGATTGTGTAGAAAGATGAAAAACTTCACTTTAGGTTTCAGAGCCTAGATTCTGAGCTGACATTAGTGATGGATGCTCCAGATTTACACTGGAAAAAAGAAAACACTGCAGAACCAGGGTCATTGCTGATTTGCAAAAGACAACAAACCAGAGGAGAATTTTCCAAAGCAGAGCTGTATTTCAGGAGGTGGTGGGTCAGGTGGATGATGGAAGGCTTTCATCTTCATTTGAAAATGGTGAAATTCCTCATCTAAATAATCGTAGTCTGATTTTTACTTTCATTTTTCCAGTCGGTTGAGACAAAGGAATACAGAGGTGAAAGACAATCTAGTTCATGTTGTAAATTGGAGACTTTGAAACTTTCACTTCTGGGAAAATACACTTCTTCAAATATATTTCTCCTGTGAATGTTTAATGTCATTACGTGGCAAACTATATGGGTTCCTGAATGGTCGGCATGTTGCAACTTCAAAGCATAGTTAGCACCTCTTACAGAGTTTTCATTCAATTAATTTCTGGAGCTATAAGATCTTGATTATAGGCGTATAAAATCAGATGAGCCAAGTACTAAGTAGCCAATTATTCTGCTTGACTACCAGAATAAAGCACTTTGTATCAGCAACATATATTTAACTGGCTCCGAATGGGGGTTAGCTTCTGGTGCTGACACTCACCGTATGTTGCTGTATGGATAAGATGAATGTACCCACAGCCAGATCTACAAAGGGAGAACTACACTATAGGAATAGAAGAATTCCCAATGATTTCTACGGCTCTGTTCATGTGTGAATAGGAAGAGACAAACAGGAAATCCCCCAGGGATTGCCCCACTGTAAAATTATTCTGACTGTTTTCAGAACTCTTTCCTAAAGCACCTTTTTGTCATAGAAGCCTACCTACAATAACTGGGGCTGATGGAAGATGATGAGTGAGAAAAAAATAATAATAAAAGGAGGGAAGAAGGGAAGTGAGAAGATGACAACAGCAGAAAAATCTTCCAAGTAATAGCAAACTCTAGGATAGCAAAACCAGAACCTCCTTCAGATTAAATTTTCATACTAATCTTAAATAATGTATATCGAACCTCAACACTTTTATAACAAAGGAGAAAATAAAAACAGAAAGGCTGAAACACTCAGCTGTAAATGAGGGAGAATGTGTACACAGATGCCTGAGGCTCCAACAGACACAAAAACCCAACTGTCCCTTCCTTTTCCCCCAACCTCATTCACTCGTTAGCTGCTCATTAAGGAAAAATTTACTTTAAAGAAATCTCAGTGTTTACTGACACTTTGATAAATTTGCATATATTTAAGATACAGAAAAAACAACCAAGTCTCTGTCAGTTTGAGGAAGGCACCTGGGATAAGTTTGCAAGGACTATAGTCATGGGATGTCTTTATGTCTGTGTTCACATTCAAGACCTGCTGTATTTTTCTCATGCTTATTGAGTTCTGAGATCAAGAAAACTTGATCAAGATTATGACACCAGTAATCCCACTTTTTTTTGTTTTGCTAAAATTGTCTATCCTTCTTCCTGCATATGATACTGTGCAGCGTATGACTGTCTGAATCTGTTCCCAAGTTACTTGGTAATCAGTTTGACAAATATTTTATAAATGATGATCAAATGCAGTACTTTGGATCCATTTTCCAAAATTTCTTAATTTTTAGTATCAGTGAGATATTGCACATCACAACGCAACCAGTGATATAAGTATGTACAGCCATCATTTATTTAGGAAAGTTCATGCCCATCACCTGCTTAGAGGGAGCTTGCTGAAGTGCTGATCTTGGGTGGATTTCCAGGAGGTACTGGCAATATCTAGGTCTCAGCTCTAAACTAATAGCATGGAAACTCCCGTGCAGCCAGCTAAATTGAGTTGAGCTTGGTGAACTGTTGAGAATATTTTGCATATTTCATCCCCTGCTCGTTTCAAACAGGTCCAGAAAGATGTAAACATTTTGTTCTATTGATAGTTTGGGTTTTCTGAGTATTCTTGCAGTATTTCAATGATTTTTGTGGGTTGATAAAGGTGATTTCATGAATGGAAGAGGCACGTACTTGTGTAAAAATTTCCACTAGCTCAGAAGTCGTGGTCACACTGATGTACCACATACACGCACAGACACCCTTATTACCCATTGCAAATGCTTTTGTGATTCAGGTCCCCTCTTTTTGTTTTTATGCTCTTCCTTTTGCCACTGCAGTAGTTCTGTGACCCACACAGATGTTACTGTTCACAAATTTGAACCTTCCTTGAGAAACTGTTGGATATTAGTTTCAGTGCATCCAGGGCCTCCTTTCTTCTTCTCCTCTCACCTCTTCTGGGCACTTCCATGATTTTCCTCATGCCTTCTGTGTCTGCCACTGGCTAGGCCACTCCAATATGGCAAAACAGCAGTTTGTCCTAGCTGGACACTCAGGTGTCTCTGCACTGTGCTGTACCATGCTCCCTGGCCAGGGTGCAGAGACATGCAGGCTGGTTTCCTGGCTTGTTTGAGGGCTTCTACTCTTCCTGTCTACCAGGAGGTACATGGGCATCATTTCCACAGAAAGGCTACTTTCATTTAAGTGTAAGACTGCATCCATCCAGAGGACTGAGTAGGGTTTCAGATCTTCTCTTCAGCTGTCTTCTTTCTCCCAGAAGCTCACTGCTGCTTTTGGTCTTTGAGGCACTGGGACTTCACACTGTAAAGCTGTTGAATACTGCATTTAAACAGAGCAAAGAGATGTTTAAGGGTTCTCAAAGAGACTTTATAAGCAAGTCTCTTCATTCCCTGAGGAAACCTTGTCTCAGTTGAGCACTGGCTGCCTGGTCCGTCCAAATATACTCTGCAGGTGTTGCTATTTTCAGAAGCAGAAGGAGTACTGGTGTCTGACTCACATTTAAAGCAAAGGAAATTAATCTTGGAGCAAAACAACTGCCATTATTAGCACCCAAGGGGCAGAAGCTGAGGCTAATATAGGAAACCATTTGCTAGAGAATTCTCCAAAGAAGAGGAAAGTGGTGCTGTTTGCCCAGCAAGCTCTGGCTTCTGGAATGGGAGCATTTAATAAATTCCCTAAAGTAACTGAAATATTTAATAAATGGGGAAATAAATAAATAATGTCCTCCCAGGACAAATTTGGGAAAGGATCCATATCCCATAAGGTCTTCTATTTCCAAAGCCTCTCTAGGCAGAGGGGAGGATCCTTGGGGATGTTAAGGACAGAAAAAATTGACGCAGCCCCTCATATACCCTTTTAAATCCCCTGGATCTGTTTTGTTATCATTAATTTATCTTACTTTCTCTTTTCACTCAGATTTCAAAAAAATTTCAAGGAAGTAGAGAATATCCCAAAGCATTGCTTTATTTTCCCTTATTTTTCTTACCCCTCACCCCTTTGTAATAAAGAAGAAAAAAAAAGAAAAAAATTTACAAGTCATCACAGGTCTCTAGTTCTGTGAGAAAAATGATTCTTCTACTTGGAAGCAAGCGAACCCAGTGAACACGGAAAACCTAGTGGGCTTGTTGAATCTGACTGAGGAGCAATATTCTGGAAGTGGTATAGCCCTAATGTTGTATCATTCAAGGCTCCTTGTACAAATAAGCACCTAAAAGAGGTTGCACAGCTTCTAGGTACTGCCTCAAAATAAAAAAAAATAAAATAAAAAAGGAGAAAAAAAAGGCAAAAAAAAACCCAACCAAGCCACTCCAGATTGTGTCTTAAAGTTTAAAATTAAGCCTTTTTCAGCAGTATTACTGAGATCTATCAGGGTTTCCACTTGTGGATTCTGTAGGTGGTTTTAACAGACGTAGTTTAGGGTACATGTTTTAAAAAAAAATAATACTTTCTCTTTTTTATTGGTACCCAGAATGTTTTGAGAGAGTGACTAAGCACAGGCCTGGAGATTATGAAATTTGCTTAAGTGTTAATGGGTTGATTGCTGAGTTACAGCCTGCCGTCTTTACTGGAAATTGATTGACTGGTGCTGCAGGTCTTCACACTTGACGCTCGGATTTGACTCGAAAATTCTGCCAAGTCTTTTACTCTGAAATTTATCTTAATTAGATCTGAAAGACCTGCCACAGCAGAATAGTCACACCGATTAAAATGAAAAACAGGAGAAATTACTGATCAAATTAATCATAATGTCGGGTTACAGCTGTAGGTCTGATGTAATTTGCCACTCCAGTGAGTTACATCGGCCCAGGCAGAGGAAAGAGAGCTGGTTTTACGCTGATCCGTAACACCAGGCAGCTTCAGGCAGCCCATCAGGACGTTTATTCCATTCATTCTCTTGGCTTATTCTGACCTTAGTGCTGCAACTAGAAACAAATTAGGCAAAAGAAAAAGAATATCATTTTATCCAAGGGGTCGCACTGGAAACATGAGCTTTCCAAATCCTTCTTGTTTCATTTTTCCCCTTTCTACACCAACCTTCTACTTTTGTTTGAAGTAACCAACAATTAATTATGTGGAAATTAGAAAATTAAAAGGTCAGAGGTTACCACCTCAGGCACAAGTCAGAAAACGTGTATTTCTAAGAGCTCCTAGTGGGTTAGGGTATGAGGAAATTAGGATCAATTAAGTAAATGGGTATATAGCAGCACATGAGAAGGTATATCCTAGCAGGTAGGAAATCGACAGTCAGACTTGATATTTTATAGATGTGATGATCCTAAAATTTATTTTTAAATTATGTGCTTGTAATATACTACATTCTACTATAACATTTAAAAAAAAAAAAAAAAAAAAAGAATGTACAAATCACTGGTTGAATCCATATTAGAAGGAGATACGTTGAGAATCTTAAGGGGGCCCACCATAAAATTTTCATCTGGAAGGGAAGTCTTCTGCAAGTTTTGTAGTATTCATTCCACCAGCAAGGTCTGAAAGATTTTTAGGACAACTTGTCTTGTAGGACCACTGTATCTTTTGCTGCTGATCCAGGACAAAGTCAAGAAATGAAGATATTTGCCACCAGCTGAGGAAGGAAATGAAGTAAAGGAAAGAGAACAAGAAAGTAGATGAGCACTGTGAGTCTCAAAAAAAAAAAAATTGTCTTACCTTTGAAATATACCCAATTTTTATTTTGTTACTGTAGTACCTTAAACTCATCAGCAATTTTGTAAGCGGTTTTTCTTTTCCAACTGTGATGTCATTCCACAAAGTTGGTTTCTCCCCTGCCCAAAATTTCATTTTAATTTTCTATTTTAGGCCTGGGAAATTGAAAGAACTGAGGATAGCTTTTGATTAAAATCAGCCTAAGTTGTATATAAACAATTTATTACATTGAATTGCCTAAAAAATAGCGATTTAACAAAAGAAACTGAAAATATTTTTATTCATGGTGATGATTTGAAATCTGCTGAAATACTTCATCATTTTCAAATGCAAGTTTTTGTTTGCTGAAACATTTGAATATTCTGTCTTTCACCTACATTTGCATCAGAAATTACATCTTAAATTAACAGAATTTCCTAATTTAATTCCTGCAGGAGAGGAACTTGATTTATTTCTGATAGCTTAGACTTGAGCAAATATCCTGTGAGGATTCCAGTTGGAGAACCAAGTTAGTTTGTGGAAAAGATTAGAACACAAAGCTGAATTTCCAGAAGACAAAAAATGACATATGAAAATAGCATATCATATATTGCTAGCATTATCCTTTTACTAAAGGAATGATGATGGTGCATTTTGGTCCTTAAAGGAGCTGAGGTTCCTTAAAGCAGCAATCACTGTTGCCATATCTTTGTATACCTGACAAGAAATACCTACATGCTTGTAAAAAGCATCAGGGAAGCAGTTCAGACCTGGGAGGATCCTAGGCTCTTAGCAAAAATACAGATGCTATAAAGAAAACCCTAAAATATGAGCCCAGTCACAATACAGAGTGGTACTTTGTAATGATGGCCAAGAAATTGATACAAGATGATTCTGAATGAATGTGATAACAAGTGATATAAAAATTGTTAGTTGCTAATGGTCTTATGATTTTCACCAAAGTAACCTTACAGTCCCATTTTCAGCCTGCTGGATAGCCAAACACAGCTGGAGTGCTGTCTCTGTCCCTTTTTGCTCTCCTCCCAGTTTGGGCAGTGTTATCTGTGTGGACTGGTGGCTCCAGCTGGAACAGGACAGGAGGTGGTAGAGGGCTGATCTCCTCTTGATCTTTCCCCAGGGGGTAGGGGACACCTTGCAGAGTGCCAAGCAGAGCTGCCAAAGTGGGTGCTCCTTGGGCTGTGGGGCAGGGGGGCAGATGATGAGGGTTGTACTGGGATCAAGGTGCTGGAAGGAGCAAGTAAGAAGTCAGTCTCATTCCCAGGATTCATCTGAGGGTTCAGCTTCCATCATTGTAGAGTTCCTCAGGGACAGGGCCTGATTTTAGGGAGGAAAAGGAAAATGTTGGGAGGAGGAGAGGGGAGAAAACCAATGTCTCTGTTATTCACAGTGCCTTTATTCCTACTGACCTTTTCCGCTGGGAGAGAGAAACAAAAAAAACCCAGAAGGATTGGCATTGTGAAAGCCTGAAATTGTATTGCTGATCACCACTCTGGAATAAGATGCTTTGTGCATTTCCATTCTACCTCTGTCTGCAACTTTTCACTTTATAACGAGACCTAACACTACTAGTAGGGAAGTTGGCAGGAGGTTTCTCATAGCTCTCAAATTAGGAGCAAGCTCAATATGCCATTAGGAAGGTTTCCCCCTCTCCTCCCTCCCCAACTTTATAGAATTACAGCTTCCTATTTTTTTAACTGTCTTCTGACTGTGAAACACGTTCTCCATGCAATCAAAATGTGTCTGACAGAATTTTCAGTTCATGTAAAACAAATATAAAAATAAACAAAACTTGAGAACACCAAGCCATTCTAAAAATCCTTGATGTTTTCCCCATAGACATTCAAAGAATATGTCTAGGGGGAAATCACCGGAACTTCAAATGTACAAGCAGGTATAGAGATAACATATGTCAGTCCTGTAGACCCAAACTTGGCAGTCCATGCTCTCATGAGTGAAAAACTGCAGGGAAAGGAGGGGAGGGAGTTCTTTTACCACCACCTACAATTTGCATATTTAGCTCCAATCTCATTATCAAGTTATGCCTTTGCTTACTGAATCCACTTTTGAAAAATAATTTGCATCAGGCAGCAAAGTGCTCTAGTAAATGGGTTGTTGGAGTCAGGAGCACCTGACTGCAGTCCTAGCTCTGTCACTGTCTGGCACGTCACTTCATCTTTCTGTTCTTCTGTTTATTCTCCCACCATTGTTTGATCTCTTTAGACTGTAAACTTTTACAGTATTTTGGTATAATGCAATGAGGCCTTGATCTTGCATTGGGCTTCTAGGTACTGCTGTAACACTGATACTACAAACACTCAAAAGAGGAATTGCATAGCCCCCGTCACTCTTTTGCTGAATTCAGAGTAGTATTGCTGTTGACTTCAGAGGAGAAAGAATTGGTATCCATTTTGTTTTCAAGTATATTGAATATTTTGAAGTTTCTGTCAGCTGTTCAGTGTGCTGTCAAATGCACTAATGAAAGGTTTTCCTAAAGTTAATTTTCCTACTCGTAATACAATAACCAAATTTGCTTTAACACTTGAAAAAATCCATCCATACTAAAGAGAATCAGTTGCTTAATCCTAAAATTAAAGGTTATTGCATGCAAGAGAAAATAATTACATGCTCAAAGTATGGAAAAAAGAAAACTTTTTTAATATGTAGGTATTTGTATAATTAAAGACTAATCAAGCATGAAGGCTGCTGACTAAACCAGAAAATGAGATTGTTGGCAAGCAATATTGTAATGTAAATGCCATTTTTGTTTAAGTACTAAAGAGCTGGAGGAATGATATCCTGAACAGATTAAAAGCAAACAGCATTGATAATAAATATTTATCAGATTTCAAATGCAACACACAGAGATTTTTATATTTTACATGCAAAATATATTGGCATTGAAATATTCAGTCACTTTTCAAAGGTTTGTTCACATCTTCACTTTAAAATGTTGAAAAGCAAGCACTCACTAGTAAGAGAAACAGCTTTAGAACTCAGTCTTAACCTGTAGCAATGTCGGTAATCTGTAGGCAATGGAAAACAGTTCAGAGTTGCTAACATACTTCACTACAAATGCATAAGATCAACTCCTGAGGCTGGAGAGTCAGAATTTTAATGGTCTTTATGTGTGTTTTCTTTTCTTTCTCTTTTTTCCAAAATGTTCACATTAATTTTTCAAAAACAAAGGGAAGCTTCTCAAACTTAAATCCATGCTATGAAACAGATGTGTAGTAAAGTATTTATGGAAGGCTTCTGTATAAACAGAAATTATCCCAATGTAATGACCATTTTGTTGTAGGGGACTGATTTAGTTAAAGGTTTGTATCTTCCTGGGGCAGTGCTTTTGAATTTGTATAGAAGTCCTGTGCTAGTTAAATATGTTCATCATATACCTTTGTGTTATGTTATTGTAGCCTAAATCTTTTTCAGAGGTGGGTATAAAAATATTTGGCTACATCAAGAGTTGAGGAGAATGAGGAAATGCTAGAAATGAAGTACCAAATGTGTTCCCATTCGCATCCATTTTCTTTCCATTACACTGTTTCCAGAGTTGACACTGCTCAGCATGCTGAGGTCCAGCAGAAACCATCTCTTAACCAAGCCTGGTCATGCAATAGTTGAAGCTGATTTAAAACATCCTTTGATATCTGTGAAAAGAGGCTTAAACTCAATGTAAGGCAATGAAGACCTTTGCTTTAGTACATGCGCTGTGGGCCATTGCATCCTTTGTGTTGATGTATACCTCCTGTTGTTTCCTCATACATTTACTTTTCAGAATAATTTTCATCTCACTCGATTATGACTGAGAGATACAATAGTATGTCAGTGACAGAGTTATCAGGGGAAAGTGACAATAGGGATTTTTGAATGTAAGGCTGCGTACAGCATTATCAAATTTTTCCTAGCCTAGTGTAATTATTTTCTATTAGCCTTTGGACAAAGGGAGTGTAGACAAGTTAAAATTAAATAATACTGTGCAAAAGTCTAATGGTAGTCTCTTGAATCAGCATTGATCTAATTTTCAGAAAGGTTGAGTCACTCCTATTGGTATGAACTGTAGAAATTATTACTTAGCCCTCAAAAGAGCAAGAATACAGATTTCAACCCCTGGTTTTCTTAGGAAAATCCTGCTCGTGCCTATAGGTTACATTACAGGAAACTGACAATTTGCAAATGCTAAAATTCAGACCAAGCCAACCAGGTTCATACAATATTCCGTGCTTGTCTGAGTTACCGAGCTCTTCAAGTCTACAACTTCACAGATAGGCATATTAATATATCATCATTAAGAAACTTTATAATAAGCACATTATAAGTCCTCTAAGGAATTCATATTTACACTAGTTTAATGATACATTGGTAAAAGTACACTAAGGAAAATAGTAGGAAAAGTACAAAACCTTGTGTGTAGACCATCAGTCAGCGGTCCAGCAAGAAGGAAACTAGAAGAGGCGGTAAAGCACATTTAGATCAAAGCTATGCAACTGTGAGCCAGGTCTGACCCACAGGAAGTTTATATCCAGACTCCAAGTGAGCCAATAAAAGAAAAATAAAAGGCTTTTGAAGGCAACTGCACGTGTGCATTGCCCTGGGATGTGCTGTTGCTTGTGAGTCCAGAGAGCAGCCCAGTTACCCAAGAGAGGTGGGCCGGTGAGAAGTCTGCCTTTTGATATTTGTTTGTTTGTTTGTTTGTTTTTCACACATACCTGAGTGAAGCATAGTAATAAGTTTTAGGCTGCCTGTTAGCAAAAGACCCTAATTCTTTTCTTCTACAGAGGTGGCTGTGCCTCCCAAAGATTACTGATCCTGTCAAGCAGGTGATAATTCCTTTTTTTCTTTTCTAACTGTAGAGTTGTACACGCGTAAGTTACAAGAAGGGTTTACCTATTATTTCTAGAATGAAGATTACCACAGTTTACTGAGGAAAACATGGTAACATGTAAATTATTTAAGGGCTGAAACAGAGACTTTCACAAGTCATTAAACTGCCCTATGTCTTGGAACACAAAGAGGATATCCCTGGGATATTTATCTGAGGGTCTGCGGGTCAAAAGGGGAATGGAGTCAGCAGAAAAAGAAGCAGTCACATACAGAAAGAGCAATTATTCACAAAATAAAAACGAGGATAGTGGTTAGAAGTGTCAGCATATACATCTAAGATGCCTTTGGTGGGGCCATTACTTACAAAAAAAGTCATTACTGCCATTTTGCACTAGATACCCTGTACCTATTTCATGGTAACCATTGCTTGCATAGCAATCATTTATATGGAAAAACTACAAAGAAACCTCAAACCACCTAGTGAAAGGTAGAAACGTCTCCCAGCGCTTGGGCTTTATACTCTTTGACAAGCATGAACCTAAACAGGACCTTAAAAATGCTCAGCGCGTGTATACATCATCTGCATTACCTTCATGAATCAATAACGACATGCATGCCTCATCTTCAGTTTGTGGTTTTGAAAGTCTTAATCTGATTCTCTAGGTTAACAGTATCCTTTACTCCATATCGTAAAAAGTAAAATCACAGTTCTGGTTACAGCCTCACTTGGAAGTCCAGCCAGACGCTGCTCTGTTTTCCAGGACTGTCCAAAAAAGTTTCCTCATTTTCAGATAAGACCTCCCACTCATCTGAGAGCAGATATTGAAATTTGCATAATTTTTTCTGGACATGCGGTATTTGGTTTTGTAATTTCTTCACAGGAGAAGGTCTTACTACAATGATTAGGCAAAAATCTGACCCAAGGGCATTCCACGATCTCAACAAGTATTTGACTCCAAACCAGAAAAAGAAAACAGAAAAAAACAGGGTAGCTGCTAAAATTTTACATAGATAAATAAAATTGTGAAGTCTGATTTTATCCATTTTACTTTACCATAGGTACATGCACCCCTATGCCATTTGAGAAACTGGATTAAAAAAGAAGAGCCCAAAACTGGGGAATTTCAGTACTACCAAAACCCTTTCTGTGGGAGCTTATGGAGGGAGAGACTTCCTAAACACAATCAAAATGCCCACCACTTTTCAAAATGTTTCAATTCTAATGGAAATAATAATAGTGCAATAAATTTCCCATCAAAAGTTTTAAAACCTATTTGCAAAAAA
This sequence comes from Ibidorhyncha struthersii, assembly GCA_013398815.1. NCBI lineage: Eukaryota > Metazoa > Chordata > Aves > Charadriiformes > Charadriidae > Ibidorhyncha > Ibidorhyncha struthersii. The sequence goes on from VZSZ01005529.1 coordinate 548,444, forward strand.
AAAGATTGTAACAAAATATTTTAAATTAATCCTTATCCTGGATATGACCATGGGCTTCAGAAATACTGCTTGGTGCTTAGAAAAGCTGAATCTGACTTTTTTCCAGTAAACTGCAAAGCTGCACACTGTTGAATATAATCTTTACATTAGGGTACTGTTTTAAAATCTCCTGGGGGGGTGATTCAGTGCATCAAGGCAACAGGGGTAATGATCTGAGAAGGAGGCTCCTCACAAAGTAGAAAGGAAAGATCAGTACACTTCCCGCTTCTGACAGCTGACAGACCAGGGTTTGCCTATGAAATAAAGGCAGCCATGCCAGTGAAATGGTCCCGCACTGAGCAAAGGAGATTCACCTCAAGATCTGAGGTTTGTAGTCATCAGGGTGATAACCACCCTCATTTTCCTACAACTTGTTCCTTTGCAAAATGCCTAGCAACCTTCTTTTAAACAGCTGGGCAGCTCAGGACTTCTCTTAGTTTCTGTTGAAAACTGTAGATTCACTGGAAAGCAAATCTGTTCATGGTATCTGGTGAAATCATCTCATGAAACAGTATCTTAGCCTCAGGTTCAAGCCTTTCACTGCACCTGATTCAGATGTGAGGTTTCAACCAGGGTCTCCACATCCTGGTGAATTCCTGGATTTGGCAGAATAATGAATGCTTGAGGGCTTTTACTTTTCCATCTTGGAATATAAATAGTTCACCATTCATCAGGCCAGAAAGAGAACTTATCCTCCTACTTGTCCCAATGTGCATGGTAACTTTTACAAAGGAAACAATTCTAAATAACAGCAGAAAAAGGTCATGAGCCTGTAACTTAGTATGTATAAGTACGTATGTCTTTTCTGTTTGAGAATTGTCTGCTGGAAATTTCAACGGACAATTTCTATAAGTGCTACACAAGCCCACAGGGAGCTCTGTAAATATTCCAGATGTAAGCTAGGACTGGTTTGGTTTTGTTCTCTCTGGGGAGAAGAGGGGCTGAATGTATAGGTTACATGATATTCTATCAGTTGTTTGGATGGGAGAGCTGCCACTTTAGCATAGTATGAGCACTGCTTTTCCTGGGAGGGTTGCCTGGTGTTTGGATTGTGTCTGGCTGATTTTCATTTTGCAATCATGCAAAAAGAAAGGACGTTTCCTAAGCTACTCTATGGGGAAAATTTTTAAAAGATGAGTGGTACAGAAAGATGAGTGTAAGATACATAGGGAGCATATGTATGATGAAGGTTCATCAGATTTAAAAAAAAACAAATGGTATCATCTGAGGATAAAGAAAAATCTTTAACTTAGGTATTGAGTGACTTCCTATCACTCAACATTTATTTTAATATAAGGAATGATGACATGCTTCCAGAATGTACAGTTAAAATAAATCCCTAAATATCTAAATGCTAGCTCCAATAGGATTGAGACTTTATGAGCAAAATTTGACTTTTAATGATATTAGGTCAATAAGACTGTAAAAAAAAAAAGAGGAATTACAGGTTCTGAAAATAAAGTTTTAGGCTTAGAGCTTTGATAAAGATCTGTGACCCCTGGCCCTTTAAATATTGAACTTAGACTGTAAAAATATCACTTCTTATTGATCACATGGTTATTAAAGTCAGTCAAATGCTCAATTTATATGTCAAACACTTGTAATATTTCCTGTAAATATTAGAACAAAAGAAAAGGGTGATAATATCATTGTGTTCAGTTGCATTAGATTTATTCAGCTTTTTGTCACTGAGAAATAATAAAAGTGTCAGGAGGAAATGCATTAAGTATGCCAAGCATTTATCAAGGCTAAATTAATTTACAACTGTATCATGTATGTGGTGTATGTGTGCACTAGTTCATGTACGTGAAGCCAGGAACATACCCACCCATGTCACTGAGTGTGATAGAATGTGTATATCGTGTTCTCGTTCTCTCCTTTCAGTACACCTTCCCACTCCTTGCCACATACTTGCAACCCTGGAAGGGTATGGCTTATTTGTTGAATCTCAAAAAGAATGAGGAAACTTAATAAGTCAACAGATATTAATTAAATGTTAAAGGCAGGTTTTCAAGTACCTTCAATATATATTGCTCCTAATGACATTCAAGTGCGCTTACAAGGGAGGTCAGGGGGGAGATCTTTAGATCCCCCAGGCTCCCCCAAGATGCCTTTCCATAACCAAATGCTTTCATATGAGTAATCGAAAGAAACCTTTAGTCAACCACTGGGGAGTCTTTACAGCCTGGCTTCGATTGGAGTCTGAGTGCAGGCCTGTGAGCAGGAGGTGTTTGTAAGCATTTCTAATGGCATTTTGATGTACATGTACAAAATTGATGTCGGAAGGATCATTGTAAAGTCCCAAACAGTGGAATATTGAGGACATTTTCAGGTGGCAGTCAGATTCTGGCTGGGTGAGCCCAGTATATTTTCTCATGTCACAGTTGATTAGGTTCACAGGGAAGTGGAAAGAGTAAAAAATTCTCTTATTACTGCAGCAATGCCATATCAGCCTCTTTTCCCTTTGAATGCAACATTAGTTTTTGTCCAGAACTCTAACTGCTTTCTACAGTTTGGGGAATTGTAAAGCAGAAACAATTTTCCCAGCTAGGCTGACCTTCACAGTAATGAGAAATGACTGGAATTTCTCTCTATTTCTGTAACATTTGGGGAGGAGGGTTAGGAGGAATGTGTTTGTTTTACCTGATATTATGTTGTGGGCGTCTATTTGGCACTTTGAGCCTAATTTTTTTCCATTCAGGAGATTACATGGACTGTTGCACCATCTGACCCAGTAGCCAGCCCTCAAGTGTATAGAGAAGCAACAGTAATGCACTTTAAACCTTTTGTTATCACAGCAATGATGGCATTTTGTTTCAGCCATTAAATGATTTTATTTTTTTTTCATGAGATGGCTATTTTCATTTACTCTTCAGTACTTGTTCAGGTGATGGGCAACGATCTTGAGAAAATTTAAGATTCATTACAGGTCAGGCAGATGGGGGAGCCTCAAGATGGACATACATCTGCAGAGTGTTCCTTGTGAGGCTGGTGCCATAGTACTACAATGCTGATTATCTCTTGGGGATGGGATAAGAAAATTCTGCATTTATGTGCAAAACAAGTAAGTGCTATGTCCAAAGAGTCTTTAACAGCAGCACATCTGGCTAGAAATGAGTTGTTTTCTTGTTCTTTCCAGGTGTTTCAGAATAAACCTGTGAAATCTAAGGCCTCTAGCAATGCATGGTGGTCCAGGCTAGGTCTGCCCTGCAAATACAGAAGTAGCATTGCAGAGATGTTGACATGGAAGGGTGAAAGCACTAAAACAGGGCATTAAATGAAACGAGCCACCCAAGCAAACATGCAGGATCCCAGACACACTTATACAGCCTATGCTGAAGTCCATACTGCTGCATCTTTTTTGTGGCATTGACATGAACTAGATGGGCTCAGGTAGGACTTCACCTGCTCCTGATTACAGTGTAGACCTATCTGCCACTATGCTAGTGAAAGTTCCTGGAAATGGGCACAGGTGAAAACATTTGGAATATGAGACAAATTGGATCAAATCTCTGGCTGCAAATCACTCAAATATGAAAGCTGAGTGGTGGTTTCAGGGAATTCATAAGTTTCAAGTGTTTTCCTTTGATTTTTGCTTTCCTTTAATTTTTTGCTTTTTGCTCCTGATGTTTTGATTCATACTTCCATCTATAGCTAACTTTTATGAAGACTTCATAAAAAGAAGCACATTAATTCAAAGATGTTCAATATTGATCAATATTTATGGCAAAGCAATTGCAAACACGTGATCTTCCTTTTTCTATTGACAGCATTAGTCAGATTTTTTGCGTAGTCCTGAATCAAACCCTAAGTCTAATACTCATTTCATGCCAGTGTAAATCAAGAACAACTCTGTAGAAGGTCAAGTGTGAAACATCAGTATGAAAGCAGTGTAAGCGAGATTGATCTTAGTGACTGTGAATTTTGGGAAGTTTGTCTTCGTAGCACAACTAAAACTTTATGACTGTGGCTTATCTTCATCCCTGAGTCTCTCTTAAAAGCTCTGCACATGAGAAACATCGGTAGAGCTCTCGGCACAGCACCACCTTCAGAGGCTTCCCTGCCTGGCAACATTAAGAATTCCTTCATGCAGTAAGGCAGGATCTGGTCCTGGAAACACAATTACCTTGGTTCCAGGACTGGTAAATCAGTATCTGGTACTGGCAGCCCTTAGTGAGAGAGGCACTCCCTCAAGCATTTCTTATTTGACTAGAGAGGGAAAGTGTACACTGTATTAAATTCGGCATGCAAGACAAGATATACTCCAACTTTAAAAATAACAGCAACGTCTCCACATCAAGTGCTTTGAGACTTGGATTATACACTTGGCAGTTTTGTGTTTGTTTTTCTCTCCTAGGTAGCAGTGACAAATCATTGGTTTAAGAACATACCCAAGTAGGAATGAAAGGTGTTCTACCTCCTGATCTCTCTCCCTGGTGTGGTCTCTGTTACGAAGGAACAGGCTAAATGTGTCAAAACAGTCTCAAATCAGGGCGCTAAGATTTAATTATGCTTATTAAGAAAGGGACAAAAGTGTCTAAGATGTGTGGAGAAGTTCCCTGCAGCTGCTGGGGTATGTTAAGTATCGATGTCATGTTCAACTCAGGGCCATCTTCGTCAAATTGAGACGAGCTTATGGGTGGGCTGCTGTAATGAGAAGGAACATGAGATGTGTGTATGTAGGGTCCCAAACACAAGAATGGCACAAAGGGGCTGTGGCTGTCCTGTCTGCCACTGGCAATTGGCAGAAGCTGAATCTCACCAGGCTGCCAAGCTGAGGATGAAAAGTATTGCATGCTTCATCCCGTCGGGACCCACAAGTTGAGTCCTCACCCTTCCTGTGACTGTTAGGAACTCACCCAAATTTCCCTAAAAATTTTTCCTAAAAATTTCAGAGGCTGTAGGAGCAGCCAGGGAAAATAATAACAGTCTCTAAATATAGGAGAAACAAAAGCAGTATATAAATATTGGAAACGGTGTTCATTGCTGTCTCTAGCCGGCAGGAAGCAGTTCAGTGTTGCTGAAAACTGTGGAGAGCCAGGACACTACTGCTCTTTGCTCTATATCTTTACAGGAAACCTCAGCATAACCTTTAGCGTGTGATCTCCTAAATGCAAATGATCTTCATAGCAATTATTTTAAGGTTTTTCTCTCCCTCCTACTGCCAGCCAGAATTAATGGCACAGCAGCAGAACAAGTAAGTGCTGCATAGAAGTGTCCAAGAATGTGTGCCATAAGTGTGCAGTGCCAGCTTGCACCTCACCCTGCCATAATTTCACAACCAGAGTGCCCTTGCAGAGCTAAACCCTACCCCTCATCTTCTTAAGAAGGTCCCCTTCTCAGCCCATTTCCCGCACCCCAGCACGTACCCTCTGGACTCCTGTACTGGGCCTTGCCATCATACCAGTAATTCTCCTTGTTTTTTCTTCACTGTATTCCTTCCAGAGAGCCCAGGAGCATGCAGCCACCAGGCCTGGGCAGCAACAGGAAAGTCTTTCCAGAAATCAGCAGGCTATCAGTCAGTTGAAATGGGGGGTTATAGGATCCTTAGGTTAGGCAGAAAAGAGTAATGTGTAAAGCGTGGGGTAACATTACCAGCCTCTGTTCATCAACAGCCAGGCCTGCTCTCAGCCCCACGCTCTTCTTGTTGCAGCATTTAGAGGTTTCTGAAGGTCCAATGATGCTGTTAGCATGTACTCCACTCTATCTGGCTAGGAGGCATTATCATTTGCTGGCTTTTCCATTCTGTCATTAAAGTAATATTTTTAATATACAAGTAGTTCCTTTTCACCAATCTAGACAACACTGAAAGCAAAAATACATTAAAAAAATCTATTTTACATGAATTATTGCACCAACTCTACTAAGATGAGTATTCTTTAAAGTATTACTGATAAAAAGAGTAAGGATAAGACAGCTTTAAAAACTTTAAAAATCTTTTTCAAAGGTGTTTCTTTATCCAGACTTTTCTTATGCCTTAGTCAGTCCATATTTTAGCACAGTAATTTTGCTTGCCCTCCATCACACTGTGCCTTACTGGAGTGTCAGAACCAAATCACAGCAATCAGCAGTCATACTGGCTGTTCAATCTTGGCCATCTTAGAGCAGTTCACAGCTCCGTCTGCTCCTGCAAAACAAAGATGGTATTGATAAAGAAGATGCAGAGTAGGAGTAGGTGTTAGGAAAGGATCTAGAGGAACAGGCCAAGATCACAGGGCAGTGGGCTGTGAGAAGTGCACATAGTCTGTAACATTTCCTGCTCTCAAAGACGTTCCAGTCTTAAAAGACAAGCGAGACAAAGGAATTACGATTATCTCCACTTTACAGATGGAGAAATGAGTTAGTAAGAGATTAACTAGCTTGTCCAAGGTCACTCAGGGAGCCTGACAGGCACAGAACTAGGACCTAGATTTTCTGAGTTCCTAAGAAAGTATCAATCTCTAAGAAATAGTGTCCTAAGCTATGTTTCTTAATAAAAGAATCTCGTATTAAAACGTTACAAAAGTAAAAATGCAATTTCTTTACCTTTCAGTTTGATTAATGGATTCTTCACAACACAACAATAAAGCAAGTTCCTTTTATAATATAGACTATTTGAATCTTTTTTTTTTTTTTTTCAGAAAGTAATGATGGGGAAAAAAACTTTTCTTTGATTAATTCCAGGTAGATTTTGTTTTCTCTTTTTTTTTGCTGCTAACTTCTAGATATCAAATAGATGTATTTTAAAGTGCTAGGATTTGGCATGATGGTGAGCCAACTAGCAAGAGACCACCCTTTATAGATAATATAATAGTAGAACAAATTGAGTTTCCAGACCTTAATCCTCTAAGAAAAGCTGAAACCAGACGGGAAAACTTCCACAGTGTTACTCAGTTGGTTCACCCTATTTGATTGCCGGTCAGTACATGAACCCTATTTTAGAAGTGATGTGATTTCTATCTAAAATAAGCTGTTTACAATGTTCTATGGGCTATTACTGTTCGAATGCTAGTTTCTAAAGTTCTTGAAAGAAGTCTACATTAAAGCAACATTCAGAAGATTGTAGGATTGTTTTGTATTCTTTCTGAAATGGAATGTGATTTCATCTGCATCAGGCTGATTTATACGGAGTAATTTTGTTGTTTTGCTTTTGAGCGTTTTATGAACTCCCAGAGAGATTATTGACCCCTGCTTAAAAAGTTTGTGATGAGAAGATATACCAATAGTAGTGCTATTGTTAGTAATAATGACCATAATGGGTATAAATTCAGCTGTTCGTTTTAGGAGATGAAATATTTTCTTTACTTTTTTTATAGGCATAAGTGGAGCTTAAAAGCAAAGGGGGGGGGGGGGGGGNGAGTGGAGGTGGGGGGGGGGGGGGGGGTGTCAGGATTTTCTGCAAGTTCTCTTCCAGTGTAATATTGCAGTGTAAAACAGCTGCAGAAAACAGGATCACAACCAACCAGGGATACTTGGTGAAGAACAACCACTAAGGAATAATCTAAGGATTCATTTTTAATTATTTTGCCAGAGGTTTCTGTACTCAGTTGTTAAAAACAGGGGCAAAATTACAAACAGTTGGCTTGTAACATGGAGTACTTTCAGGAGCGCACTTTATTGTCCATGGGAAATGAGCATGTGGTTAAAGGGAAACATAATTTAAGCACAACAGCAGATTTTCTGTACCATGGCCTAAGGCTCTTGGAATAGCCCTGTGCAATACAGAACCGTACTGAAACTGGTGCAGATGTCTGTCTGCATTAACGCTGTACTCAGTGTAACCAGGCTGAATGAAAAGCAGGGAGAAGGGGACTCCCATCTTAGCACTTTGTGGCCTGGGCAAGCATTTCTGCATTGCTGCTCTTTACAGTTTGCTTTCATTATAAGAAGTCAGTATATATGCTCAGAGACTGGTCACGGGTTCCCAAAGACAAGAGCTGCAAGGCCCTGAGTCTGTCATTCTGCTTTAGAAGCAGAGATAGTCCCATTGTCATTTAACTTAAACGTTAAGTTTAAGTTTAAAAAGTTAAAAGATCATTTGACTTAAACCTGTCATTTGGGAGCTAGACTATACAGCCAGTCTTGTATAGTTAGGGCTCAGAGGTGAGCGCTTAATGCACGTTCTTACCTCTCTCTGCTCGAATCTAAATCGCTACGAAATGCATAGACATGCCCATAGTCAGGCAGTGGGGCTTGGTGTGCAGTGTGGCCAAAAACTGGAAAAAACGCAAAACTCCATTTGCAATGGGTCTTGGTACGAGATACATGCGTTTGGTACATGCCTTCGGTATGTGCCATCCAACTGAGACACTTAAACGTATGCTCAGTTGCCCCCATGGTCAATGGAAAAAGAGTCGTCTCCAAAAGACAGCTCAGAAAAAGGCCTTGTCTTGTAAACTGTGAATTACCCCCTAGAGCATGTGTTTCCCTTTCCCAACTATAGAAACAACAGAAGGTGACTGGCTTTGTAACTTTAGTGTCTGAAAGTAGCTGTTGGGGGGCAATCCCCAAACAGATAGAAAGAAGACAAAAGTGTGATTGCAGCGTGGGCTAACTGTATTCCCACACAGGCCATTTTTATAGCTTTGTGACAGAATATGGGTTTGAGAAGAGCGTTACCGCAAGTTTTTTTCTCCTGTACTAATGTAAGTTATATCAGAATAGTTGTGACACTATTTTGTAAAACTAAAAAGAACACTAGTCAAAAAGACTGCATGTTTCTAAGATCATCACATGCAGATTAAAGGCTCATCTCTTATGCAATGACTTGTGTATGCCTATCATCTCTTCTCCTAGATCTTCTCACAGCAGGACTGGTGTATAGGCTTCATGAGATGCAGAAAGATGACAGAAATACTTAAGTGTTTTGATTTACCTATAGTCTTCTCTCTCCTATTCCTAATCTAGGATTTAGTGGTTTTATGATGTGTTGTGTGTCGTGTGTCTGATTTAAAAAAATTATTTCCATAGTCATTCTTGTGATTCCACTTTTTTATGTTTCAGCACTCTTGTCTAGATGTTAGAATTAGTTATTTCTTTTATTAGCTCAGCAGTGCTTTGCTTCTGTAAATATAACTCAAAACCTGTAATTTTCTTTATCCTTGGTAAGATTATTCTCTCTAGATATTTTTCACTTGCTTTCTGCTTGGGGAATGGGAACATTCTGAAATGTATATAGGACATATTTCTTGGTTTTCCTTTGATATAGCATATCACCTATATTAGATGGTAGCCTATATTAGGCTGTTAGTTGTTCGTTAAAATTTAAGAAGCAATCCTGCATTTCATGTATTTTCTCTTGCACATTTCATATACACAAACACACTTGCATGCACACTCAGAGTCATGGACTTCCAGGGCTCAGTCCTAAAGGCAACCAATTCAACTTTTTTGTTTCTTTCTTATATTCCTTCTTGCTAGTTTTCCTTTTATGCCTGTTGTCTTTGGTAATTTGGCTTCAAGGACATTTTTGATACAGGTTTGGCAAATGTGTTCCATGTACAACATTGTTGTGGAGCTCTTTTCTTTTTATTGCTGCGTGTTTTTTCTGTAATACTGTAATTTGATTATTTGTCCATCTATATTTACTTCTAAGTTTCTGGATATATAGTGTTAGGGCTTGACTCTTACCTTACTTATATTAGTGTAAGCAAAGAGCAGGCCTTCAGCTGTACTAGGTTTTTCCAAAATCTTACCCCCTTTTAGAGGTAAAGGGTATTAGCCCAATAATAATTTGATTGCACACATTTTTCCGCACTGCCTTCATTACTACATACCCAATCCAGGACATTTATAAAGCATAAGTAGTAAGCACTAGACTTAAATCTCAGATGTGTGAGAAGAATCTTAACTTGAGGTGCCCTTACAACATCATCTGTTGAGTTCCTCTGAGTAAAGCACCACCTCCAGTTTTGGTTCTGGCTAATCAGTGTACCTCGAAGATTCAAAGGCACCCTGTACTCAGACTGCTCCATGGGATAGCATGCAGTAGCGTGTGGTCTCTACTGACTCCAACTTCTTTCACCAAGCAAAGGAGAGGTAGTGTCAAGGAAGCAAAAGTAGATCTTGGGTAGTAAGAATACCCTGAAGGGGGGTAAGATTGCTAACATTTGAAAAAATATCTGCCCAGCTGTCACAAAAAAAAACCCAAACAACAAACAACCAAAGAACCCCAAACAAGAAATCAAATGAGGCCAGTTAGGGCAGTCCTTCCTGAGACAGGGGCTGTCCCCAAGACACTTCCAGTGATGTGGGAAGGTGGCTGCTACCAGGGCAGCTCCAACTGGAGTCAAAACCATCCGTGTCCCAGCAGTAACAGATGAGGGGCAGAACAAGAGCTCCCTAGTGCCACCTGCCTTGTCATCAACCCTTCCTTTCCACAACAGCCACTTGTACGGATGAGTGGATGAGGCCTTGCATCCATGCCTACTCATCTCTACCCACCAAGCTGGAGGCCTCTTAGTGCCAATCATAAATAAGGGGCCAGTAGTACTCTGTAGTACAGCTCTTGTGGCTTGACATACACTTCTTCCCCCTGATTTTATTATCTTTAACAGCTGTATGATGAGGGTCATTTATACAAGTGAGTCATCTTTTCTGCATAATAAGATAGTGATAGGTCTAGAGCTCAAGTAAGCATTATATGAGTTACTATAATTCATTTTAAAATAAAACTTGATAAAAACAAGGTATCATATGTGACATTTACTACAAAAGTGTATATAAACAAAAAGCCAGAAGGAACGTGAGGATGCATCGGATATTTCCCCACCACTGCAGTGGCACTTTGAGTAGCTGATTTATCTTACAAAAAGTATCCAGAGCATTAATGGGAAAATTAGTGTTTTCTAAAGGATAAATATGTTGTCGGATCACAACTTCAGAGAGAAGACAAAGCTTTCATTTATGCAGGGTGTCCTGACAATTTAAGCCAGCGAAGTTGAACCAGTTAATTTATGAACAGCAGCAGATTCAGACATATGTACTATACTCTCCTGGATCTACCATTTCCTTGTGTAAAGTCAGCCTTCACTTTGAAATATCCCCTTGAATTATTTTTACCATTTATGTGCTTCTTAGTTAGAGACCTACATCTTGTGAGCAGCTTTGCAAGTCGTTTAGATGTTCATTTATTTCTGTACCTCAGAGGAATTTTTTGGCTTCCATTAATATTACTTGTGTGTATATTATGGCAGTGGCTTAAGTGCCCAACTTACATAAATACTAGGTAAATACATAAATCACTAGGTACTTTGCAGCAAACAGGAAGAAATATTTCACACACAAGATTTACCCTGAAATACAAAAATTGGGTTTAATTTGGATCTTGCCTTCCTTTGATGCATATGCATATGTAATCCAGTCCTAATGGACTTTCAGGTGTATTATCTAAAGAGAAAACAAACAAACAGGATGAAAAAGAGGGAGTTTTATTATTCTCATTTTTCAGACAGGAAATTAAAGAAATTAAAATATATGGAAGAACTGGACCTCTAGTGAGATTTCTAGATCTCTGCCCAGGGACCCTAATAACAAGACTTCCTTCCTCTTCAAACATAATTATTACTATTTCCATCGCATATACTTTGGAAAGTTTTTCATGTTTCCACATGAAATACTAATTTTCTAACCCTGAACTTTCCTTTTAAGCAAAATCAATGAAAAGCTATTGTTGCTTTTACAGATGCCAAAAAGAATTATTACCATCATAGGCAACAATAAAAAAGATATTTTCACCCTCAGTAGATTGAATTACTGAGAAATAACCTTATAATTACTGTATAAAACACCCTGTTTTAACACTGTTTTTAATATCCATAAAGTTTCTGATTTATTTTTCACAAGCCAGCATCAGCGTGCTGAATTCTGCCTTGCTGTAAGCTGGTGCAATTATGCTGACCTCTATGGCACTCCACCTGTTACATTGATGGCTCTTAAGAAGCACACTATTTTGGGATGAATATCAGTTAGGAACAAAGAGAGAGGTCTGATTTCACTGACATTGGTTTAAGCAAGCAGCATAGTTTTCTTGAAATTGAAGGAAATATTTTTGAGTTTTAACAGTATAGCAGGTAAATCGACTTTCAGTTAGGTCTTTGTCAGACCAGTGGGGAGAAGAAGCCTTCTGATATCCTCCAGTGTGGGATTCACCAGTGGAAAAGTCAGGGAACCCTTGAGTTATAGTGAACTTGCCCAATGGACTCTTGTCCCTTGCTCCCTGTAGATCTTGGTTTAGATACCTCAGCAATCTGCAATGCTCAGCCGGCTCATGGTCTTCAAGAGAGAGAAAGGAAATTCCCCCTCCGCACCCTCACATTGCTGTCTTGCTGCTACAACTGAAAAACTGGCTCCTGGACCCACACAAAAGTAACAACTTCTGGGTTAGTTTAGGCTGTTGACCCTTTTTGCCTCTTCCAGCTGGCTGATGTTCACCAGGTCTTCTGCAAGTCAAAGTCCTTGTCTGTCTCTTTGAGATGAAAGTAAGAGGATTGTTACCTGCCTGCTGATTGCCAATGTTGAAAGAGGAAACAATTCAATGAGGAATGACTGCACCCTTGTTTTGTGTTCAGTTAATATGTACTCAAACTAGGCCATCCCTTTTCTGTTCGGCTGTTTTCTCCTAGCACGGTAAGAAACCATATGAGTGCCCTCTCTGAAATTTCTCATTTCAAGGGGATATATTCAGCTTTAAGTTTGGAAAGCAAACAGTGCACACTTCATATTTTATAGGCAGTATTTGTTTTCTTGTGTGTACAAGTAATATGAATGTGATAGGCGTAGTGAAAGAGTCCTGCCTTAATTGCACTTGGGCTGGATTCATCACAGTTTCTTCCTTGTTGGAGGTGCATTAGAACAGCAGCATTGTTTGACTGGGTTGCCAGCGAAAACATTTTTGACCCTTGGCTTACCCTTTTTACTGACAGAATTACCAGTAGCACCCACCAGTACCAGTGGCTGCAAAGAGGTCTGCAGACTGCACCAAAGGTATATTTTGGCAAATACTTAGGAACGTATATATATGTTCCTCCAACCCCCAAATGGGTGAGATTAGGAAAAGGCACATAAGAATGATTTCTTTGAAATGAAGTATTTCCACTCAATTTATAAAACACCCATCTGTGAGGGTGATCCATTCTACAGTCCCTTTCAAGAAATCATTTTGGTTTGAACTAAATGTTTCATGTGACCTAAAATTTATTTCTTTTCCATTTTTTTTCACTCCAGGTCTGCCTGAATTGTGTTTTGTTATTGTTTGGGGGGAGGTGGGGGTTGAGGGAGTAAGTAGGGTGTTTCGAGGGAATTTTTCAGTCTGCAAACAGAAAAATCCATTAGTTTCACAGCTGTAGGTGTAAACGTTTTGACTTCTGACTTCAGTGAATAACTTCTGTAGTTTACAGTGGCACAAATGCAAAAAAAAAAAAAAAGAAAAAAAAAAGAAAAAAATCAGGCCTTTGTTGAGACTGATTTAAATAAAATATCAGTGTAAGTAGCTAATTCTACTATTTCAAATGAGAGTATCATTCCCTCCTGATTGCAGATTTGAAGCCTATGAGAAATTGAAGGGGCTGAGTCTGACAGTAGTTACTTCTGTTTTAACCAATTGTGACTCTGCTGAACTCATTAAATTTACACCAGATTTCTATCCTGGAGGAGAGAAATCAGAATCAGACCAAGAACTTGTAACTTACGTTATTTTTAGCACAAAAAATCCCTTGCTTTGTAAAGCACAAGAATTGCTACAGGGCCCATAAATATTTTGTGAATCTGGTCAACAGATAAAAGTAGAAAATACTTAGAACATGAAGAAATTCATCTGTCTGTCTATTGACAGTGCCTTATGGAAGAACAAGAGTCTAGGTACAATAAGGCAATAATGAATTTAATGAAAAAGCTACAGACATTCAGGTTGTAAGCTGAGCTGCTGTTGAAAAAAGATAGTACATATTTTTGCCCGTATAGCAGAATTCCTTGGCTGAATGTCTATGAGTAGATTTCCATTGATAATAGATATGGAGGAAATTATTTATTGTAAATGATAATTACACTTTCCCCAGGCTATGCATTCAGCCAGTAGCAGACACAGAATAATAACATAGGCATCATTTCTGACATTCTGCCTCCACACACAAAAGAAGAGGATAGAAGCTAAACCTTACCTTGACTTTTGTTTAAAATACAGTAAAATCATCATGGGGTAAATTAATGTTTGCATGTGATTATACATGATTACACGTATAACGTGGAGTATAAGTAACATCCCATCTTTGTCTGTGAAGGAGTAAAATCACAGCCACAAGACGACACTAACACAAACTCTCTTGAGTTTACCCAGGACTGCATTAGGACTTGTGTGCAGACTAACTTTAAGCAGTCTTTGCAGGATCTCAGCCTCAGATTTTAACCAATTTGGAATTGATCCTTGCAGCAAAAAAAAATTCTTCAGTTTATACTTGCAGTCATCACTCACATTCAGCTAACAGCAGTTCTTCTGTTACCTCAAGCAATATGGAGCTATGCTTTTGTTATAAGAGGATCTCAGTTTCATATACCCTCTTGCCATCAATTTATAGTGCCTAGCACAGTGGCAATTGCAAAGACCTCAGAAACAATACATTCCTAGCCTATATGTTTTTAATTATATTTCCAAGTTTCATTTGCTGTTGGCAACTTGACGTTGTTTTGATTTTGCAGAGGTGAAATATATGAGTTTCAAATACAGCTTTGAAATTGATTAGGAATTAATATGGCAGCATTACAGACACACTAGATTTACTACTGCTTTTGCAGCTCTGTGTGAGCTCCCATATGGAAAACCTATTGTGACCAGATCCAGAGTGACGTGAGCAAAGTGGCTGAGACTGGAGATAAGAGATCAGAGAGAAGGAATCAAATAGGTAAAAGCAAAAGAGTCTATGATAGCAAAAAAAAAATTTTACCCACCCCCCAAAAAGAAACAGGGAGGAGTCACAGGAAAGGTGGGACATGGCTAGATTAGGAAAAAAAACAAATAAAAAATAAAAAAAAAAATTAAAAAGCTTTCAAGGCAATCAGTAAATGTAAAATAACTGGTAAATGTTCTGTACACCTCTCAGAAGAACAATAACAAAATTAAACCTGGAATCACACAGTTGATGCTGAGCCCAGCCCAGCCCCACACAGCACGCGTAAGCACGCTCTGGCAGTCCTGCTTCTGGGGCAGGACTTGCAGCTTATTTTTGGGAGCAGGTCGCTTGCTGACATCAAATGAGATGGAAGTGCCTGGGAGGGGAGAGGGTTCTCTGTGGAAATGTTACATATGTGGCTGCATTACACTGTTAACCCTTCTGCCTTTCCTCTTCTGAAGGAGCTGCATTGAGGGCGCAATTCTTGGCATGTTAAATAGACTGTAGTCAGTCCCGTGTTAGACAGTGGTTCCTTATATGTTTATAGTCAAATTAAGCCTTCCATTTGTGAATGTGGCAGGAGGTTGCTGCCATCTGAGATGCAATATGCTCACATGGTGCTGGTGCAAGGATGGGGAGTGCAGGCTCATAAGTGTTCATTGCTCTGTCTTTAGAAAAGGAGTAGCAGCAGGAACCTCCCCATTGACATGCAGATAGCACACAGCTGAACAAAGTCACATTCCCAGTCCGTCACTGGGAACTCAGAACTGGACGTACAATAACATTTGTACATACAATTACAATTGTAATACAATAGCGCTGCAAGGAAAATGTTAACAGTATCATGCCTAGGACCCCCAGCATCCCTTTCTGCATGCCCTCTCCCCTCACACAGACTTTCACTCAGGTTCTTTGTTTTAGTGGCTATCACTGACCCCTTATATTTATTTTATTAGAAAAGTGGTTTTGACTTTAAGGTTTTCAAACTAAATATGCTTCCTTCAACTTTGTTCACACTTCTCAAATCTCACTTTGTATACTGAGGTTTCAGCAAAACTCAAGTATCTAATTAAAAATCAGTGTCTCAACGGATTTGATATCCTATAATTCTCCATGAAACCTGGAAAATAGAGAGAAAACTTCTCAAACACATGGTATAGATTATGGTATTTATGTCATTTTGACTTTGGGGCAAACTGACATATCTGCAAAGGATGAAATCCTTCCAACTTTCTAGATACCTGGATTCAGAACCAGATTTGGACCTTGGACCGACCTGTGTCTCTGCCAGCAATCTTCTACTGCACTCAGGAGTCATCTGTATCATTCTTCAACTTTGTATCAGATTGGTGCCTCTAGTAAGGTTAAGTTTGGAGTTGAAAGCAGTGAAAAGAAAACATTCCACATAGTTCCACTTTTAGATCTGATCTTGTTCACATTCAAGTCAATGAGACTTCAATGTATGCACTTAGCTTACATGGAAGCAGACCTATATGGTGATGCTGTTGCATTACAAATAAATGGAAGTATCCAGATGTATTTCCAGCTTCAAAACTGATGATCTTTGCAGAGCAGCTGGCTTAGAATTTTTAAAGAAGCCTTATATACGTTCTCAGTAAACAACGTGTCCCTAAATATTAAGTAAGATTTATTCTTCAAAGGGCAAAAGAGAAGGTCTGTACCTGAAAGTTTGATTTTTAATATGAATATTCAAATAAACAGTTCCAGGCATGTATACTACAATTGCATATTGTACTGTAAAACAAGACTGTTTCAGAAATATTTTCTCGAATACCCAATATGAAGCATCATATTATCATGGTGTGACCTCACATTGCATTTTTAACATTTATATATGCAAATGGTCATATTTACATGTGCACGTGCCATTCACACATTCAAATTAAAGGCAAATAAATGTTTTAGATTAAGGAGATTAATTTGGTGTGTCTCACGGTTGACACACTTTCTACAGAGGCTAGATCACTGAGACCCAAGTGCTGGGCTCTTATCCGAGAAGACAGATGGCAATTTCCTTTTGATAAGAGTTCATTTTTTTAGCAGCAAGGGAGCCCTGAAGTAACCATTTTTCTTGTGGGGAAAGCATCTTTCAGAAGCCAGATAAATCATTCTAAAATAGACAAACACAGGAACTGAGGAACTAATCAACCTGAAATGAGCTGAGTTGCAGTCCCTTTCAGAAAGTTTAGGAGATGCTCTTTGCTTTCATTCTTGCCACACATGGGAACTGCTTCAGAAAATTAGAGAATTCAGACAATTTGTTCTGTACTTTTCCTCTTTCCTGAGCACCAAAACAATTTGTGAGTAGTAGCAATGCAAAATTTCATCGAGTCAGACGAGGTAGTTTGTTTACAGTATGTCTATATCCTGCATAAAATAAACAGTTGTAGATATTTTAAAGACTGCATAAACATAAAAGTAACTAACCAGACTAAACCAAGATGGCTCTGTTTAATTAAAATCTGGAACAGCGTGTGCCAGCTTATACAGATCTGAAACATTTCATACCCTTAAGTTGTAAATGCGGACAGCCGGGAGCCCCCAGGACGAGAGTCTCTGGGTAGTCTATAAGTACTGACTTGCTGCTAAAGGAGTCAGTCAGCTACTCTTTGTAGTTATTTATATTTAAAGGTATTAAAAATATTTAAATATATTCACTCTTCTTTTTGGTAAACATATAAGACCCAGCCTCAGACATGCTGACATCTTTCATTTAGTTTATCTTGTAGGATTAGACCCAAAGAGGATCATTTCCTTGCCTCTAGTTTCCTTTCTTCTAGTTTCCTTTCCTCTCTTTTCTACCTGCCACTAATAGAGCAGAAATGAAAATGGCTAAGGTGGTTTCCACTCACTCCTTGCCTGTGCCCTAATGTGTTCCTCGTTATTCATGTCTCCAGTAGCTTGGTCCTAGAGATCTGGGAATGATGTCTGCTCTTTATTTGCTTTGCCACGGCTCTACTAAAAATACACCTTTTTTATTTTGTAAACTGTTATAGTAGTTTTTTAAACTGGTTCCAGTTTGACCAGCAGCACCTTGTTTACAAAGATATTGTGAGAAATTTTGTGCATCCTCCTCTATCCATGTCATATCAAGGCGTACATGAGCACTGTGTACTTCCCATCACCTCAGGTCGCATCGCTTTGCATTGAATCAAGTCATGTCGCATCAGTGATACCACTATCAGTACTTATTCCTGGTAGAAAATTCAGCATAGATTTAGACAGCAAATAGCTCAGCCACAATAAATGTATATAATGAGCAGATTAAGTATCTGTGAGAACCAGATATTTTAAGTGTCCCTGGCAAGTCAGTGCTTTCAGATATTCCAATATCCATGTCTCTACACTGTACTCTGCACATAAATATCTGATATATGTCTGATATAAATGTCTCTCTAAGCAGCCTATTTGGAACTCTTACCATCTACAACTATTTGCAAATATAGACCTGTGCAGTTTTGAAATATCCAGGCATCATTACTGGACAGGTCTGGATATTGTAACTACCTTGTATAGTTTATAGGTTGATCGTATACCAGCACTGTACAAATAACAAATGTTGACAGATTATTTTTTTTTCATAATTTGGGATTTGTTTCAAACATTTGCCTTCTGGGGCATGTTTTCAAAGAGTTATGCATGATTAGGCTCTATGACAGACATTTTATTTGACATTTTACCCTGTTCATTTATCAAAAGTTAAATGTTATAATTATCCTATTACATAAACTAAAAAGAAGGAAGGGGAGGGGATGGTCAAAATTTTTAAAAAAAGTCTCTAACTGATATCTAAAACATACAGGGTTCCCAAAATGTTTGATCATAGTATCTTTTTGGATAAAATTAACTACTTTTATTTTATGTTACCTACATATTCTCTCTTGGCTTTCTTGGTATGTGCATGTTCACGGTTTTCTTGTAAATTTGACTTATTTCTGCATAAGACCCTAAAAATAAATTAAACTGGCAGAGCTCAGACACCCATAGTTGAAAAATTTGGCTGCAAAATTCTATATAAATGCTAAGTGGTCTTCTTATTGTTGATTATTACAAACATCTATTCGGCAGTCATCACTGTGGTGTATACCCAGGTGCTTGCCCAGGATTAAGTTGAAGCAGCCTTTCCAGTGTCTTTTTAAAAACTCCTCCAGGGATTTTGAGATTTAATGTAGGTCCAGGTAGCTATCAACTGATACGAGGTACATATGCATATTGAAGACAATTAGGAATATAAGCATTAACCCTATGTAAAGGATTTACCAGAAGAGCTACTGGAGACTTCCAGAGTAACTCTACTTCTGCATCAATCAGGTCATGTTTAGGAACCAAGCATATGGGATGTAGGTCGGAATGCTCTGCTTCTATGTCTTCAAGTTATTGAAGACACTTTCATATTTTAGTTGTTAGATATAGTATACAGTTACTGGAATGGGGTGGTTGGTGGGTTAGCTTTGGCTAACAGCCAAATGCCCACCCAGCTGCTCACTCATTGCCTCAGTGGGATGGGGGAGAAAATAGCATGAGAAAGCTCATGGATCAAGATAGAGAGGCTGCTTACCAATTACTGTCACAGGCAAAACAGACTCAACTTGGGGATAATTAACTTTGATTTATTGCCAATTAAAATAGATTCCGGCAGTGAGAAAAAAAAGACAAACATTAAAACAACATCTTTCCTCCCCCTTCTCCCAGACTCAACTTTATTCATTCACTCCTGACTCCTCTACCCACCCCTAGTGTTGCAGGGGACATGGAGGGCTATGGTCAGTCCAGAACAGTTCCTCTCCGCTGCTTCTTCCTCTTCACACTTTTTCCCGTTGCTCTTGTGTGAGCTCTCCACAGATCATGGTTTTTGTCAGGAAATATCCATCGGCTCCAGTGTGGGGTCCTCAACGGTGACAGTGTAGATACTTGCTCTGCTGTGGAGCACCTCCTCCTTTCTCTGACCTTGTTCCCTCTGTTGTTCACTCTTCTTTTCCCCCCTCCTCCTCTGCAGGTCCCCAGCTGCCAAAACCTTGCCAATACAGATGATAATGCTGATCATAGTAATGAGGAAGGTACCAGAATACCCTCAGAAGCCTGTGCTCAGTTTGAAACAGTCTTTTTCCCTTGAGTCCAAGAGACTACTATCCAGAATCTGTCTCACAAGCCAATGTGAAAAAATGGGAATAAAACCCACTAAATTTTAATGGGTAATTATCTCGAAATTTCAAGACAGATAAAATTCACATAGATCGTCAGTTAAAAGTTCATACAAAAGCAAATGCCATGCTAGTAAAAATTTCATTTTTATGTTCATTTTTCACATAGTCTGGATAGAAAAGAAAAATGTCTTGTGTTTCTGATTGGGACCCATTGCTGAATTCTTCTCAACTTTTAGTAATTTAAATCAAAGAAACTTTCTGTTTTCCCTTGAAAACCATTGGTTTGGGAAAGCACTCTCAGTAGCTAATCCGTAGCTGATCTAGTAGTGTGAGAACGTAAGAGACTGTGGATCTGTCAGTCCCTGATCAAATATACTGCTTTTCTACACTAATTTAATCTCTAGAAGATATCCAGAAATGTGATTTTTTTTTAACAGCCTTCTGGAAAAACACTGATACTTTTTTGGAAAATGAAGTTATGCCTGCTGTTACTCCACAATATGTCCCTCCATTCTCCTTTGCTGCATTCAGGTAGCGTATCTTCACTCTTAGCCTTTCCCACAAGTCCTTTAGAAAACACACAAGATCTAACATAATTCTTATACTGGCACTGCATAAAGTGACCTTACCTTTCAGGTTACATACCCGTTTTTTCATACGATGCTCTGGCATCCTGAAATGTCTTGGCTTTTCATTTCATCAGTCAAACAGTTTGGCGTTTTTTTCTTAATGTTTGTTGAATGAGTGATATTGTAATGAGTAAAACTGGCTCTTCGATTTCCAGACTAGGGGAATGAAAGCTCAGTAGGATACGCCCTTTATAGAGAAAAGTAAAATTACTGTGTAGGCTATCAAATCTGATCTTGTATTCAACAATACGTGCATGCCCAATCAGTTTCTCACAGTAAGTTAGAGAGATACTAAGTTAGCTTTGGAAAAAAGAGAGGAAGAGGTTATTCTTCCAGAAGAATAAAGTATTGGTGGCTCTCAGCAAAGCTGCTTGCAGCATTGACTCTACCACACTTTTCTTGAAACTGTGCTTTTTGAAGACTATTTCTTAAGAAATAGCCTAGAAACTCTCACTTCACATGTCACAGTTTTAGGATCTTGAAAATAGTGCTTCTTTCATCCCCCATCATTTTACAGGTTAGTTTTGTTTGTGTGAGTTCTGTTTGCTGCAGTGGAATGGCTCCTGCTTTACACTGAGTTAGAGCAGAACAACTTTCATATGCTTTTCCTTTAAAAGTTCATCTTTGGGAAGTCAGAAAAATGTACTGAAGCTACTCAGTTATTACAAGATTCTTCCTCATAAAGTTTTCTTCTCCAAATAATCATGTCATTAGCAGTGGCATCCTTGCAATGGCTGGCCTGTCACTTTAAACCAAGATCGCTATTACCTGCTGTTACGGCTGGTGTTTTGAGTGGGAGCAGAAATTTGGGCACTGGAATTGACAGCTTCAAAGGTCTCAGCCTTCCAAATTAAATCATTATTTAAATACAGAAACAAAATGGGGAGAGCCCTTTGTGGGACCTTTCATGACGTATTTCTAATAACTCCCATAAGTGTTCTCAGGGATCCAACCTGCACTGAGAAATGGCATAAACCTCTCAAGTCAGAGATTTTATTTTTAAAACAAAAGCAAGATATAATTTGTCAGAAGTTACCTTGGTGTCCAGATATAACGAAATGAGGTGTATTTCTCCATTCCCAATTTGCACACGATATAAAAGGGGTCAATTTAACAGAGCATAACTTGCAGTCAACGGTTTCCCAAAGCACTCAAAGAAAAATGCATCTTCTCTTTTTTTAATCAGACTTATGAATAGATAGGGATGCTTTCATATGCACTTGGAGGTCTCTTACCCGGCAAGTTGGCCCATTCAGTGTGATTTTTCCTGGAACATGGTACTACCCGGGGTACCTATGCATATCATAGCCTCTGCCATCTTTTTTAATAAGTAGCTTATCTCTGTGATGCAACTAAAAGCAATCCTGAGTGTCTCCAGGGTTTGTTGTAATTAAATTTTATTGTTGTATTTGAAAATGTACAGTTTTTGAAAACTGGAGCAAGAAAAATGGAAAGGAGATTCTAGGAGATAGTCTGATTTTTAGAGGGTTTTAACCCTTTTGCAGTTTCCAGATTCACAAGCTAACATGCTCCCCCAGTAACTGTTCCTATACGCAACTGGAGCCATGAACTATAGCAGCTAGTGTAGTTTATTGGCTGATGTCAGGTAACCAGGCAAGGATTATCATTTATACTTACAGTCAGATGCTGTAGGATCACAGGTGCAGTAATTTGTCAGCACCTAATAAGGCGATAGAAGGCCTTTTCTGAAAGTCTTATGCTCTTGCTGCTGCCCCTTTTGTCTCCAACTGTTTACAGCTACAAGGGGATTACTCCCCAATTCCCAGTGCTACCCATGAAGTGCTGTGAGGAAAGGCAGTTTTTACCAGCTTCTGATCTGGACAATGAAGAAATGTCACTGTTTTGAGCAGAAAACTGACAACTTTATCTATACTGTTATCTGGCATTATACTGCCATGCTCAGGCACCACCACCCAAGTCACTGAGGAGTGCACACAACTACATTTGGGCTCACACCTTGTGCAGTCAGTGGAATTGCTTGCACTCTGCATTCAGGGACCGAGCTTTGCCTTTGTCATTGTGCTGGTCTCTGCTCTCTTCACAGCTCATCAAGACTGCTAATCAAGCAGTCATTGTGGTTTCCCCCTTTGTGGTTTATTCCTGCTTGATTTTCTTGCCATGGGATGTCGCAGACTGGTTTTGGAGATTCATATAACAATTTTTTTCAAATCAAAATATTTCGTTCAACAATGTCATCTTTTCTGTCCAACATTGCTACTAATCTTTATTTAGTTATTTACTTTATAATTTCTAGAGGGATTGGATGTGCCCAAGGCGTCCCTTTAGGCAACACTTTATATCAAGGTACCATTTATAAATACTTCATGAAGGGCTAATGAATGATTAATAGATGTTTTAATGTATGACCAATCAATTGTTGTAGATTTTGCAACGTCCAAGAGACAAGTAGGTTTCTTATAAGCATAGATTATAACCATATCTGACATCTTCTACTGATGGGCTTCTAAACATCTATAACATACACACTACTCATATCTGTAACATGCTTAAAACATCTACTAATCACTGATTAATTTTTTATAACCTATTTTGAAGCAGAGCCTGTCTGTGGAGTACATCCCTTACTGGTGTCTGTGACTCTCCATTTCTATAGGATTGATAATTTACTCGTCGTCTAAGAAAAAAATGTCTTTGCTGTCCCCACACATTTTTCTCCCTCAAACTTCTGGCTACTTTTCCCTGCTGATGTACATTTTGTAAGCTCTGCTAAAATGCAGTGATTCTTAGGGGGCAAACCCAGTCTAAAATACATTTTCAGCCTGTTTAACTGTTTGTTTGATTGTTTGCAGGACAGCTGTCCCAGTGATGATGGTTCACAGCATTTTTTTTTATTTTTTATCTTTTTTATTGTTATCCTTTTGTGCTTGGTTCAAAGTTTGTCCTTTCTCAGAAAACAATGAGAATGTATAAACTTCACAATAATCCAGTGAACAAGCCATCTCCCAAAGGACATTTGATTCTGACAGAAGAACACACATTTTGTATGTTTGATAAGCCCAAGTGTTGATAGGAGTGTTCCTCTGTGGGATTCCCACAGTCTCCTAAGGTAAAAACCATGGCTTTGCTCTATGCTTTACGTGGATCACCCAGGTAGAACTGCCTGAAGGGGGCAGTGCAACTCACTTCCTGAAAATGTGTAAATCCTGCAATTAATCATTTGCAGTTGAGAAGCAGGAAGTTGCTTAGTTTCCTATTTTGCAAATTATTTTCGAATTTTTAGTCAATTTCTACTGAAATTAATCACAGAGTTGAGTCCTCTGCTGTGGTTTATCTAGATGTTGAGACCAATTCTTTAATGATATAAATTAAAAGGATCTGCAGGTTTTTCTCATTTCTGGGGTCATTAGTAAAACAGCCCCTGTTCCAAACATCCCCAAGTAAATATCCCACTCCCATTCAAATCAAATGCTAATCTTTCACTGATTGCTGTTTACAGCAGGATTAAGCTGCTACACCTGCAGCATTAGGATGTTGAACCTAAAGAAACACATCCAGCCTAACTAAAAAAAAAAAGAGAGAGAATAAAGGGTAAAAAAGAGCATTTTATTTTTCAATATTAACATGGAATTTCCTCTGCATTTTTTAAAACCAATCATTGTCAAATTAACCAAAGCCTCAGAAATAAGAACCGGTCAAAACTACTGAAGCTCTTGGAGTCGACAGTTTTTTACCCACGTTAGCACAATCAGTTTTATGTTACACAGTTCGCACTCTGTGTTTCTGTGTTTGGTTTTACCATGATCTTTTCTTTCTTTTTGCAGCTGGTTAATAATCCGCTAGCAAGTCAGGCAGCAGCGGCTGCAGCAGCAGCAGCCATGGGCTCAATAGCAAGCTCCCAGGCCTTTGGCAATGCCCTCTCCAGTCTTCAGGGGGTCACAGGTCAACTCGTCACTAATGCACAAGGACAGGTGAGTAGAAGATGGAGCAAACAGTGAATTCTGATGGCAGGCTGATCTTGGGACAAAAATGAGTTCCGCTTGTATGACAGCAATTTAAAAGTGCACATATTGAAGATAAATAAATATTGATTTGCCAGACAAGGTAAGAAATGGAAAGTCTGAGAACTGGAAGGAAGTTAGGAGCTTTTAGAAAGTGTTTCCAAGCCAGAAAAGGCTTAGGGTTTGTTTTGTTTTAATTCAATCTTTTGGAAAGATCACAATAGTGCAATAATACGGTATTTTAAAAGTCCAGGAAGCCTGTGATTCTTAACAAACATACCAGCTGTCTTCTTCCAGTTATACATGCCTAATAACAGACAACTATATTAAAATGCTACTATACTATTAAGACTACACTTTTTTGCAAATTGTAGAATTTTTGTGTTACTTCATTTCTAAAAGCATATTAAAAGTATGAAGTAAAGGAACACAAATTGTAATGAAGTATCTGGGATGGATTTAACTGGATGGCTTACTCATTTGCTGATTAACTAAGTTAAGCAATTTGCAAACAATCTGTCAGTCTGTAATGCAAATCGGGGAGAAACTTTTGTTTTAAAGAAAATTTTCCAAACAGAAACTTGAACAATGTTTATGGTGTGTCTAAGAGAGAGATTGTGCGTTATCTGTATGTGGGAGCTGTTTACTTGGTGCAAACTATTTCAGTTTCAGTCTTTTTATGATGCAGAAAGATACGTATCTGAACCCACATATATATAAATAACTCCATTGATGCAACATGCTTAAGTAGCTTTCAGGTTGTGGCCACTGACATTCTTTATTGCATTTAGTAGGACTAAAATTAACGCAACTACTTGTTTCATATAAAGTCACTGCAACAAATCTGTCAGTATAACTTATGACTGGACCTGGTAACTGAGTGATTTGAATGTCATTATTTTAAATGCTACAAATTGGGCATACAGTGAAATCCACAGTGCTTATGTGGGTATTAGGCCCTGGTAAACATTTATTGAAATGATGCAGCTTGGATGGTACATGAATCTAAAGTTTACTTTCTACTCTTACTGTTTACTATGGGGAAAAAAAATAGGAAGAGCAGGTTTTTTCTTGGTAATTGTCTATCACCATGTTATTTAGTTGAAATAGGGGTGACATATTTATTTGGACCCATTAAAAAATAAAAGAGAACACTTTAGAGTAGCCACCTTTTTTTTTCAACATAACACATAAACAAAGATGCATCCTGAGCTTCACTATTGCCATCCAAGTCCCAGAAAAAAAAAAAATGCTGACCTTGTTATATTTACTGGGTGGGTGCAGAATTGTTCCATCACTACCCCGAGGGTTGAACGATGGAGCTTGTCAAAGTGAGGCCTTATCTAATGAATCATCTTATCGCAGGTGCACACCACACATATTAAAGGAGGATTGTATGAACAATGTGCCCTCTACAATAACCTTTCAATGTCTACTTTAACCCTTGTTTCAATCCCTTTTCATCAAAGGATCATTTTATGCAGCCAGCTTTAAATGGAGGCTCTCAAAAGCCTATTAAGTTTTCTGGAGGGATGGAGTATTGGTTTGGAAGAAAAGTTGGTTATAATACCTATAACTCATAGTCAGATCAGCTCCAACCCAGAAGCCTGCTTGTTTCTATCTGTGCTCCAGAAATGGTCACAATCGCCACTCACATGGGGCACCTGGCACCAAAGATGTTCGTTGTAAGAGCTGAAGATATAAACCCAGACTGGTTTTTCGATAGATTTCCCTTTACATGTTCTCCACAGAAAATGTAAGCGAAGTGTAGCCATTCATTGTATGTTTAAAAAAAAATACTACTGTGAAGATATCACTGAATGAAACTATAGATTCCCTCAGG
Source organism: Ibidorhyncha struthersii (assembly GCA_013398815.1). Lineage (NCBI taxonomy): Eukaryota > Metazoa > Chordata > Aves > Charadriiformes > Charadriidae > Ibidorhyncha > Ibidorhyncha struthersii. Next base: position 574,961 of record VZSZ01005529.1, read on the forward strand.
CTGAGTCTTGTTTGTTCCACACGTAATGTAAAGTCCAATAATTCCACAGGTTGCAGAGAAAGAGAAGAGAAAAGAAGAATCTACCCTATTGTTGGATAAAATTACAGACTCTATCTGTTTGCCTAGCATTTTTAAATAAGGGCTGCCTTTTTATTATTGTTTTTACAAATGTTGCTTGGTTTATAATCAGTACTTACTGCAGACCTCCTCACGATATAGGTAAATGTTGATAATAAGTGTGTAATGTAACACCCATTTTTATAATATTCAATATAAACCCATATTGCTTAGACCACACTTCTGAAGCTATCTGTCTACAAAACAACACTATTCAGTGTAATTAAACTGCATTCCAGAAATTAAATTACATTCCCTGAAAAATAATAGAATTATAGCAGCTAAGGAAGAACTGAAAGGTATGTTTCTTCAAAATTGGGAGCATAAGTGAATGGTAATTTGGGACACTCCATTTCTGAATGATCTGTTTGGACTCATTAAGGAGTGAATTTTGCATCGTACGTTAAGAATATGCCCTTTGAAAATTGCCTCTTTCAAAGAATCACAATTGTGATACCCAAAATTCACTCCTGCAAATGTAAGGCTGGATGACTTACCGGACTGTTTGTATGTGCAGTCTTTGTAATTATATGCTGCTTCTGTTATAGAAATTCAGGGCTTGTAAATGTCCATCTGTCTAGCTAAATATATGGTGATCAGTAATCCCTGGAGACATTAAGCTATAGGTCAAATCCAAGATTCTATGGCAAATTTAGGAAAATGATCTTTTAAATGACATATGGCATGGCCTTAATTCCCAGTGGTCTAGGAGTTCTTACAATCACAGTGACAAAATTATACATATTAACAATCATTTATACAGCATATTTGTTATTAATATAATTACTGAATTCCCAATTATAGTATGATAATTTTTTTTTTTTCACTTTGGATGACAATATGAACTGTAATACCAGAGCTCCCCAAGACCGCTGTAGCAAAGAGATCTAATCCATTGGAATAATATGATTAGATCACCTGATTAATTTGCTACAGTACAGGTAGAAGACTCTAAATCAAATTTGCACTTTCAGAGGCATATTATGAAGAGCTATTGGCCCATGTAACACTGCTTACATTCTGTTTGCCCTCAGCACTTTCCAGAAAGCGTTTGCAGGACTGGGCTTTCATATCTTAAATGTAAAGGCCAGGGTAGCAGAATTGCTAGATTCCACTCTGTCAGTAGATACACTGATTTCAAAGAGAAGCTGTCTACCCACTCAGCTTCAGCCTGCCCTTCTAGTAGGATCCTAGTGCCATGGCTGCACTTGAATTCTTCAGAGAGGTAACAAACAGACATTTCTCTTTTTCGCTCTCTTGTTGCAAATGAAAGAAAATATTAGGAGTTTTGAGTGGGTTTTACTATGTCTATTAAGTACATGAAAGGTGTATTTTGGCCGTTTTCTTAATCTTTATAAGGAGGTGAACCACAGAAACATGGAAGCAAGGTTCGTGCTTCTGGTTTCCATAAGTGCTGCCTCTAAGCCCGCTTCCTACTTACATAAAACATAGGGCTTAATTGTCATCAGTTGCACTGGTATAAGTCCCTTGACTTCAACAGGATCAAATACCTTTTAAGTACAGGTGCTGAGTACATTTAGTGTCTTTTTTGGAAAGATGAGAGTTGTCTAATAGGAGAAAAATACATCCTAATTCAGTAATGGCAAAACAACATTTAACCATAAAGAGTAAAGTAGCATGATAAGAGTTGGCATTATGAACTGTCTTGTGGTTCAAGAGGGCAATAGGTTCTATTTCCCAGTAGGTTAATAGGAAAACCTAAGTAAGGATGGTGTAATTGCACAGTACATACTTTAGTTGAACAGGGAATTTAATTGGGATGGCATCAGAATAATCTAAGAATGCCCTTGGAGGAACTGGGGCTTCATTGTGCCCGTGCCTTGCTCTTTGGATGTGAAAAACCTTCTGTATTTGAAAAACCTTGAGCACAGCTCCACCCTGGCAATTAACAAAAAATAACTAATTTTTGAGAGTTGTAGTCCACAAGTAGCTCAGGAAACTAAATAGAGAGAGAGGCATTGTTGATCCAATTAGATAATAGGAGTACTTTGGTTCTCATTATTCTGATGAGAGGGTACACGTTTGTTCTTTGAGCTACTTGATGGTAAATGGTGCTAATGAGGCCTGATGGATTCCCTGCTCCTAACAAGCCTCTCAGCGGTGCGAGTGATTACAATGGAGATAGATTTGATGGGATGCGCTCCCTTTTGTAGTGTCTCAGCTGCTGACACTCTGCGACATAATCAGGTCACAGAGCCGGTCACAGCCATCAGCAAAAGCCATAGCTCTATCCCTCATTATTAAAGTGCATTATTCAGTTCCAGGCCCTCACAATACTGCCAAGGGCCTTTTTCTTCTTCTTCTCTTTTTGTTAAGCATCAATTCTCAAATACAAGGGTTAATAAAATCATCAGCTAAAGAACTAGTAAATTAAAGAAATGGAAATAAAGCGCTCCCTTTCAAATTCGTTGAAGGATCACAATTAAATAAGCAGGGAGTTTCTCATCATCACATACTGTACAGTACAATGTAATATGTCATGTGCAATAAAAACAGGGAATAGGATTTTAAAAAATAGCATTGTCCTCATTGTGGACTGGCTTGGAAAGCATTTAAAGTATCTTTCATTCCGAAGGATATTTCCATCTTCCCAATTATTACATGTGTACATGTATTTACTATTATTTTCACCGTTTTCTGGAGCTACTTTTTTCTGAAGTGGTAAGAATTACTTGCAAACTGTGTTTATAATTCTAAGTGTAGCAGCTCTCTTGTCTTAGTTAAAGTGGCCAAGGCCACAATCTGGAAAATACATGATAACTACAGTGCTAGGACCGCTCTGTTCCCATAGACGAGGCCATTGCCTTCTTTTGGAGGGTGAGCTAATTAAAAAATGGTGTGGAAAAGGTGATTGTAGCATTTTATTTCTATTCTGATGATGTTCAGTTGGGGATATATCCCCCCCAAAAGAAAATACACTTTTAAAATCTAAGGTAGACTTTAATGCAGTTTAGTTAAACAGGTGAGAAAAAACTGAGTGGGGAGCCCAATTTTTTTTTTTCCATTTTTTGTTTCAGTTCAGCTGATTATGAGCAGGTTTCAGCTAAATAGAAGTAAGGTGTCCTAACACTGGAATGTATACCTTTACAGGGATTTACACTGTTCCTGTTAAATCAGTGAAGTACATATTCAGTGACAATAGTATAATTTTGTGTATAGATACAACCAAAGGGACTAAAACATTGCGGTTTTTAACCCTCGTGTTCAACTCTATAATTGTTCTTCCTTTTTCTTGCTGGTAGAGTATGCTATGATGAAGCAAATGAGTATGTATACACAAAGTTTTAAAACTTTCAGTTCTCTTCAACAATAGATGCAAGAATCTCTTGAGAGCTACAGGTCAATATAAAGAGCTACACAAACTTAGCGTTGTCAAATCAGTAGTCATCCTCAAGAAGATACTTAGAGCCTGGCATGTAGCCTAGTTTTTGTTTTACACTAACCAATAAAATTGGCAGCTATCAATGGAATGGAAGGTGGGCCTCCTCACAGGACTTAAAAGGAGGATGTTGGTCATTTGGGGGGGGGGTTGTTTGGGTTTTTTTAGCTCTCACAGAAGTTCCAGGAGGCCCAAAGCCATGTGGCATGTAACACTCCTCAAAGTCCTTCTGAATATCTGAAGTTCATACTGTTTTCCAGGTGTATTGAAGTCCATTAGCCTTTTCTCTTAACCATTGTTATCATTGCTACATCTGTTTCAGCTATGCAGCTCTAATACATGCTAACCACTAGTGTCTTAGCCCTCACAGCATCTAACAGTGTTCACAAAAATCCAAACAATAATTGTTTAAATAGTGACTACCAACAATGTCTTCCCAGGGCTAAGACTGACAGAAATCCGAGTCGATGGTATCAGAATGGTATAAAGGAAATTTCATTACAAGCCTGAGATAATAAAAGAGGAAAAATTTAAGGGAGACGCTAGAGAGAGGGATTGTAACACTCAAATAATACTAACATTTAAGAACATTCCTTGAAAAACCCTTTGCCAGAAGAATCTGTTTTGACAGACCTTCATATTAATATATTGAATTTCTTCTGGGTGGAGTCTGACCCTCTATTTTCCCCCTCAAAGTTTCACTGGGCTGCATGCGTGTAGTTCTGCTGTAACCAGGAAGAAAAGGGCACATATTATGAGAAAAGGTCAGTTGTAAGGAAAGATATTTTTTTTCCATCAGTTTCCTCTCCCCACAGCTAAACATGGAGACGGCTGTTTGTTTAATTACCTCCCATGTGAATTTGTATCAAAAGACAAATAATTCTTTTAACATACTTTTGCTGACTGTGTCTTTATTTTACTGTACTATTTATCTAACCTCAATTTTAGCCACAGTGGCATAAATGTAAAAAAGTATGGACCAAACTCAGGTCATGCAAATTGGTAGTTGAATTGAAATGGACAGGGGCAGAGAGTGAGGTTAATTATACCAAAACAAGAGCTAGCTAGTCTGTTTTGTCTGTTTTAGGCAGCAATCACTGATAAATTTTAGATATCCATAATTGTGAACAACTATGAAATCCATATCCATGTTTTTTGAAACAGTGCTGAAATTTAGAACAGTTATCATCTGTAAGATGGAAAAGCGGTATTCGATTAGCCCCTCATAACAACAAGAAGTTCAGAACCACCCTGGTGCCACCGCGTTTAAGGGAGGGACTTGAACTTTCTCACAGGATACAAAAAGGCAGCATAAAAAACATTTGGAAATGAATTATCCAATGAAGAAACCATTGCAAAAATGTTGCAAAATCGCAGTATGACCAACTCACAACCTACTTGGACAAAGAGGCTGGCTTTAAAGTAGAAGCACTACCACTTTCCTCCAAAGGTCCAGGACAATGAGTGGTAGGAAGGAGTAGTTCAAGACTAGCTGATGAGGTGAAGTCAAATCTCTAGCAGAGGAGACGCTAATATTCTCAAAAAACTACCAGGGTAAGAGCAAATATGTTAAACAATTTTTGTTGCAAATAGGAACTGCGTGTGGAACACTGTTATTTAAGAGAAGTGTGGAACTATTCCGGTGCCTCAGTGGTGAGGCAATAGAACAAGTTGCCCAGGGAAGTTGTGGATGCCTCATCCCTGGAAGTGTTCAAGGCCAGGTTGGATGGGGCTTTGAGCAACCTGGTCTAGTGGAAGGTGTCCGTGCCCGTGGCAGGGGGCTTGGAACTAAATGATCTTTAAAGTCCCTTCCAACCTAAACTATTCAATGATTCTATGATTCTATCTTTTCCTAACTGCAAAACTCCATACTGGAGCCATACTGGATCACAACTGAAGTCTCCAATCAGATACCAAGGAAAGGATAATTGTCTATTGAAATCTCTTTCAGGTTGAAAATGATCAGCAAGTATCCAGAAAGACCTCCAAAATTTATTTCATCTAGCTTACAACTAATCTTACTTTGAGCTTCACACTTCAAATTTGTAGCCTCTTGCCTGGATCTCTGCCAAGGTACTATATCTCTGATGGAGATTCTTTCAGAGGTGCCTACGTCTTACTTTCAAAAGCAACTTATATACCTGTAAGAGCCTAAGTTTCCTTCAGTCAGTGTTACGAGTCTTAGTGCTTCAAGGCATTTCTGTGCACTGTAATGGAGCATTGCAAGCAAACTCCAAGAAGTAGTACATTTATGTGTCTCAGACAGTGCCATACTACCACCGATCCCAGAAGCCAAAAGCTTTGGTAGTATGTTGTTAGGGCTGTACTCATTAATTCTACTTCTCAACAAGATGACGTAGGATCTAGCTCACTAGTTACTAGCTCTGGGGTCTTGGTAGCATGCTGTATTATGTGGAGTAAATACGCTTTGAAGAGAGCCTTAAAAGCCTGAAGCCTTTAGGTACTTTGGAAAATGTTATTCACTAACCTAAATTAATTATTTCAAGCCAGAAATACAGGACATACCTGTCCTTTTGTCATTGCCTTCTTAATTACTTTTCCATGGAGGAGAAAACCAAACTAACTACTAGTCCAGCTTACCTACCTTTTTCACGAAAGCTAACTAGTAACTGAAAGAAGCACCTACCACTCCTATAATCTGTTCATCTTAGCATCGTGACATGGTTATAAGCATGGCAAATTTTCATTGTTATCACCAGTGACACACATCACAGTCAATGAAATCTTTCCGCTCTGTGGAGGTTCTTACACTGCTCTCCTTATCATCATATCTTATCACCTTCCAGTACCGCATTAAGAAACATGACTAGTGACTGTCACAAATTGGTCTTCCTCCCAGGAGAAGCTTGTAGAATAGTCTCGCATGTTTGATAAGGGCATTATGTTTTGTCTGTCTTGTCAGGAATTTTTTTGTTTCACTTTCCTTTTAAGTTTGGGGTTTTTTTTCATCTGGATTTAGAAATCTTTATGAAGAGGTTTCTTAGAGCTGCCTGTTGCTGCATTAGAGAAAGGCAGATAACAGAAATGTACTTAGCTTTTGCAGCAGAATGTGGTGAAGCCAGAGGTGATAAACCCAGGAATGTTCCTCAGCTACTGTTGGAATATGTTCCAAGTCCTTGACCTTCCCCTGAAAACAAACTCTGCTGTACACACAGAAGATTTGGTCATAATTATCCTGGAAGACTGAATTTGGCAGTTTTAGGTATCATTCAGGAGCGTTAGGTGGCCATTCAGATTCCTAGGACCAGACCACAGAACTTGAAGGCAAAGGCAGAAGTTTTTCTAAGTTCACTGAAAATTCTTTAAGATGATATAAACAAAGCTGTGGACAAAGGTGATGCGTGTAGATGGTGCTAAGAAATGTGCTGCTGTTTCCCGGGCAGTAGAAGTGTCATGCTCAGTAATATGGCATCACTGCATGCCTTCAGGAGTTGACAAAGCTGAGAACAATTTGAGACCGCTTCATTGTCCAACCAGAGATGATGAAAATCCTGCTGTCCGAGAAATTCACATTGTAGTGGAATCCAAGACTATTCTTAATCCAAGATTTCTCCTTTAGACTGTCCAAAGCTTCTTGTGAGGGAATGCTCTGCACATTGGGGTATGGGAAGGCTGTAGGCAAGCAGAAGAAATAGTGGACCAAATCTGAGAGTCTGAGCTATCTTTTCAAATGTGCCTTATCATTTCTGAAAAAAAAAAAAAAACAGATTATAGTTCTTTGTGTAACATGGTACTTAGTTTTATTTAGGTTCTATCTAATTTATCCTGTATAAATCAAATGTTTTTTTTCCAGTGTCAGATTTTTACTTTCTGCTCAACTGGCATTGATATCAGAAAAAAGAAAACCAAGAAGGGCTATTTGTGCAACTGCTGCTGTTTTGGAAAGGTTTGGAATTTCTTAGAAGCCATAAGTCTTCATGCATGAATGAAGACCATTGGCTTTCTTGTTGGGCTGCCGTCTTGACATCTGTATGTCAATGCCTTAGAGATACAGATGAGGAGAGGAAATCTGGGCTACCCTGTTTGGAGTGCAGTCAGTATTTGTTCTGAAAACTGAAGGGATGAGCAGTCCAGATATTTTAGCAATATCTTGTGAAGATTTTGAAAACGAAAAAATATGTCTTCCCCAAGCAGTCTTCACGTAAAGATGATAAAATTTAAGTACTTGATTCACTCATTTGGTAGTAAGCCAACAATTGAGTTGTATTCCTGTAGCATTCATAGTGACAACCAGCCAGATGCAGACCCATAGGCTTCTACATGCAGACCCACAAGCTTCCAGGTAGCACACTGAACAGGAGTTGTGTTGCAAAAGGAAGGATTCTCTGTCTTCTGGTTTGAATCTAGAGTATTGTGCAGAATTGTGCAGTCTTTTCCTATGTGTTGCATCCGTGAACAGTGGCAGGGAAAGTTCAAGCAGAAAAAATCACAGTCCTAACCATGAATGGATACTCAATCTATCTTTCTAAAAGTATATCTCAGTTTGTCATTTTTCTTCAGATACTGACAGTGTTAGGCTTCAGCATGTATGTATGCAAATGGCCCAGATATCAAAAAGAAAAAAAGGACTTTGAAATATCTATGCCGATGTTATTAAATATATATGATTCTTAAAGTACCTTTTTCACTTAAACTTCCTTCTTTGCACATTAATTAAATATTATCTCTAGGATAAGTATCTCTCAGAGAAGATTAATGTATTATTGTCACATAATAATGGAAGAGAATGACAGAATCTCTTTCCTTAAGCACAAAAAAGAATTTATTAATATAAAGAAAACACTCATAGCCCTTGAGCAATTCTTTCTCTGCTTCATAGAGAACCTTTCCTAGTCTTCCTTTACGTCTAGCTTCATGCTAGAGATTCAAGGAAGCAATACATATATCCTGCCAGTTTAAAAATCAATCCACCTTTCAGGAGATAATTTAATATCAAGACATGATGTACCCAATATCCAAATATACATTCATTTTAATGTTTGACGCATCAAATACTCTGACATAGCCAAGTTTCAAAATAAATGGTTTGTTTTAGAGGTTGGATATGTCACATTAGCATCCACCCAGCAGATAGAGAAATAGATCAGAGAGTGATCAGGACATCAGGGAGACAGTTTAGAGAGAGATGAGAGAGGCCAGGTACATCTTGTAATGTTAAAAAAAAAAGCTAGCTAGCAAGAAAGAAATTGTATAAATAGGTCATTGCAGCCCAACTGAAAAAAAGTTTAATTTTAACTTGTTAGTCATCATCTCCAGAGGCCTAATCCACTCCCTTCATTGCAGGCTGTGCATTAAGCTGAGATGTGTCTTATTTGATAGCACAGATAGACAAAGAGTCTCAAAGTGAAAAGATTATATCAGGCTCATGCAGTGCACCAGCTTTGAGGGGGAAGCGACACCATTTGCCACGCTAAACTTTCCCTCTTCTTTCCTTCTCAATTCTTTTTATTAGCCTAGGCTTGTTGTCACCTGTCCTGGTTTTGCTCTTTTGATTCCTTCCATAAGTGGAAGCATAAAACCATGTGGAAACAAGAGTACGGATGAGCAGATACCTGGTGCCAATGTCAGTGACAGATCCCCAGACATCCCAAGGTATCCAATTCCCTCGTTCCTGTTCTACTTCCCCTATCTCTACCATTTTCATTTCCTGACAACAGCTCTTTGCCACACACTGTAACTGGGATTCAGTTGGTTAAACATAGGTCTTTAGTCCCATTTTAGATATCGTACAATAGTCCATTAGGCCTCCCATGGCCAATCCAGAAAAATACTCTTCCCTTGAAGTCTTGTTGCCATATCCTGACAAAATCCTAAAATATTTCAAATAGAGTAGATGTCTACAGTTTTTTCAACTGGATTGCTCCCCGCTTACATGAGCACGTGCCTGTGTAAACATATACACATACACAGCTGAACATACGTTTATCTGGACCTTTGTGCTTGTCTCCTCAGGAAAGATACAAGTACCCCCAGAGAACCCAAATTACAAATATTTTAGTTATCTCCTTAAGTCACACTTCTGTCTCTGGGATCTGTTGAACCTTTATTCTGGTGACAAATGAAAACAAACTAAACCTTCTCATCTTGGCATGGGAGATTCTGTGCTGCTCTCTTTTACCTCAAATCTGTCTCTAGTGTAATGTTAGTGGTGTGTAATCATGGCTGTACACAGGTCATAATTTTCTGCAATCTATTAACTGGAGAATAAAAGTAGGCCTATATTTTTCTAAGGGTTCGATTTCTCACCAAGATGTGGGTATTAGTGAATGACTGCAAAGTGGGAGTTAAAGGATACTGTGTGATAACACACTATTTTTTCACTACTAGGGGGTACCATGTCGACTGGTACTATTGGCAGCTCTGCACATTGAAGTATTTAAAAGGTCGCAAAAATTGAGGTTTGTTAGTAGAACTGCATAGGAAAGATTTCCCAACCCCTGCCCACAGGATGGCACAGTCTGCCTGTTTCTTGACACATCTCTCATGTAGGTGAACATCACAATCACAGCACCCCTCCAAAGTTTTGGGAGGTGACTTCTATTTTTAGGTGTTTAAATGCCATCTTTGGGGATCTGCACTACAGATCTGTTAATTTAAATTGTACAGATACTGATGTATGGGGTTTATATGTGCAGTCTCTCACTATTGTTATTAGCACCTACAGCGCACCACTCTATATGTTTAAATCTATATGTTGTTCTTCTGGATAGTCTATATTTATATGCAGGAGTATGTCTCATAACTCTGATACACTGAAATATCCCAGCTGTCACAACTACTGTTCAGGTAGAGATACATGTAGGAGACAATCACCTATCTTGGATCTCAAGTAGATATATGAATTTGAAACCAGAAGTTGTTTATGGGCATTGTTGAAAGATACTCCTTTAGCTAAAGCAGAAAGTTTAAGAATCTGTGGACACAGAGGGTAGATCAGTCATAAGGTCCCCACCTTTGAATGAGAATAGCATGTAATTGGCCATAGCAAAGAATGCCACGTTCTTCTCTACCACATCAGAGAATTTTTGCTGCAACAGCCAAGATAAAAACCTGCCTAGAGACTGGGATTAAATATCTAATAGCTGCTTAGAAAAATTAAGATTTTTATTTTTAAGGTCCACAAAGAACAAAACTGATTCTAAGTTCACCGGATACAGAAAGGCAAAGGAAGCCCTGATATGATTCTCATCTATGAAGTCTAAGAGCTGGTTGGAAATGTTCTGAAATTGCAATCACAAACCATGTTTCTATCAAAGTATGGTGGGGTATTGGAAGGGAGTACGGGACAAAATCTAGACAAGCTTTTTGCCAACTTCTCAGTTAAGGTAATTATTGAAAATTTGAATGTTAGACTACTGACCTAGAAATACTGTTAGTAATTTACAGAAGCATTTGCTTGTTCAAATACCTTCATGCTTCTGTTATATAAAATGATTAATAGTTAGAGATTTGCTTACATGGAAGTCCTTAACCAACAATGTATTACATCCTGTATGTTGAGAATAAAATGTCACAAGTAAGAAGCCTACAACAAAAGCATTTTTTTCTGAATGCAGATAAAAATATATATGTTAAATATTACTGAGTCAAGCTCAAATTCTCATAAACTGATCCATCAATAGAAAGGGCCCCTCCTAAAAAGCATTTACTAAGGCAAGTTGTACCCTTGGCTCCCTCTTGCCTTTTATTTCTTCTTAAAATTATATGCAGTGAAAAGAGGGAACAAACATGAATGATGCATGCCTGATTCACTAAATCACTATGGTCTCTGGCAACAGCACAAATGTAGAAATGTTTAAATCGGCCTCATACTACCCAGCAAATGATGCAAAAGGAGCCCTCAAAGAACACAGAGTGAGGGGAGATAAATGAGCATCATGTCAAGAAGGCAATTTCTCACTGAGCTTGCACAGAACATGAAAATTTGACTTCCAAGAGATGGTTAGGGAATCTTTCTAATAAATCTTCAGTCCACAGTCATTGCTGTGTCCTTTTTTTAAGCTTACTTTTTAAGAGCTGTGTAAGTTATACCCTCCCCAGTGAAATGTGTCAAGATATTACCAGTCAAGTTGAAGTAATTTAAGTGAATCATCTCTGTCGCCATGTTTATGTTTGTGATAGACAGGAATGGTCAAAATTTTCTGCATGTGTTGAACAGCTTTTCAACCAGTGAGGTCTTCTCAAAGCCTTGGCTTATTTTCATAGTAACTCACAAAGGAAAAAAAAAAAGAAAGGTTGAGCCTCTTCCCTGGGAAAAGCCTCTGTGATTTTTAAATTTGTTTTTATTTTTTAGGGTTTTTGAAAATTATTTTATCCTCCTTTTTTGTACAGCTGAGATATTCAGATGGTCAATAAAAAAGCAACTGTTTTCAAAATTACCTAGAGGCGGGAGGTCAATATTAGAATTAACTGGTCCTTAGAAGAGTCCTACATCTTTTTAGACTCCTTACTTTGAATCTATTTTCCCTAATTTTAACCAGGTGAAAGTTAGCTTAGGCTGCATCAAATCTAAGCTAATTGCTAAGTGTTCTCTGTCATCACTGAAAGAAATAGGCACTCTTGAAGAATAAACCATCTCACCAATCTCAGGCATGCATTATAGGCTGAAATGAATCGCCTTGCAGAGATTCCTTGCTCTATACATTGACGAGAGAGAGCTTCAATGGCAGTCTGCAACTGGATTTCTAATATTAGGTGGCTAACATTAAATGACATAAATTCCATCCTTAGAGTACCACACCCCAGTTATTTTTAATGGGACTTCAGTCCTTTTGATGATGTTATCCTTAAGAACTCCCCATGGCAGTCACAGGAGTTTTAATTCAGATCCCGGTAGCAGCTGATGTTGGCCATGCAGAACTTGGCACTGGCTGACCTGCCTTATTTTGGGGGTGAGTCTAGAGGCAATTTCCAATTTTTGTGAAAATTGTGCTCCTGTTTTTCTTGCCTGCTTCTTTGTGTTTCCTGAATAAATAGAGAAGTATCATCCCAGAGACTAAAGTAATGGTATCTGTTTGAATTATTCAAAATGTACTTAACTTTACTGATACTTTAACTAAATGATGGATAGCAATGTGAAGGAAGGGTCTTTCTGTTGGGTATCTTTTCTTTCAAGTAAGACTAAGTATTCCATCTGTAGGATGTTGTTATTTAAAAAACAGTAGTGCATAAACGAAGACTTTGGGTCTCTGAGGTTCTTCTGGTTTAAAAAAAAACTTTGAGCCTGCAGTAGTGAGGAAGAAATCTCTCCCATTGACAGATTACTTTTTACATTTCTCTAGGCGTTTACCATGCTGTTTTGGTTAGGACAGAAAAGGGATGCACTAAATCCTCACACCACAGGCCAGCTTAAAAGAATTTCCAACCAGCAGATGCCACAAATGTCATGAGAGAGTCTTATCACGGAAGAGTTGCTGGCGTTCAAATAGTTTCAGACACATATCTAAGCCAAACTGATCAACAACCTTTTGAAACTGGGCTATCATAATTATTGCCAGCTTTACCAAATATTATTTAAATTTGTGTTTATTCCCAAATATTATGTACGCTTAGAAGAGGAGGCACATCCTCTCATTTGATTTCAAATATCCTGGTTTTGTTCAGAAATGAAACTCGAATGTTGCTCATGGAATTCTCCTCATTTCTTACCAACAAAGAGCGTATTTCAGTCTGTATTGCGGATGGTGTCATTACTAGCCTATCAAAAAAAACCTGTAAGAATCAAATGGCCTTTCTACCCAGGGCTTGACCCACTGCACTTCAACATCCTTCGCAGGACTTGCACTGAGTGTATGGGACATGAGATAACGTTTTTGTTTTGTGTCGCTTTAATAGCAGCTCAAAGAAAGGAATTGGCATCATCTTTGCACCTCTCCAGCCAGTCTTCTGCATGGGGGCTGCAGCCTTTTGTCAATTAACTCACTTTAATTGGTTTCTGTTTCTTCTCTAACTATGACCCTTTGGCCTTGCCTGCTGCACAGCACTGTTTATTCTTAAGCACTGGGTTTATATGAACTTTCTATCAAAATCTTCTCTTTGGAAGGGAAGATATGTGATAAGGAGTTTCAATACTTGTGCTATCTTTGTTATCTCTTGTGGCTCACAATAGAACCTGAATCATCATAAAATTGCACCATATGTTTGTGTTTTATATGATGAACATCTGTGAAAGGAGAAAAAAAAGGAGCCGACAATTCTCAAACTGACTCTATATCTTTAAAAAAAAAATAAAAAAGCCATGATTGTCATAGATAAGAGTGCAAATTGTGCAAAAATACAGTGATGCAACTTTTTTAGGTATAAACACATCAACATAATTCTAATGAGTTACGGTCTTTGTTGTGAGAAATGAGAAATCCTGTGGTCTCACCCTAAAGAACATTAAAAAAACATTACTGACAGGAAATTGAAAAAGTAATATATGTCTGAATGAATATGACAACTTTTTTCTGATAGAGCAGATAGATAAATGTCACATACAAGTTTCAAAATACATTTAATTTTGCCACCACAATGGATATTCTCTTCATAAAATATATATGAATCAGGTTTGAATCATAAAACTTGACTGTGATAAACAAATGCATATTTGATAACTTTCTTCTTTTCATTTTTTTTTTGTGAGATGCTCATTTCTTTTTTGAGGTTATTTGTTGTTTACACGTCTTTTAGTTTTCATTTCTGAGCAAAGCAGCCAGGGTGACAAATCTTACGCATGTTGAACCTGGATGGAACTTCCTTTTTAATGAGGAATGGACTCCTTTTCTTTTGGGGGAGGGTTGAGGGGGAAGGTGAGGAAAGGAGGGAGAGGCTGGTAGATTCACAGGCTCTCTTAACTACCATGTTAGACATCACTGAGTTTTGAGCATCATTCAGGATAGGGTCATGGATGAGAAATCCATGCAAGTATTTTCAGAGCACAGGGCTGGAGGAAGAATCACACTAGGCAGGGCACTGTCTCTTACATTTTCCTCCACTAACCAGCAACTCTTAGACTAGGGACCAGGTCGTCCATGTCCCAAGAGGTCAAAAAAAAAAAAAGACTCCCTGCTAAAAGCTACAGAGTAAATGGAAGTTTTAGGCTCTCAAGAAATGCATATAGCTTTGGAGGAAAGAGGTAAAGAAAGGAGTGTCCTCTTCTTTTGCATTGTTCAGGCACAGATTCACTGGGGAAGCAGAAGGACTTCATCCTGTGCCATTGGAGCATGCCAGCGTACTACCCATCCTGACAGCATGAGGGCTTCCTCTCCCTTTGCAAAATAGGGGCTACCTCAACCCTTTCTTTCTCTAGTACCCAGCATATCAGGCTTCCAGTCCTTGGCTGAGCTCTTGGAGCCTGCCCTAGCACAAGTGTTCTTGGAGACCTTATCAGCAACAAATGCTTCCTAGAAAAGGAAATCTATTATGTATCCAGAAGCATCCCTCAGGATTCTAATGTTGTGTTTGAATCTATGTTAAAGAGTAAGGTATACTTACATTTTGCTACCTCAGTTATCAATCTTTTAGTATAAATTCCTGTAGAATTGTGAGCAGAACTGAAAGACATTTTTTTTTCATTGCTGACTTCTGATGGAAAAATGGCATTTAATCTAAATATAAAATGTGTCATTTTGACAAATTTTGTTCAGTAAAAATTTAGAGCATACTGTCTGGATGAGATTTAATTGTCTTATTTTTACATGTTCTGTTTGAAAATCTAGTGGTTTTTTTCTCAAGTTTAGAAAGGTTAAAGGGAACATGAAATATTTCAGTTTTGATCAGAATGGCTCAATCTACCCCAAACAGATTTTGCCGATTTATGTTTAACTTTAAATTTAGCTTAAGTTCCATTTTGAAGTGAAAACAAAAATGAAATAACATAATTTCCCACTTTCTTTCCAGAACTACTCATGAGTCATCCGCTTGGTTTGCATGGGCAGAACAGGTTCTGTATCAACAGGGAAAAAGAGAGAGAATCCCTACATTTTTCTAGCTTCAGCTGAAACCAAAGCCTGAGATAACCAGTCAAAACCAGACCTAGGCTGTGCAGGGTACACTTTAGTCTAAGACCGTTCATAATTTAGACAGAACTACGGGCTGCAGCTAGACCCAAACATCAGCCTGTGCCATGTTCAAGTCCCAGGGGCCATTGCATTCAGGTCAGTAGATCTACTTCTGATTTTTATTAGTAGAAGGCAAGTCAGAGAAAAGCCCGATAATATTATGCAAGTATAGCTCCAAACCGAAATGGAGTCCAGAGATAATTGGCATTATTTTCAATGAATGAGAAGTCAAGAGATGAAATCTTCCTAGAAAATATTAACTGGCAATTGGCAGCAGAACCACAGCAGACCATTGAGTGCAGCAGAACCAGCAGACCATTGAGTGAAGCTCAATGGCTCTTGTAAATGACTTCTGGGATTCCAGTTATTCGGTCTGCCCCTGACTCATAAGATCTACACTGTGATATAAGCCCAGACAGTTTTCTTCCCCTAATATCGGGGGCTAAAAAGATAGAGCTATTGTGTATGTCAAGATCAAATATGTTTGCATATTAATGACTTCACCTGAATGAAGAGGGGGAAAAAATGAACCCATTGTGACCTGAGAGACTCAGTGGCGTAGAACTGTGAACAATAAATATTTTTATAGTCCTCAGTACACTCACTGTCACGATTTTGGGATATTGTGCTATCTTGGCAATTAATAATATCTCTTTTCTGTCTAGGCTTTTCCTCAAAAGTTATTGGCACTGTTCCGGTATCTTTAAGCATTCAAAAGGATCAAAGAGCTTTCATCTTTTAATACATTTTACTGTGCTGTGCTCTGCGCAGGAAGAAATATTGATACTGTTTCAAGGGCAGTTAATATATTCAGGTCTGTCTCAGAAATGAGCACAATTCCTTGACTTATAAAATTGAAAATCTGCCATTACCCACAATTAAAATGTTCCATATAGGCATTATACAGTGGCATTTGCACTTCACTCATCCTCTTCTGCTGTAGTTCACGTACACCAGGGAATCTTCTCCACTCTGGCTCCAAGATTTAATAAGAAGTGCTTTATGGAGGGTTCATATTACTAAGACTTCATTGTTTTTTTAAAACTGTATTAAAAAGACATTTGTAAGTACAATATGCATTTTGACAATACTTAAAAACTAAATTTCCTTTTGCAGTTGCTATTTCTCCCTTTCACATCAGCTTTGTTCTCCTTATAGAAGATTCCACCATTTTTAGTCTTATTAACTAATATCTTGCTCCATGGATTGGTATGGGGGACTACTCAAAGTAAGGCAAAGCCTGAATGAAGGAAGCAACATCTGACAGTCCTTACTAATACTTTTAAATTTTCATAAACTAAAGATATCTGTGGTTAGGTTCTCTGGTTCTTTCAGGCAGTGAGTATGGTACATTGATCCATGAGGAACCTTCTTGCTTCACTTGGATCATTTCCACATTAAGGTGTTACATACCAGGTGGTATGTAACCATATCTGGTGGACTTGGCAGTGTTAGGTTTACGGTTGGACTCGGTGATCTTAAAGGGTTTTTCCAGCCTAAATGATTCTATGATTCTAAGTGTGGACTGGCGAAGCCAAGCTGTGGAAGTGCTCTGGGTGTTCCTGGGGAGGAACATCATGGGCAACATGAGAAGAGAAAGGCTGTAGCTGTAACTGTGAATGATGTCCTCTGAACTTGGGAAGGATCTGTTTATTCAGTGCAATTCATTGGGGTCCACTGACCCTCCAGCTGCCACAGTTGAAGAGTAAGTTGTGCAAAACAATAGCTCTAGGGAAATATTTAAAATAAATTGAAAGCATAAGGGTCTCTTCTAGAATTATCAGTTCAATTTTTTCCCCCAGCTTGTAGTCATGTTCATAAACATTCTCCATAGTGTGTAAAAATGACCTTAACATATTTTCCTTTTCTATTGGGAGTGTTTCAGTGCTGATGAAGGTAAAGTAGCACACCCTTAGTTCTTCCCTCAGGAACCTGTAATCCCAGTAAATTTTACCAGAAAGTGCAGCAGTATTACCCCACTTGCAAGTCTTGAGAGAGTGCACCACAGTCTTCAGTTATCTTAACTAAGAGGAAATATGAGACTATTACATAATATAGCTTATTTTTTTCTTTTTTAATGACAGATGGGATTGTTGCTATATATTGTCTGCAGCACCACCATAATCATGACTGGAATACTGTGCTAAGGTCTGGTTCTAACATAGAAAAAAACAATGGCCTGTCCAAAATAACTTAAAATGTAAGTGTAAGACAAGTGACAAATACACAGATGGAGAAGGGATCTGGAAACAGCTGATCTCTACGTGTATCCTCCCCTTCCTCTAGAATCAAGAAGTTAAAGGAGCCCCTCACCTTTGGTGCTCTGCAGGTCGCAGTTGAAAAGGAAAGGAGATCTTTTTAGGACTCATACAGAGACAACATGCAGGGACAGAAAATGTACAAAGAGTCTGTGATCCTCCACCTTCCAAAGAACTGGTCTCAAGGATATGGGCTCTGCTGCCAGCAGAAGAGAAAGAGGAAGTAGTTTGAATTCATATCAAAATACATAAAAAGAAATTTCAGTATGCCTGTCTGTATCAGGAGCATGTTGCTTCAGTACCATAGCAATGTAGGCGCTGGAGATGGGATTACCTCAGGTCCGCTGTTGCTTTTAATATGAAAATCACAGTTATTTAACTCC
Organism: Ibidorhyncha struthersii; assembly: GCA_013398815.1. Taxonomy (NCBI): domain Eukaryota; kingdom Metazoa; phylum Chordata; class Aves; order Charadriiformes; family Charadriidae; genus Ibidorhyncha; species Ibidorhyncha struthersii. The sequence goes on from VZSZ01005529.1 coordinate 593,181, forward strand.
TCCTTAAACAAACTTACGGACAGGCCCTGAATGAAACTCATAATTAAGCTGCATGTTCTCACACGTTCATAAAATGAAGTCCCTTGCTATGTCTTCCCCAAATTTGAGAATAATTTAGTTAGATTTAACTGTCATTTTCAGAGCATTTTTTTTAGTTAGAAATATCTCAAATATATGAAAATAAATTGATAGCCCTGAGAGGGACTCAAATCTATATATAAACTACTGCAAACAAATGTATTTTGGCCAGTGGAAATGGAGCGGTGACTGAATGCTGGATATTCATCTCCAAATCCACAGACAGCTACCTCCTGAGTTAAGTGCCATTGCATCGGGAGAATGTTTTGTCCTGAAAGAGATGTTAGGACCAGTCATTTGTGGTAGATACCATCACGTATACTAAGTATCTGTATTACAGAACTTATTATTATAACTGTGATTTGTATCAGGTGGTGGCTAGAGTGGAAATTTAAGTCAAGCTGTTAAGATGTGAGCGGAACACCTTTCTTTCCCTTCTATCTGTCAGCTCAGGTGAAATGGATTAATGATGCATTTGATAATGTGAGATACTTTAGCCGTTGCGCTTTCAAGCAGTGAAGCATATGCTCCCGCTACTAACATTCAAGAAAAGAACCAGCTGAGGGTATTTTCAGTGAGATAGCCACCAGTGACATAAAAAAAACCCACCCTACTTTTATGTGGTATCTTTTCTTGATAACTCCAAGGTAGCCTTACAAAAATTGCTTAATTCTTATAGGAGTACTGGTGGGGATATAAATACTATTTATATGAGCGTATTACAGATGATGGAATGGAGGACTGGAATTTTAGTGACTTTCCAACAGTGAATTGATTGGTACAGCAGTGCGCTGAACCAGCAGCCATACCAAATTTCACAAGGTAAGAAGGACTAAGTCTGGCTTATATTTGGTTGGCAAATTTTCAAGGAGGCATTGGTACTGAAATGAACAGTCAATTCTCTTTCTGATGATTGTGTGACAAAAGGAAGTTATATTTGATCTTAGGAAGGATTTTTTTTTCCTAGGAATTCAGATCTAGAAACTTGGAGTCATGACCATTTTCCACCAAAGAACTTTCATATGACCTGTGTAAATTTTCCCACCTCCTTTCAGTGAAATCAATTTTTCCTTCTTGTCCTGAATGTTCATGTAATTGTGCTGCATTACAATAAAATTCCACTTTATAGCCTGGAATATTGGTTTTCACAGCGATGATCCATGGTAGGGAGGTAATCCAGAATGGTTTGTTCCACTATAGTCATACGGGTGATTAGCGTTGTGGTTCGTTCTTAATAGTCTGAAAATCACTTGTTGAAGGAATTCATGCACTGTAAAATTTAAAAGTGTTTCAGTAGGATATTTGTCTGGCCAGGTGCAAAGGTTTGCACAGTTATTCACCTCAGCCTTGCCTTGAGCTTTTGTAGACTGTCATGTTAAAAGTTACAACTCTTACTTAATTAGACCAATAGTTTTATCTTTTATTTGACTAAAGTCCAGATCATCTAAAATCATAGAAACATCAGCTGAAGTAGAGCAAGACTTTGCATTTAAAAGAATGTCTTGTTGCACAGGTGCAATGTTGAAGTGATGGGTTGACAGACAACTACTGTGTCATCCATAGTCATTGCATCTGGGCAGCAAGCTCAGGATTTAGAACTGTATTTAGAGAAATATGATTGTATAACAACATTGAGTATCATTGCTACCTATTGATTGCAGTACCTATTATCCTTCTTGCAGTGAATTTTGGCTAAATCTGAAATCATTGAATGAATCAGCATGCCTAACTAATTTCACTTTTAAGAGTTACTGACTGAGAAATCTGGTGATCTCTGATAAATATTTTATATAGTCCATGTAATTTGATAGTGAGAAGATGAGAGTAGATTATTCAAGAATATATTGATGGCCTAGAAATTCTTTGACTTGTAATCTGATTAAAGAACTGTGGTCCTAAAGATTGCATCTGAAGATTATTTGATGGTTAAGGATTTCAGTCCAGTTTATCATGGAGAATTGTCTGAGAAAACATACACTGGTATTCTAAACAGACAAGTCAAGGCTAAAATAAAACATCATTAAGCCTTCAAAGTCATTTGTCCAGAATAGGCTTTTGTTTCCTCAGGAAATTTCATCGATGAAAATTAAAAAGAAAACAACTCTTTGAGGATTCCAAATTTAACATATATTTGCCAAGACCTTAATACTTCTAGTGGAATAACTTTCTCAAGAATGGCATCACAAGATAAAGTGGTGACAGCAGTGACTGCTTACTGAAGGCTGTTAAGAGGGTGCCATCTCCTTAATCGAGCTTCTTGTCCATGCAAAGCAAGTTGAAAGGAGTAACCAAGTGAAAGAAATAATAGAGCACCAAAAATTCTCCTGCTTACCCAGACACAGACATTAACTGTAGTGTGTAACATCCCTTTATTAAAAGAGTAACGTTACTACTTTAAAAATTAAAACAGCACTGTTTCAGTGAGAGCTCTTGTGGCAGTAGAGAACAGTATCTTGTTCATATCTTCGCAAGATTATGTCTCAAAAACAGCTCTTATTTAAAAACCACAGGATCAAAGAGCAGCTACTAAACCCTGCCTCATTCCGGCTCCTGACCTCTAGATAGCATCTCTATAGTAGGCCGGTACAGTGCAATACAAGACGGAGCAGCAAAGCCAGTTCCAAACAAGCCGATAATGTCACCATAGCATGGAAGCAACCTAATCACATTGGCACGCATTGTGCTTGGCCTAATTAGGCTTGCTGAGAAAGGGCAATTTGTTTCCCAAGCTAGCCTTGAATGGCTCAGCGTGGCATGTATTGCAAAGGGTAGGGATGCCTACGTTTTCTTCTGCTGTAGGTCTAGTATGTTACGTTCTGATATGGCTGAAAGCAAGTCCACTCTCTATGCTGTGAGGGAGAAGTAGCAGTAAGTATTTATATTACGTTAATGCCCAAAAGAGACAAACCTTGTTCTTATGGTTTGTAATGTGTCGAAAGACACAAAGTAACGGTAGGGTTTGCAGATGCAGCTCATATACAAAGCTTTCAAAGGTTGAGAAATTTTATTTCAGACCGGGGATTTCTTGTCTGCGAAGTGTGTGATACTTAGTTGAGATTGAAATCTTCAGAGAAGCCAAAGTCGCATTGATACTTCTGTAGGCAACTATGAAAAACTCAGACTGCAAGAAGAGAAAGTAGAAGTGAATGAATATTTAACAAAACATTTTCATTGTAATTAAATCTAGAAATTCATGCTGGTGACTCAGTCGCTTTGTATTTAATTCCTGAGAAAATGAATACCATTACTTTTTATTCTCAAGAGTATTTACAGAAAAAGAAAGATACCAAAACCACACATACAAAAGTGTATTTGCATGTATACACCCTACAAGGATCTGCACAGCAATCAGGAAAGCTGTGGTTTGGGAGACAAGTAGTTCAATACTAAAAACAGTAAGTTGTGACTTCTTTTGGTGATCATTAAACATTATTAGAAATTATGGCTGTGTTGTCATAACAATTCTGCTATGACAGTATTGGCTGTTTTGTCATAACATATCATCATGGATCTTTTGTTATAACAAACAAAAGTATTGCTAAAATATTTTATACAAGGCATCCATCAAATAATTTTAAATAGTGAACACTTTCATAAGAATCTAGCTAGCTGATTTTCAGAAATGCTCAGGATCTGTAAATGTAATTAAAATCAACAAGTGCTTTGCTTAACTCAGAGAACTGTGACCTCTAAGGGTCCTTATGCCTGACTTAATTCTTGATTTTAAAAGGAAGCTAAATCTGATAAGTAGATTGCTTAAAAAGAACAATTCAGCAGACACACAAAATGTTTTTTAATCTTTAATTTCGTAATTATATATCTTTAGATGTTTGTAATGAGGAAATGTTACATTGTGTTATTCAGCATTTTTGATAATAGAGACATCCTTTTTTGACTCTATACATGCCTCTGCTAACAGAACATAACAGTATTTGCTTGAGAAAAATTTCACCACATAATTCCTACTGCGATGACAAATAAAGTCCTGTATAGTTTGCTGTTAGTATACAAACATTATTTTCTAAAAAATAAAGTACTGACAAAGTCAGACAGAATGTCAGGCTCAGTGTTCCATTATGATGCTTACAAACAATATACCGTCCAATATATTGTATGATATATGAACAATACCTAACCTTGAAAATTATAATCCCTTACATGGAATAGTGACTCAGAAGCACAGTTTCATACATGCCTGCTTCTAGTATCACTATTTGATGCCTTGTTCTCAGAATAGCATTTTGTTGTGCCATTTTTTTGAGTCCTCATCAGGAAATATAATGCAGCAAAGGAAATTTGCAAGCTTGGCATAAATTAATACTGCTTTTACTTTGAAAGACAAAGGCAGCCTTAGCCTCATCCTGTCTTGAGGTTCAGGAATCTTATTGTCGTTACTCTAAAGAATGAGACGGAGTAGCATTTCTTTCAGAAGTAGTCTGCAAATGGAGCTTGTATTCATGCTTCCAGTTTTCCAGTGTGTAGATTGGTAGTATATATAGTATAGTGTATATAAATAGCTGGGTTTATTGATATTGGCAGACAATAAATCACATAAAAAAATAAAAATATATGTCTATGTGTTTATAATTTATATAGGTAGTATATATACATGTGTGATTAAGAAATGGACAGCTGCACAGAGGCTAAAGAATCCTGTGCAGATTCTCATTATTCTATCCTTTCCTCAGTCATTTTCTCCTTCGATTTTCTCCTTAAAGTAACTCATGCTGATACAGTGACCATCCAAGAAGGAACATACCTGTGAACAGAAGCAGCTTCTGAAGGCAATTTGCAAAACTGTAGATAATGAACCAAACCATAGGCACTGTCCTATGGACTGTAGGTGGTATGACTACTGGGGTTAAATTAGCTTTTGGCCCTGTAAAACTAGAAAAAATGAGTTTAAATGTACCAGCATCTTACAACAGAAGCCAAAGTGAGCTTTCATTTCAGATCATATTCTGAGGACTAGAAAATGAAGATAAGTGAAGCATATTTAAATCAGCAAACATTCACTTTGATTTTTTGGCTCACTACAGAAGAGTCAGACTTTCATTCATTCTGTTCACAGTTTGAGATGTTAAATTAGCTTATGTGTATAAGGTGGTTTGCCTCATTTTACTGACATTGTTTCCGCTGCTCCTTTTACTTTTTCCCTGATTTTCTATTTTATTTTCATATTGTTCTTCTGCTGTTCAAAACTGAATAATTAACCTTCAATATTTAATGGGCTGTAGCATTGGTAAAATCAGAGAGATGTTCATTTTCATGGTACTACTGAAAAAAGGTAACAATTCCTTTTCATAGTTAAAGAGGTTTTTCAGATGAAATGGCACTATTTGCTTTATGTCAGCCCTGACTGACAGTAGAAACATCCTAGTCTAGTCAGTATTCAATTTTAGTTAGCCTTTTCACAGTAGAAATAAAGGCAGTTGTTGAACCATCCACTTGGCTACAGTTTGTGATATTCTTCTGGTTGTGCTAGGAGAACAATGAAGCAAGGCAGCATCCCTGTTTCTGATGAGGCAAGAGGGGGAAGAACTTTATAAAAAACAGTGGTATGGTTCATTTTGGAGTATCATAGTAACTTCACCTAATGTCAAAATACAACTGGTTTATTAGGAGCCACAAGAAAAGACTCACTGCTGGGAAATCAACAATTATTCCTTCATACAGTTATGCAAAATCTAGTTTTATATCTGCAGAACAAATGGGGCTACAATTAGACATTTATCCCCAGAAGTTCTAAGCAGTCGCTCAGCTTGTGCGTGCAGTTTCAGCCTGTACGTTACAGCGAAGTAGTCCTCAAAGGCAATTAAATATGAAGATTTGTTGTCAGTCAAGAAAGGATAAGAATGGAATTTTTTTTTCTGTTATTCTTTCTTAAGGATCGGTTCCTTAAGGGATCATTTTTAAGGGATTGTGTGTTTTTCAGTTTATCAGTGCTAGGACATTACCCTGCCATTGTGGATAACACAGATATTGTTGATGTGCTGGGGGTTTGGGATTATTCCTCTCCATGGTCAGCTCCATTCCTCGGGATTTTACCTTCAGTTTAATTGTGTGCTTATTCTTCCACTGCAGATGAATTTACAGTTTACAGGACTATGTAGGCAAAAGCCGCTGAGCCCATAGATAGTACGTAGGAGCAGATCAACAAATTAACTTCATGTGCAAGCCAGGTCTTACAACTTTATCTCGTGGAAGTTACCTTGGCAATGGCAGATTCGAGCGGTAAGATACGAGAGGCTTGATCTCACATATCTTGAAATCCTAGGATGCTAAAATGACACTAACAGGTTAATCAAGGGAAAATATTCAGATGCTCTTAAAAATCACCCTGAATTTCCTTTGAAGTTAGAAACAAATAATTGATTTTTAAAATTTAGTTAACATTGGGAAGCATAAAAAAACTAAATTAACATCCGTAAAAACTGCTCTCTAAGCACCTCAGGATGCAATTAATATGTCTATTAATCCATAAACAAAAATGAAAGAATCTTACTGAATACTTGAAGTGAAAATCTGAGTCCACCAGGGCTTCTGTCAACACTCTGTCACTTGAACAGGGCCAGATTCACAGTCTTGGTGTTTTAATTAGAGGTGGACCAAAGCTCTGTCTCTGTAAAAAAGCTGAGGTCTGAATTTACATTAAATATCTCGGCACGTTTTCCAGTGTCACATTTTGTGCCTATATCTGGAACCTGTACCTCAGACAGATACAACCAAGTGTAATTTATTTTAATCAACAGTGCTCTGCAGATTACTGTGCCTGACTCCCTTAGAGGTTATGCAGCATTGACAGGGGCATCCCTTGAATTAACCCTTGGACTTTCAAAACTGTCTGTTTGTTGTTTTGCATTTGGCACCTGTTTTGCAACTCTTCTGTTAACACTTAGTGCTTGCTTTTAGTTGTATGACATATAAAAGGAATCATGAAAGTCATGTGTATAGTGTAAAAAAACCCAAAACTTTTTAAATTATACTTCTGTAGCATGAGGAATTTTAGGGATTTGTTTGTTTTCTCAAGAATGCGTTTGACAGGTGGGATTGTTTATGAGTTTGAGTCCAAACGTTGACAGAGCAAGGAACCTCTTCTGCTGTGTCTCAGAGGAGTTGTGAATGCCTCATCCCTGGACATGTTCAAGGTCAGGTTGGATGGGGCTTCAAGCAACCTGATCTAGTGAAAGATGTCCCTGCCATGATACTTTAACAGGACAGATTAGCACGGCCCAGGATGAAATGTCATAGGAAAGTCGGACAAAGAGGGATCTGGGCCAGCATCAAGACAGTCACACAAGGTTTGAGGAGGGGATCCAGTTTCAGTGCTTTTCCCTATGTGTGAATCAAAGAGCTCTTAGGATATTTAGGGGCAGGTACTTGGAGAAGGGGAAACTTGAAAGGGAAAATTGCAATCTGGGTTTAGCCATATCAAAGATGCATACTATAAAGAGTAGCCCTGTTGGTTAACTAGAAACAAGTGGATGTCTTGGTTTTAATCAGACAAGATTTTACTTTATTTTAGTATAAAATGGAAAAAAATCCTGAAATCTCTGTAAGTTTCAGAAAGTGGGAAAACTGTTTCCCATTCAGATTTACCCTTGGCTCCAACGAGCCTGAGGGTATTTGTTCATTTGTCCTTCTGGAACACCTCTCCCAGCTGTGTTTTCCCTGCTCCATTTCTGGCTGTGTGCATGTACAGCACGCCATGTACAGAATGGTGTGTGACACACATTAATACATATAGATAGCCTTCTGCTTCTGACCTTACAAACTGTCCACTTCAGCACTGTCATTCTATAAAATGTCCAACTGCAGTCCAAGAAATGCATTTTAAATGTGAATGCAAACATTTCTATTACTGATAACACCAGCGCAGCATTTTTTGCTTTGCTGGGATTAGGACCTTGATAGTTAAAGTTACATTGGAGTAATGACGCTCCAAGGTCGCGTCATTTACTGACATGGCGAAGGAAGGAGAGGCCTTTACTATGTTTCTTCTGATAAAATTAAGAAGGATTATTCCTTGTGTTTAGTGAGATATTTTAAAAGTGAAAGAATGTATTTGTGACCCGTAAATATTTTAGGTCACCAAAAACTGGGAGAAATTTGCATGTTGCACTGCATGAAAGCTGTATTTAATTCATGCTGAAAGTCAGATTTTCGAAAACATTCTGAAATGTTTTCGGATGATAATGATGTAAATAAATGCCTCCCTCCTCAGTGAAGAGCCATCTTCTCATATGAACAGTAAAGCAGCCACAGTTCAGCTAGGGACACCTTAAAAAAAAAATAAAAGTACTGTGATCTGCAGAGAGAAACTTGGAGGCAATTCCAGCTTAGAAGCCTTATTCTCCAAATCACAACCTTTGTCTAAATATGCTCCATCGTGCTTCACTTTCATGCTCAGTAAAATGGGGGTAGTAATCTTTATTGATCTGCCTACCTTTTAGGAAAGCATTAAGGAGAACTTAAATGATATCTTTACAGTGTTTTGTACAGTTTTGATATATGCAGCTCTTGCAATACAGCTTAGTAGGTGGGCCTGCCATTTTATGAGGTCTTCCCACAGGAGAGCTGTCCAGCTTTTCTTTATGGTTTTGTGGTCTTCCCATCCAAACTTCTAACTGGGCAAGTTTGGTAAACTGATGATGACTTCAGCACTTACCACTTGTCAGCTGAGCTGCCATAGCTAGCCAAGTGCACTCTTTTCACTCAAGGAGTTGGTTTAAGTTGTCACATTGTACTTCACAGTTGAGCCTACCCAGAGGCACACCATTGGGCTGTGATTGCTGAAGGTGCAGTCACTCAGGACGCTGTCACTTGATTGAGTCATATTTTAGCCTAATAATGGAAGGAAGAGCGTGATCCTCTGACGAGAGCTTCATGCCCCTCCAGCTATGCCTGAGTTAGTTGGATATCATTGCATGATGCTTTCTTAAGGATGGGTTTTCTGGAGTTGTTGTGTATCGCCTCTGGTGATTTAAATATGTGGAGATCTTCACAGATCCCTGCTATTCTTCACAACACAGTTCATAGATGCATCCTTTTTATAGCTTTAGCAAGAGATTCAGAGTTGTTCCTCCAGTTTCGCACTTTCAGAAAGTAATTTAGTGGTCTGCACACAACGCCACTCATGTTTTCACTAAACAGTTACTTCAGAGCTCATGTATTGTACAGTTCTCATTGATATAATATAAATTAATTTTTGAAATCAATAGGAATTTTATATGTTTGGTTTGGAGACAAATTTGCCTGCAAGATTCATTAGAAACACTTTAGCCTGTTTTCTTGAGGAAGTTAGTCATAAGACTAATTTTATGACTGGTGTTGTCTGTCCTTCTCTCCCTCTTTCCATCCATCTATCTCTCCATACCTACCTAACGGCTTTGATACAGCTGACCAATTTCACCAAAATTTATCAGAAATAAAGAGATCTAAACATATGATTAAGCTCCTAAACGGAATGAGAATCAGCAGATAGATTGAAGAAAGCTACCTTGTTACTATCCCCACTAAGGAAAAAGAGGGAGAACTCGACCATATTCCACCCTATTTCTCAGCAACCAAGTAGCTGTACGTGAAAAGGAACACAGGGCAACTGGGATTATACTGGTGGGGGACCACAGGGACATGCAGTGTGGTGGATGTTGAGAATAAAGAAAAGGTAGCAAGGCTTCTGGAAAGGGAAGACTGGAAGCCTTACAAAGGGATAAACATTTTCGGGGGGGCTGTGATAGAGAAAGTCGGAGGAGACGTGGTGAAGGAAGGAGATAGAGATGTGTTTTGCTTTTTTCTCTTTTTTTTTTTTTTACTTTTCCTGTTGCAATAATCCTATGACTGTAGCTTCATTTGTTGTTTGCAGGAAAAAAAAGTTTGGTTTTATTTAAAAGTTTAATCAGAATTTTGTTTCAGATGCTCTAATACTTGTGAAAAGAGTCTTCTAGCAGAGTAACTTTCTTCAAAATAGCAGCTTATTGATTGACAAGCTTTCTTACAGTATCTGTTTGACATCTCATCCTAATATTAGTTTTACAGGCATGTTCACATTTTACAAAATCTGAGATGTCACAAGTGTCTCCTTCTGCAAGTACTTGCCCCAGAAATGTTAGCTAAAATGTTTTATCTAACAGCAGCCCTCCCGTTGTGTTGTACTACTTAGTTGTCATCCAAAAGCAGCTGCATTTTTATGAACGTATCTTAATAAGCCGTGTGCTGAGAGGCACCAGCATCTCTTTTTTCCTCCCTGAGATCGCCTGGGAGTAATAGGTGGTCATCTAGAGTACTAAGTATCAGTAAATCAAGGAAAATTACTTAAGCACCTCAGTTCATGGTTAATAACATTGTATGAATGAGTTGTAGAAAGCAAGACAAACAGGACTGATATTTGCATCTATTTCACTCTGTATTCAAATATGAAGTGGGAACAAAGCATTATCCAGGGGCCAGAGCGTGGCCCAGCATTTGTTTCATACACTCTCAGCCACAGCAGATTTGTTGGCGAGACGGGGGACAGTAGTAAAACATACAGGTGATATGTGATGTGACAAATGAGTTTAAAAGTCCTCATCACCTCAGTAGAGAAATGGTTGTTTCCCATCCTCAGCCTGTCATATCTGTCTCCCTGTGCTTATTTCACCTAAGTTTGATTTAACATGCATAAAACAAATTATGTGTGGCAAGTATATGCGGCTTGTGTGCATTTTCCCTTTCTATGTCATTTTCTCCAGATTATTGGAACAATCCCACTGATGCCTAATCCAGTCCCCTCCAGCCAGGCAGCAGGTGGAGCTCAGGGACTTCAGGTGCAGCCGATAACTCCACAGTTATTGACCAACGCCCAGGGTCAGATCATTGCTACGGTCATCGGCAACCAGATACTCCCAGTGATCAATACCCAGGGAATAACACTATCGCCGCTCAAACCAGGCCAGCAGGTAACTTTTCTATAGCCTGAATGATTATCAAAATGATGCGCAGAAATCTCCTACTCCTCATGGACTCTCCCATGGCCTTTCTAAAAACTCCCACTTCTTTACAATTTTCAATAAGAAAATATTAAGTTGATCATACTTAGTATATTGGTGCATACTGTATATGTAGTTCTAATATAATGTCATATTGTATAATTTATACTTTCAGGGGTTATCAAGTTATTCTTTTTTTTTCTTTTAAAGGTCAATATAGGGCCAACTGAGAAATCTTCTGCAGCGAAAGTGCAGTAGGAATATGAGACAGGAGAGGTCCACCTGGCCTGTAAAGTTCAGTTCCTTGTTTAGTGATCACCTAGTAGACTGGGGTTTGAAATGTTTTGGAATGTGCAGAGGAAACAAAGAAAAATGTAAAAACTTATTAGTCTTCTTCCCTGGAAAATCAGATAAGAGTGTGCACATCTGCATAGACAGGAAGAATTTTTAAGCAAATTATTATTCAGTGTAAAGCACCAGGTAGCACCAGGTAAAGCACCAGACTTCAGGAAAGGTGCAGCAATTTCACCGAGGTCTGAAAAGATTTCTGTAGGTCTTTTTACAGTACTCTAAAGTCAAATTCATTGGGTTTGTCTACAACTGTAGAGCAAAGAATTGTAGTGCCAGCTTTTTTCTCTGAAAGAGAGGAAAATGAGGATGGAAAAGACATCAAATGTGATTACCAAAAAGGTACTTATAAAAGTGTCAATCACTTCAGTGTTCAGCTTAGCATTCCTATTGCTGGCAGTGCTTGTTTGCTAGTCCTGCCTACACCTCCAGTCACAGGTAGCAGCCTTTTGTATGTTTCTGAGAATCCCAGGGCCCCCTGAACTCCAAATTAATGATTTTTATTTTTTTTCCTCAAATTTAGAAGTAGCAAGGCAATGGATCTCTAAGGTGACTTTTTTGTGTGCTTTTAAAATGTTTCACATCCAAGTGGTTACATACTCTTTTTTTTCCATCCTACCCTCTGGTATCTAGCGCAGGTGTTTTCCAAAGCACTTGTCATTTATCTAATTCTATTTTCTTTAATGGAAGCAGACTTACACTACTGGCAAGTGCTTTTGCGATTGTTGCGTGTGCGCAGTTTCAAACAAAGCGGGATGGATGGGAGGGCAAGCTCTGTGTTCTCCAGCACAGGAAAGCCTGACAATGGAATAAGAAACTCAGCAGTTTACATTTGTGTGTGGGGTGGGGTGTTTCCTTTTGAGTCGGTCCCCTGAAGAAATTCGATCTTTCCCTCCTTTATGGGGGAAGCTCTCAAAAAGCACAGCAGTCCTGAGATTCCATTTGAAACTCATGAAATTTAGAAATAAAGAGGAGGATAGGTGTCCTGTATTATTTCTTGAGACCTCTCACCCGCAGAGCAACACACCTCCAGAGTCCTGCAGCAAAGCAACCTCTGCCAGTAACGTCTGCCAGTAGTATCAGCGGGCAGAGAGGGGACAGCGATGTGACTTTTCACTGCACAGCTAGTGGCACTGGGATCACATAAAAGGGCGAACTCCTGCTGAAGGCTGCAGCTTGCTGAATGAGCAGAGGTTCAAATTAGAAAGTCACTGTTAAACCATATCGTTCCCCCAACCTGTGTGCTCATGTGCAACGATCAGCAGGCAGAGACCATCAGTCAACAGAGCTCTGGTTATGTCCGAGAGCCAAAGATGTGCCCCATATTGTGTTGGTCTGTCCAGCAGTGCTATGTAGGTAGAAAACATTATTTTGCCAAGATCAGTTTCGCAGGGTCCAGCTTGTGCCTCTCACCCAGGCTCCTGAGGTCCCAGGGATTGCTGGAAGGGTCACCAAACAACACAGAGCCTACTTCTGTTGGAGCTTGATCAAGACAGTATTTTTGATCGGGCTGGAAAAAAGTAGTGCAAATACTACATGAAGAAATGGTACACATTCTCATTTTATAGAAACCGCAGAAAATTATTTCTATGTATTTGTGCTCCCTCTACTGGCTCTTCTGCTTTTACTGAAGGAAGTCAGAAGAAATGTTACCACTGATTTCAGTGGGAGCCGAAAAGAGATATGAGAGCCAGATTACTCATAGGAATAACGTTGATGGACAGTCAAAAGCAATTGAGCTAGTACTATACAAACTGCCATATCATTTGAAAAGTAACTAGAGTTACATAAAATATAAGGAGATCCTGAATTTGTCTTATTGCCTGGATAAAGACTTAGCCAAACTAGTGTTTGGCTAATGATAGCGTATTTAGTCATAGGTCTAAAACCTGGTTTTCAGAAGAACTGAGTGCTCAAACTCAGAGGGCTCATCAGAAATTCAAAAGATTTTTGAAAATGGTAGTGTCACATGACATTTGGTGTTTTGTAACTTGAAAGAAGCTTCAGAAGGGGGAAAGAGGAGTGCGAGACATGTCTAAGAAAAGTTTTGGGAATGTTGTGGAGAAATAAATGAGGAAACAAATAATGTAGTAAAATATTCCAGTTGCAGATGATCCTAGTTTAACTTTCTACTTCTCACTTCCTTGGAAACTAAGCACTGCAGGAGAAAGAGAGGTGATTGCAAGCAATGATAGTAAGCTGCTGCTTGTTAGCTGAGTCACCATAATTGAACCTCTGTAGCCTGTTTCAGTTGCTAAGTAATGCATGCTAGTGCTTACTTTTTGCCTGAAGACTTAAATGCCTCAGATATTGTTTTTAGTCAGCTTTACTTAAGTAGACTACATGCGTTATTTATTCATACAACTTTTTCAAACTTGACAGACTAAAACTTCAATGTCTTCTCATGGAAATGAGTTCATAGATTACTTATGTGTAGTGTAAAGCAGTGCTTCTTTTTCTGTGTTGTAAATAGGTTGCTTTTTAAGGTACACAAGCAATTCCATTGTAATCCTGTTCCTCTTCTTTTTAAGAATAAATAGATGTTTCTGATTTATGTTCTTTAAACAACCTACAGTAGGGATTGATCCTCTTAAAATTACGCTGAGTAGTTAAAGCTTCAGTGTTTTCACTGTTTTCCAAGATTTTGCAAATCTAAGCAGCAGCATCTATGCACACACCGAGAATTCCCCTAGAAATTGGAATGGTTTTCTAAAGCAGCCAGCTGTTTGCACTCCTATTGTAGTCTGTGTCCTTTTTATCTCTGTTCATAAACAAGTTTTTCTTTGCCTTTAATAATATTTTACTGCCCATCTCCCAATCATTTCAATTTCCACACTAATCTCTTCAAGATTTTGTGATCAGAACTGAATGCTGTGATCACGGTGAGGATTCATCACTGTTTTACATAATAACATTATAATATTTTCAACACTATTTTCTGTCTTTATCTCAATGCAATCTAACATCCGCTTTTTTCTAACTATCTCTGCTCATTGAGCAGGTTTTTCAATAAGCAGATGTATCCACCACGATACATCTTTGCTTCCCTGATTGTTACCATGTGAGTCAGTAAAATTGTTCCTTTTAACATGAATGACTTTGCACTTATCTACTCTGTATTTCATCTGTCATAATGCTCCCTTGGCATGTCGTAAACAGGATCTGTAAGTTGTTCATGGTATTCTTTATGAACTTAAGAAATTCACTTGTTCCTCCTGCTGATTCAACCATTGTTCACCATCTTTTCTTGCTGCTTGCTAAAACCATTAAAAAAAATTTGGCATAAATCCTTTAATCTCTGCTTGTAGCCTCACTTCTTGAAAAACGGCAATTTATTCCCCAGTTTTATGTTTCTTGCTTTTTTAAGCTGTTTGTATCTCCTGATAGAAGAGTACCTGAACTTCTGCACTTCCTCCATGCCTCTCAGGAGGGATTTTGTCAAAATCCAGGTCGTATGGCTAAAGGCACGTTTTTTTTTCAAGAACAGATGAGCTGCTTGGAAGAACTTGTTAGCATTGTCATTTGCTATCAGATTTTAAAATCTTGTTCATACATTTAACAACACTTGTTAACACCAACACAACTGACAGAATAACTTGAACCGTGAATTGGAGTCTTACAAAATTCAGGAAAGGATTCACCGTGTTTAGTTTAGACATAGAGCAGTTAGGTGTCTGGTGGAAGCTAGTGAACTAGATTTCCCGTAGAGGTAAAGACAGATAGACAAGGAGACATACGCATGTCCAAGGGGCAACTCAAGCTGTCAAAACAGAATAATTTTTAGACAGGTTGAATGTCTAACAGGTATCTTAAGGTATCTATTGTCTCCATTGATGTGAGAGGGAGCTAGGGTAGCTATTTTAGGATAGACAAATAATTCTTAAATGAGTGAAATTAGGTAAGAAGAATCCAGCTGCCAGTGGTCAATGGAGTTTGAAACACATTCTTATTTACGAATTCTTTAGCTTTCCTTTCATAACTATTTGCTTGCCCATTGCATACAGGAGCAACTTCTACACATTATATTTTCTCCAGTGTACCTCATCATCAGGTTCCACTCTTGCTGTTCTCTGGCTCTTTCTTTCTACATACTAGATTCATTAAATCAGGCCTGTAGTCCCAGTTGTCCTCAGTCTTGTTTTACCTACACTGCCTGCCAGAACTTTTCATATTTCATCGTGTCTTATAGCACTACCAGCTTTGGGCTTCTGCCAACTCTAACACAATAAAGGCAGCGTTTCCTTACGTAGTCAGTTCCCCGTCTTCATCAACATTGGCTATCATGCTCCAGATAAACTGCTGAAAAGACATAAACAGCTCTCAGATGGGTCTGTGGTCATTCTTCTAGATCTGCTTTACAAATTTTGTGCCAGATATTTTCTTTCTGCAGTCTCCACGTGCCACATACACCCTACCATCTCCTTGTCTCAAGTCCACGCAATCCCTTGTTTTCCTCTTCCATTAAAATCTAACCAGCTCTCAGTCATTTTCTCCCTGCGATACTCTTATTGCTTTGACGCTGTCTTGTTTTATGAGAAAAGCACTCTTCTTTCTCTGTGTTTGAATATAGCCACTAAACTGTGTTGTCTCAATCCAACTTTTTCTTTTGCTTTTTATATGACTTTCAGTGATGAGGGTGACATTTTTTCTCACTTCTTTCTCTTTTCCTTTACCATCAGCATTGCATAATTCCATTTCATCCATGGATAAAATGACTGGATTTTTGAAAGTCGGGATTACCAGACTGTTTACTAGTACAAGTGACTACATCAAATTTTCCTTGCTGCAGCATGAACACCTGACTTGTAACTTATGTCTCTTCCTGACCAGTTTTCTTTGTCACATCTGCATATGTAGGAATACGATATCTCAAAAAAGTCAATATAACTGCACCGCAGCACTGGGAACAGGAAGATATCACTACATTACCTGGGTCATTCTAAGGAACTGAGGCATAGAGAGAGTAAAGCACCGTTCGCTGTTACTGTTACCTTTGAATTATGCACTTACCTACATGTTTAAGTCTGGTACTGTAATATTGACTTTATATCATTTCCGATGGGGGTCAGAAAGATGACTGATGCAGCTGATTTGCATATAAAATTATATCTTCTACAGAAGCCCAGCTGTGTCCTCAACCTCATTTAGCAAGCCCAGAGACCTTCAATTACAGTGTATGCTTTGAATGTAGTTCTGACCCCACAAAAAATCTTCGAAAGAACTTCAGCAGATGCTGTCAAAGTCCTAGCCCCAGTTATGTCCACAGCAGCACTTCTTTGCTGTAGTCTTCATTTTGAGCTGAGTATGTGCACAGCCTCTGTGAACCTGAAGAGCTTTTTTTATGCTAGTTTTCAAATGTATCTATTTTGTGAGTCTGAGGCCCTTTATACTATATATACTATACTATAGTGAGAGAGAAGATACTTATTAAGCATCAAATAGCCTTCAGATTCATATATTCACTTACTTGAATTTAGTTGAATAAGCTAAATTACAGTGATGGGGTACAGTATTTGGGCCACAGTGGAAACATGCTGGCAAAGTTGATTGTGAAAGTGATCTGGCATGAAGCATGTAGATCCGTGTAATAACTCGTTCCCTCCATTTGCTAGAATATTTAAGAAAATGTTTTTGAAGCCCATGCCTGGTCGTGGAGTATGAGTGGGTTTGAAGACAGACTACCTCTGCCATGGTGCTCTCAAATCATGCAGTGTCCACAGCACACCACCATTCTTTCTCAAAAACAAACGTATGGCACATTTTAGGAAAAGTACACAGAGCAGAGAACTCCTTTTAAAGGAAAATGGAAGCATGAAACACTTAAACTACAACTTCTGCAAGACATTATTGTGGCATTTCAAAGTGTTTGGGAATGTCTTTTTATATCAAGTTAGTTATTTTTCAGCACTTTCCACAGACTTTAGTCTTTACTACAGCTAATGTCCATATTTCCCAGGAAGAACTGGCTCACATCAGAAAAAAATGAAAATCTTTATTTGTATCATAAAGGGAATCGTTTAAAATATATTTCTTGCTCTTTGTGCCACTCCTCTTAGTTTCATCTCTTCTGCCCTTTTTGTTATACTTGTCTTTTTCACCTCTGTCTTCTCTAATTTGTTGTAATTCCTCTTCTCTCAGAGTTCCTTTTCACTGAATCATAGAAAAATAGGTCTGGAAAGGACCTGAAGAGGTCATGCTGTCCATCCCTCCCCCTAGGCAGGATCAACTGTCCCTATATCATTCTTGACAGATGTTTGTCTAACCTGTTCTTAAAAACCTTCAGTGATGGAGGTTCCCTGACATCCCTAGGCAACCTAGGGCACTCTCCTTAGCACTAGAAAAGTCCTCCCGATGCGGGCCCCTAGCCTCCCTTACTGCAATTTAAACCCATTAGTTTCTTCTCCCTTCCATTAGGGCCATATTTTACCCTTGCTGTTTGTCCAGACTCTGTAAAACCAGTAGAAGTTCTGTTACGATACAGGGCAATATTCTCTGAAAATTTTGTACTTTATTTCCGCTTAGTTTCTTTCTCTTTCCTTAGTTTATGCAAAATACGTTAGTACTCTATCGCTATCGTGTAATTTTCTGGATGCAGGGAACAACATCCCTGATCTCATAAGACAACTTTAATACAGGACTCCAGTCAACCATCCCAGGTGTAGGAATATGCTACAAACATAATTTAAGAAAAAATTTAGTCTTACAGACCTAATTAATTCTTCGCCTCTGCAATTATCAACCCATACTACCTTCACTGCTGCCAGCAGCATGTAAAACTGATGTAAAAGAAATAAGAATCAGGCCCTTTGTGTTTTTCAGCTTATTATAAAGTATTATGCTGCACTTTATGCTTCTCATATTCATCTTATTCCTCTAGCTGTAGTGTGCATACATATATTCCTGCCAGATACTGATCAGTGTTGCATACAGTCATCATTCTCGGCTTGTCTACTATATCCACCTACACAGAATGGCACTTACAGCAACTGCTTCTGTAATTTCTGTGCCTCCTTCTGTCTTTGGATGGAAAATGCACAACAGTCATAAATATAATTCATATCATATGTACATGTCTAAAATTGGGAAAAGTCAGCTATTGCAAGTTCGAATTGATTCTGTCATCTAGAATCTAATTCATAATCTAATCGTCGCCTCTCCTTAAGGCTATTTCTGGAGTGGAAATTATAGTGGATGAAAAGGGAGAGAGTATTTTAATGCAATTTCATGACATAGATAACTACCATCGTTCTTTAAGCAGGACATTTACAGCTTAACTGTCACATCTGTAAAACAGAGGTGTGCTGAAAATTATGTAGGGAGTTAAAGATGGAACCCTCCCTCAGTCCCTGGTCAGGCCTTAAGGTGACTCTTCAGCTTCTCCAACCCCATTGATGCCTTTTCCCTCACAAACAGTGAGTTAGAAACCAACAATCGCTAAAGAGCCCTTTTAGATTGCTGTTATACCTAAGATCACTGCATCCAGACTTCACTAGCCATATCCCTTTTCACTCAGGCAAATTTTGAGAACTTCTTACATTTGTCCAAAGATTTCTGGATGTCTGACAAGAAAACTGCTAAGCTTTTGGGTATCCCAGTTATTTCAAAACTACATTTGCAAACGCATTATGCAATATATATGCAGAGAATCAAATATTTCCTAAACTTAACCAGCCTACTCTGCATGTGCTACAGAATCACAGAATGGTCAGGGTTGGAAGGGACCTCTGGAGATCATCTAGTCCAACCCCCCCGCCAGAGCAGGGTCACCTACAGCAGGTTGCACAGGATGTTGTCCAGGTGGGTTTTGAATGGAAGCGTCGGAGACTCCACCACCTCTCTGGGCAGCCTGTTCCAGTGCTCTGCCACCCTTAAAATAATAGAAGTCCCTCCTTGTGTTTAGATGGAACTTCCTATGTTCAAGTTTGTGCCCATTACCTCTTGTCCTATCACTGTGCACCACTGGACGGAGACTGATCCCATCTACCTGGCACCCTCCTTTTAAGTATTCATAAGCGTTGATAAGATCCCCCCTCAGTCTTCTCTTCTCCAGACTAAAGAGACCCACGTAGTGGCTGTGTGCACGCTTTGCTTGCATAACTGGAGAATGCAGAATGCCCTCTCATTCTGGTGTTTCATGGAGGCTTCAAATTTATTGTGTACATGCTCAACAGTTGAACTCTTCAGAGACTGTATGTGTAGCATGGCTGGAAAATGTTGGATTTGCCATCTGTGTCTTACATGATCGTGTGTTCCTTCCTGAGAAATACTGATGGCAAATAGCGTAGAATCATAAAAAGTTAAGGCTGGAAGGTCAAGATTCAAGAGGTTATCCTGTCCACTCTGCTGTTCTCAGGTGGCGTAGCTATTCCAGTATTCATCCAACTTGCTCCTAAGCACTCTCATAGGTACTCCACGGGTTCCCCCAGCAATTTATGCCAGTGCTTCACTGCGATGTTAGACAGCTTTTCCCAGCATCTAATTTGAATCTTCCAGGTTATTGCGCCTCATTCTCTCCACTATAAAATGTAAGACAGACTCATTCTCTCCTCTTTTCATTAGCTCTGCCTGTATTTGAGGCAGGCATCATATTCCACTCAATCTTCCCTTCTTTGGATTAAACATGACCAGTTCATTCCAGGTGTCTTCATAAGCCTCAGTTAACTCCCAGGCCTTCAGCCACTCTAATTATTCTCCTCCAGTTGGTCCAGATTTTTTCTGAAGTGTGGCATCTGGCTGTGGACACGGTTTCCCCCTGCAGAAGTCTTTCCAGTGCTTAGTAGAAGAGAAGATTCTTCACATGCACTGCAGACATCACTCCCGCTCACACAGCTTGGTATGGAAGTTGCTTTTTCTTCACTTTTGCAACACCCCAGCACTGCTGGCGGCATGTTCAAACTGACAGGATCATTTTGAATCCTAATTCTGTGTTTCAGCCTATCAAAAGTCCCTCCCAGCATGTCATCAGCATGTAAATTTAATAAGTGTATTCTCTTCTCCATCAGCCACGTCATTAGGAAAATATTAAGTAGTGCAGAACGAGGACAGACTTCTGTGAAGCACCATCCACTCACACTTCCATTTCCACAGATAGATATTTATCCTCTCAGTTTTGTTTTCTAACTACTCTTGCATTCATTCTGCATCAATTTCATCTAAACTGTGTTTCCCTAGGTTATAAAGAATGTTGCACGAGGGAGTGTCAAAAGACTTGTAAAGTCAAACCACCTACTGTTTTTTCCCTGTCCACAAGGCCAATTACCCTGTCTTAGAAGGAGATCAGATTGGTTTGACACAGTTTGTTCCTAACAATCCATGTTGTCTGTTGCTACCTTGTTTTCTTGCGGGTGCTTATAAATTGTTTGATTATTTTCTTCAGTACTTTTCCACGGGTTGAAGGTTAGTTGACTGGGCTATAATTTTGCAGATCTTTCTTTTTAAAGATAGCTACTGCATTTGCTCCTCCATCCTTGCAGATAAGCACTAACATCTTTAAGCCTGTTCCAGATAGTGTGAAAGCATCTAACTTATCCAAATACAATACTTTTCTTCCCTTGCCTAGGCTGAAATCTTTATTTTTGCTAGAGATTCCTTCAGACAACAGAGCCAGAGCCCAAACGCCTGCCTGTTTCTAAAAGCTGCAGTCTGGAGTGACATGGGCATAATGGGCACTCCATTTCTGCAGTGTTCATAGGACGCCAGCCCTCCTAGTGGACTGCTTCCCTAGGAGAAGATATTATAGAAGCAGACGTCCTGGGCTGGGAGCTCTCTATAGATAAAATCCAGCCTTTATTGAAGTTTTTTTAAAGATGCCCAGTGCTTGCATGGGTCTGAAATCTGGAAGCCTTTCAATCAGCTTCTCAACTATTATCCCTTTGATACAGTGCCAGTTTTCTTTTTTAAAATGTGCTTGATCCAAAAAAAACTCAAGATAATAAAATGTTTTTGTTTATTGATCCCTAGGGAAGTCAGAATAGGCTAAAACTGGTCATATAAATAATTTTCATTATTATTAAAGGGTAGCTTAAAGTTTCTTGATTTCTTTTGTGCTATATCATTCTGTTTGGGAGGTAGAAAAAGGAGCTGTATTTTTTTCCATTCTTAAACAGACCCATAACAGGAATAATGTCATTAAAATTGTTCACGTGTATTCCACAGAAAAGTCATCTCAAATGTGATCAAATACCTTTATCTACTATGCCATATGATCTGTTGTCTACTTAGCATCAGTCATTTCTATGTGTTCTGGGATCATATTATATATAATTTGAGTATTACTAATGAATTCAGCTCCTTTTCTGAAGTCATTTGTTTAGTTAAATATCAAAAGAGAAAAAGTCATACTCCTTAGAATTCAAGAAATAGATTTAAATTACTGACTTCAAGCAAGGCCAAATAGGCCTTTATCTTTCCCCCTTTCTGAGAAAGCAGATAACAGCTATCACTTAAAAGTTAAGCCTTTTAATACATTTTTGCAGCCTCTTTTGATCAATATCAAGAATGAACATAAAATAAAGGTATAATAAGTAGCAGTCACCTGAGTGTATTAGGTCTATATCTCTGTATTATTAGGCTCTGAAAGGGCTGTACTGGACTACTAGAAGCCAGTTCAAAACCATAAGGTCCATTGTGTACCCTTATTCTGCAGAGAGAATGCCCTTTGAATTTGCTGGGAGTTTTATGTAAAAATCAGTTGCCAAACAATGTTCCTAGTTTTCAGTCCCACGTGAAAGCTTATTATAGGCAGAAGGGATTAATGGTTCTTTCCTTTCCCCTAGTGGACAACCGAAGACTACACTGTTTTAAAATTTGTAAAAAAATTTTGTAAAGCCAAATTCATGTATCACAGTGTACCATTTGCATCTACCATACTCGCTAGACTTTTTAGGTATGTTTCAGTTGACACAGTCCTGATGTGAATGGGGCTCAGAAGTTTCACTGTGTTCTAGGCAAGGTCAATTTATCAGTTAAGAAATAAGGTTTCAACATTTTGGTTTGTTTGCTAGATCTAATGTAATAAAACAAAATATTCCTTTCTGTAGGAGAGGCATTTTCCCCCAATATTATCTTCCCCCTTCCCACCCTTCTCGTCCCTGGTCCTGCAGTATGAAAGGACCTCTCTGAAACAGTGCTGATTTATATAAGAATCCATGTAGGGAATAAAAGTCTGACTTCATGAGTCAGAAAACAGGTAAGGATATGTATTTATTAAATCAGAATGCTACTGGGAATGTCATAGGTCTCATCACCCATTTCAAACAAGTATTTAGCTTCTAGTTAGATTAAGTATCTGATTAAACTGAGAAAAAAAGGAAAGTCAGAATTCAAAGCAGCTCAGATTTTTCCTGCTGTAACACTGTCATCTGAACTAAGTCCGTGGTATTTAATGCTTCTATGGGATTTTTTTCCCCAGAAGTAGATGGGTGAGATGGTGCATTGAAAGTTTCCTGTTACTGCTTCATTTTCTAAATACCTATTTTTACATTTTAACATATAGCTCCATCAGCCCTCCCAGACGCAAGTGGGACAAGGAGCCTCACAACCCAATCTCCTGCATTTGGCTCACAGTCAAGCATCTATGTCTCAAAGCCCAGTGCGTCAGGCTTCCTCTTCTTCCTCCTCATCCTCCTCCTCTTCAGCTTTGAGTGTTGGCCAGTTAGTCAGCAGTAAGTATTGCTCCCTGGCTCTCCTTAATTCTCCCCTCTGTTTGTCTTCCTCACTGCTGAGTTTCCTGATCTGCTTTCCCTCCTTTTTTTTCCATATAGTAGGTTGTATATTGCTAAGTACAGTGACTCATACCAGTAAGACCTGCTAAGTGCTGTCATGGATGGGGCTTGAGGTAAACATGCCTTGAGAAATTGTAATCAATGCTAAAACTGGCCATAAAAATGGCAGCAGCCATTAATTGACTTATGAGGGCAATTCTTTTAACTAAAATGTACTTTACATTCTTTGGAAATAAGAATTTTTTTAATCACTCAGTATAATGAATTATATTGCTCAGAATTTGGTCGGCAGACAGATCCTCCTACTTTTGGTTAGGCTGCTTGTTTGTTACTGTTTGTTTGCTTAGGCAGTGTAGCAAACCATTTTACAAAACCTAGCGCTACACAGATCTAGAGAGACCTTTCTTGCCATGAAGATCTTTCACAATTTAAACAAGAAAGAACTGTAACATGTGGGAGAGGAGAGAGAAGCATGCTGCAGTGAAATAAGTGAGTTTCAGTGCTAGGATTGTAACAGCTGACCTCCCGAACAACCCTTCTTCCAGACCACACAGTTCAGAGTCTTCATGATTACCTTATCACCATTAACTTCGGTCTTTACATAGCAAAAACAACAGGTTAAAAAGTATACTTAAGAAGCATTAGCAGTTTTTGCACATCTGCAAATATCTGAGTGTATTGGATGACCTTGTTCAAAGATACTCCATGTGCATATTTCAAGTAAACAAACACTGTAGCTCACGCCATGTTGGTAATGTAAAATACATGACTGATAGAAGCTTATGAAAGACTTGGAGAAACTGTCATGTGTGAAGATGTGGAAAAAATCTTGGTTAGGTTATTTCAGAGATTGCTTACATGGGGAAATTACTAGCAGAGCTCTAGGGGTAAAATTATGCTGGTATAACTCCCAGTGTGAATACTTTTATTCTGGAATAAAAATACCCGCGTTGGTAGCTGTTAAGTACACAAAATATATAGATATAATTACAGTGATATAAATATACTGCTATTGCTCTGTCAGTAAATTTTCTCATGTGGACAAGCTTGTAGGGAGAAGACAAATAAGAGACTTCGTGTTAAAAATACATAAAGTTACCCCTTGTCTATGTGGGAAAATTGACTAAAATAGCAAGTGCAGAATAAGTTACTTTTCAATGGCTAGTCCAGAATAGTCTCCCTTTTGGACATTCCTATTAAAAAATTATTCTAGAATAACTATTGAGGGGGACTCTACCCCACAATAGTTATTCCAGCCAATTTCCCCATGTGGATAAGTGCACTGCACAATAAAAGCAACATGGAAGAAACCCTTTTAAGTTTACAGGATAAATCCATCAAAAGTTAGGAGATGCTAGAAAAATAGTTGCTCGTTCAACTGTATACTGTTCCTCTTAGAACATGTCTTTTATGATAACGATATATGTTGTGATTAAAATCACACAACCATGATTTTTTTTTCTCATCCTTTTTTTCAGTGCATTCCTAATGGAATTGTTCAGGAGTGCAACAGAATTACTAATGCAACAGGCGGGCTGTTGTCCCAGGGTTTGTTCCCTGCCTTGATTCACTAAACTGCTCCCCAGTTTGCATACTATTTGAGGCAGGGAGCTGTAGAAGGGTGAAAGGTGGTCTTGCTTCAGGCAGTAGAGAGTTGAGGAGTTGAAGCTTTCTTTCTGCCACTTAATTCCAGTGCAGTGGCAGGCAAGTCACTTAAAACAGGTTTTTCACAAGTGTTCCCTCAACATCCAGCTTGAGACTCTGGACTTTAATTTACGGAAAATCCTGGTACTCACAATTTTAAGTGCACTTTCACTGTGGAACTGTATAAAGAACCATTTAAAGACACAGTCTAAAAAATCTTCTCCTACTTGACCTAGACTGGGTACCCAAAAAATGCTGTTTCCCTTAATATCTGTCCACTTCTCTGTGAATGAGAAGGGGAAGACCCTCATCTTGTAGAAACACAAGAAAATAAATTAAGATTTAAAAAAAAAAAAAAAAAAAAAACAGAAAAGCTCAAGAGGAAATGAATAACTATGTCTTTGGTGAAGAGCTTTAATAGAAGTTTGGGGCCACACACTGAACAAGTAAAAAGGCAATACATCAATCAGTTCCTCTGTAACGAAGCATAATTGGTCCAGTGCACTGGACGAGGCAGGGGTCTGGGGAAAAACAGCTGGTAATTCTGGGCTCAAAGACTATGCTGCACTCTGTTGTGGGCTACTGTAACTCCAGCATTTTGTAGCTTCTGAGTGTTTATTTGTGCAACTATAAGGATGTTCTTTTAGCTTTATTTTTTGCTTGGATAAATTTCAAGGTTGTTACAAAAGCAGAATAGTAATGTAAGTCAGTCATATGGTGAGATAATGCTTATATTCATAGTTGGAAATATGAGATCTTCTGTCAGTTGAACGGATGGAGAGGCCAATCAGTTGTGTTATCATCGTGTTGGTCCTGCTCTAATAGGAATAAGACACGTGCTGTGCTCATGGATTTGGCTGAGAGCAGAGGAGTATGAAGCGTAGGAATATCAGTCCGGGGAAGAGGGGAGATACACTAACAAACATAGACTTTCTACTTGTTCCTTTCAGGCTTGACTACTTCCGCCACTTGTCCTTTTCCGGTCCCATTATTTCCTTATGCCATTCTCCACACAGTCTGCACTCCTTTTGCCTCCATGCTTTTTTTCCTCTTGCCTTCTCCCTGCAGTCCTTCCTCTGCAGTCCACCATTCCTCAACTCCTCTTCCCATTCCAGTTCCCCTCCAGCTCCCAGTCAATCTCTGACCCCAGACCATATCTGTGTTCCTTTTACCAGCCTTTTTATTAGGTAGTTTCTGTCCTCCTCTACCTTCTTTTATCACTAGAGCTGCCTCTTTTTCCTGTTTTCTTTCCTCTACCACAGTGATTACTACTCTCTGCATAGTCAGGCCCTCTCTCCCTCCACTCCCAACTCAAATCCTAGCTCCTTAGTAGTCTTCAGGTGTTTTTTCCCTTCCATCGTTTCTTTTTCTTCAGACTCAAGGCTAATTTTCACTCCATCTGCATCCACATCATGTAGATGCCACTCCCACCCTCCCTGGAAGCCATCAGAGGAGTGTGGAAAATGATCACCAAGAAGAGAGGCTGGTCAGTCTCTCTGTCTTTACTGCCATCCTGACCCAAAGCAGGCCAGAGCTACAACCATGGCGGGGGGGGGCGGGGGGTCTTCTCCAACTACTTCAGGCTCAAGTATCCTCAGTACAGAGAAAATCTTAAAGAAAACTCCACACAGATGTCTCGCAAATCTCTACTGAGTAGATATGCAGCTTTGGAAGCTCACATGCTTGGACTTGTTTGGGGCAGATTTTTACTTGGGATGGCAACAAGCCCATTACTGACATAACCACTGTCTCCCTGATGCCTCAAGGCCATGCTTCAAGTTTTAGGGAAACTGAAGCTTCTTAAAGAAAAGAGGTTATTACAATTCTTTTATCCTGGGCAGAGCAACATGTTTTATTAGCCTCATTCTCAGAAGTGGTTGACCTGAAATTTGTCTTATAATATCAAATGCCAGTCAAACTTAGCCATAGTCAATACCCTACCTGTGATAATGAATGGCACAGAGAAGGTAGTTGGAGTGCTTCTCCCTTGCTCAAAACAGAAGAAAACTCAATTAAATCAACAAGTGGGGATCTCAGAGTAAAGAAAATACTTTTCATACAATCAGACTGAGGAAGGCGTTGTGCTTGGGAATTAATTGGCTGGGACCCAGATCTTAAGAAAGAGGGTATTTATAGGAATCTCCCATAAAAAAAGCATGATGATAATTACACGTGAATAGAAAATTCTTGAATTGTTCTAAATTTATGTTTCAGCCTTCATCCAGTCCCTAGCTGGATCAAGCTTGGATTCAAGACCAACAGACTGAGTAGTGTGAGGGGCAGATCAACTAATTTCTGCCATTTACGTAGCATTATCACACAGTGAGAAGTAAAACAGTGATCTCAATGATCCTTGGTGGGTGTCCAGCATATTCTTGAGAGCATCTAGCCAACCACAAACTGGAGCTAACGCTGCTTGAGCTGGCATGTAAGTGACAGTGTTCCTGGGCACAAGAGAGCTACCTGCTGGTTTCTAGTAATGTAGAAAGAGCCTACAAGAAGGAAGAAAATATGGTCAGTTCAGTAGAGAAAGATCAAAACACCTGTGTAACAAAACACGAAAAGGCAGACAGGATCCTTTCATTGTCCTTAATAATACCATGCTTTTAGACAAACAGTCTTAATTCATCTTCATGAATTTGAAAGTTGTTTCATGTGACTAAAAACCCATTTGCATACAACTGTGCCCGCACACAGATAGATAGAAAGTCAGCCCTGTTTTGCTCCTTTGTAGAATCCATTCAGTTTCTTGATGCAGGTCCCTGAAGGGCAGGAGCACTGCTTTTTCAAGCCTATGGCCCATAATTGAGCAAAGCCTTCTAGTGTCCCTGCTCCCACACTGGCTAGCAGAGATTTCTATAACAGGCCTACCATTGAAATCTAGTGTCTGCCAAAGTCCATTCAAAGTCTTTTAGTGGGATGAGGCCTGCAATGGGTAGGTGGTCCTGAAAGAAATCCATAGGCATGAGGGCAGCAAGAAACAACTTGTGGCCTCCTGAACATCTCTGTGATTGCTTTACCCCTCCTGAGGCAGGAATATTGTTGTTTCCTTTTCCTCAATCGTTCCAAAGCTGCAGTCCAGTCCTCCAGCAGAGGCCCTAGAGTCAAGTACCTTGGTAGAGATTTGCCGTATTCCAGAAATTGTTGTCAAATATAGTAAAGTTCATGTCAAACTAGGCATATTCAGCTACCTTATTCTGTTAATCAAATTGCTTAGAGCAACATAACCTCAGTAAATAAATAGTAATTTGGGGCAAGGTTCTGCACACTTACTGTAAACAGAGTAACTCTCTTTACAAGAGGCTGCTTCACATCAGTGAAATTACTAAAGTACTAGGAGAAAGGAGTCAGAATTCAGCTTTAATAACTTTAGTGTTCTGTGTTCCCTGGTTTTATTCCTTTTAGTTTTCATTCTAGTCATATTTTCTTTATTATTTTACATTTTTCTTTTAGTATGTTTCCTAATTTAAAAAAAAAAAAGGTGCATTTCCTTCCTTTCTTTTTAATTTCCCTTTATTTTTTTTTATTTCCTGTCCTTTTTTTCCCCCTGGGTTGTTGTGTTCTTTATAGCTTCTCCCTTTTATCTCATCCTCACCACTTCATCCTTCACCAGCAACAAGTGCTAATTCTTCTAAAGGCAAAAAAATTATGGTTGTTTCCAAAGAAAGAACATTTTAAAAGAAGCTCTGCCAAAGCAAGGACTGCAAGATTCATCTCTACCCTTTCTGTCCCTTCTGTATGATTTCTTCATATTGTCTCATCCTACCATCTCTGTTCTTCTTTCTCTTCTTGTTGTCTCTTCATTTAATTCTACATCATTATTCCTCCTGTTTTCCATTTCATTATCCTTTTCTCGGATGCATCCATCTTCTCATTTCTTTAACTATTCCACCATATGTTCTCTTTGTGGAAATCACTGTTTTCCCCTCATGCTCTGAGACTTGTGTCGCCATGAAGTTCCTTTCTTCCTTCCAAATTCATTTTACTGTCATCTGTTACTATAAAATTAAAATGCCTCCCACAAACAAATTATTCTTCTTTCTTTCTTTCCCCTGAGCACCAGTCCATTTTCCATTACCAATGTTTTGTCCTGCCTCTCTTATCCAATTTACTTTCCATTGGACTTCCTCTGCCAGTTATTTCTCTTCCTGTCTGACTGGGGAAATCATCCCCTGTAATCCCTCCCATGGTAGAACTCTGCACAAAAGAAATTTACTTTCTCCTTCAGGGTGCACTGCTTTCTTTAGCAACAATTTCCCTTAAATATTAAATTACAGCAAATTTGCACTCACCAACAAACTCATGCAGGATTTTCAGAAGAATTCAAAAGTGGAATAGTAATCCCTTCAGTAGGAAAAAGGGGGGATTCAATGCAGGACAGCCTATGGATTTTATTTCTTCCACTCTGCTCATCCCACCTTCACCATCCACCAGGACACGTGGGAAACTTTAGCTGGCTTCCTTTTTGTTAGGGGATATATACACATATCCCCTAAAATGGTCCCAGCCAACTCTCACCTTTCTCTAGCACCCAGCGCTAGACACAATCATAGACACAACAGCCATTGTTTTATCAAGCCATAATGTACATTGGGAATCTTTAAATGCTGTTACTGTAGATCCCAACCACTCAATGAGATTGGTATTCCTTTTTTTCCTGTTGGCACTGCACTGCTTTGTCTAGGATATGCACTTAATTTTAAAAAGACTGGTTTATTTACAGTCTTCAATAAACTACTCTTCCTAAAACGTGACATGCTCTATACGTTTAACTGTTCTGAGAGCTCAGAACTTATTAAAACAAAGTCCATTGCCTATTAATATATATTTATGTATGTGTATGTATTAGTCCAGAGAGTCCAAGATTATGTATTTATGGCATTTTAATAGCAATAGAGTAAAACAGACCAGTGCTGTTATACGATGACGTCAATAGAGTGGTCTTCATAATACTATTTGAGTTTTATGGAGCTGATAGAAATCAAGAGACTGCCTCTATGGGTTTCAAAGGGCTTTGAATCACACCTGAAGTAGAAGTGGTTCTGATTTGATACAAATGCTATTCTCCCTACAGTTCAAGGATAAAAGGCTTCAGTGTTTTTGCCGACCTCTGTTATTACTTTTCTCCTCCCAAAGATGCTATGTAAGAATGAAGCCACTTTCTCAACAGATACTCAGCCATACATTACAATCTACTCCCATATTCCTGATGTGCATCACAGGTTTTTTTCTCATCTCAAGGAGAGCTCAGCCTAATTGTTCCCTCATCCAAGCCCCCCTAGCAGGAACGGACTTTCCATGATATTCACTGTTGCAATAGTGTCATACCAGAAGGATCCAGCAGAACTTGGCAGAATTTCTCTATAACTATGTGCAAGCAAATAACCCCTTAGCTTTCTTACCTCCCTTTCTGTTCCTGACAGGAGTTGGGGAGGTTTACAGGTGCCAGTTGCCATAGCATTTGCTACTTTGAAAGTTCTCCGGGAACACCTGAATTGTCCTTTGTCACATCCCTAATAGCCTTAGTCAGAGGCCTTAAAGTGAAGGAAGGAAAGAGGTGAGAAAGGTCACCATCTCAGTGCACTTTACTCAAGGGAACCTTTGAGGCCATTATCATTTATGATATTTTGTACATTTATCAGTTGCTCTTCAGAGACCCAAAGGGCAGATAAGCATCCAGCTCCATTCTGTGTCTCTGAAAATCGGAACTGGTATGCTAGGTAGACTGTGTATGAGGCAAGTAGGAAAATTTCACACCTCTAATGGCAATTACTTTACAAACTTGAGTGGCCCCTGTCATAGCATTGACTACTTAAAACCAAATACTACGTGCCATAGCTCTATATTGAATGAGTGCATGCACGTGTCCACAGGTGAGATCAAGCACAGCACTGACCACAGGAGGGACAGTTCTGAGTGTGGAGCATTGTCAAAATTAGGTTCAGCCTATGTGCATGTTTACCTGTATGCATAGTTCATGTGGTCCCTGGTTGCATACGCGAGTATTTTTAAAATGCTATTGCTATGTGTGCTTCTTACACTCAAGTTGTGAATCGATATAAGTTAAATTTATATAGCAGAAAAACCTCTTCCCTCTGTCTATTATTGGACTAAAAGATTTTTTTATAGGACATTTCCATCGTAAGGGAATTTTACATCAGGTTTATAAACCCCTGAAAATAAAAGCTTTGTTACTGTAATGCTGACAAGCCGTTAGCTATAGCAGTACTAGCAGGAGCCACTCTCATATAGGGTTCAGAATAGTAATGTAGTCTGGTACCATCCTTGGACAACTGCTTGCATTTACAGAAATTGATGGGTTATTGCGCTGCAAACTTTTCACCTAAGAAGTGTGAGGAATGAGGTGAAGAACAATAGAGATGTCTCGCTGAGAGAATGGCTTCACTACACGCAGGATTGCACAACACTTTGAAATCTTCCACCATCTTAGTCCCATGCTGTCTCCGACTCGGCAAACGCTTTCATTTAGCCAGGGATCAGTAGCTTGGGGGGGGGAAAAAGTTCCATTCTCCAGCTGTTGTGTCATTTCCCTTGATAAGTCCTAAATTGACCGAGTTATCCAGCACCAAAGGAGCCTTCCTGTGGTAGACATGCTTTATTATGTGCCCTTTCAGGGACAAAGGCTTCTGTGTCAGTAAACTGCTATGGAGAGGAAGGACAGATTTATTCTCACAGCATCATAAGCATTATCTTCTGAGGGGCTAATGTAAAAGTAAAAAATTGTGCAGCATTACCGTCCAAAACCTAATGGCTGATGTTGCTGCTCCTTGATTATCAACCTGATGGGAGGCAGAATGAAAAGCTTGAAAGGGTGCTTCTCAGAAGGACATATTTGAAAAGATGATTTTTAAATTAAGGAGTTTTTAAAGGCAGCATTTTGTTTCGGCTTGTTCATTTGCTGGGTTATTTTGGATGTTTGGCTGGTGGTTTGGGTTGGGTATTGTGCAAAAGGGAAGGAAGGTTTGTGAATCTCCTTGTTTGGCATTAATTTTAGATAAAGCAGAAAGTCTTGCTTTCAAATTAAAAACCCAAGCAGTTTGTGCATATATTTAGCCCTCCCCACAGACTGCAAATAAATATATTCACACTAACCTTCCTTCTGTATGTGATAAGAAGGGGAAACAGGGAACGTGACTTGTCAACCTGGGCGACATTTTGCAAAGAACAAGTGACAGTGAGGAGCCCAGGCGCCACCTCACTCAGAGACGAGTTGATCATTTTCAGGAGTTCAGCAACAAAGTCTGTCTTTGAAAGTCTTTCACCAGCCCCTGGAAACACTGCAGCCTAGTTAGCATTTTAGC
Organism: Ibidorhyncha struthersii; assembly: GCA_013398815.1. NCBI lineage: Eukaryota > Metazoa > Chordata > Aves > Charadriiformes > Charadriidae > Ibidorhyncha > Ibidorhyncha struthersii. Next base: position 625,263 of record VZSZ01005529.1, read on the forward strand.
AATCTGAACACGCTTCGTAACGCACCTGAGAAGGCAAGCCTCTTTCTGTTTGGGGAAAAAGAGAAGGGGATAAGTATTTTAAAAAATTAACATGGACATCTTGACAATGAAAGCTGGTGTAAGCCTAGCCCACTGATATGTGACGTTAAGAACTGACATGATTAAAAAATATTTCAACAGATCCTCAAACAGCCACTGGAGAGGTGGATGGGGTGAATCTGGAAGAAATCCGAGAATTTGCCAAAGCATTTAAGATCCGGCGCCTGTCCCTTGGCCTGACGCAGACTCAAGTTGGCCAAGCCCTGAGCGCCACCGAAGGCCCAGCCTATAGCCAGTCTGCCATCTGCAGGTAACAAGTTATACCATAAACTCTCCTCTCCTCTCTTTGTTCTTAATAATTATTCGGCCTATTGCGAGGAGCATGCTTGTGTTTGAGTCTCATGTCTTTAGAATGTAATATTTAATCTGAGACTTAAATTAGCCAATGAAGTTGGTATCTGGCAGCTAAAATGTTCTTATTGTGTACCCCTAAAGTAACTTTAGTCCTTTTTTTTTCCTGCTCCTTTTTTAAACAAGTGAGAAACAATGTGCCTGGCATTGAGACTTAATTCTGTAGATGAGCTGGAGACCCTGCTGATGCTGGATAAGCACCAGCTGACCCTCTTCATACTGTGCCATTTTCTACAGATAGGGTTACTGAACAAACATTTCATGGCTGCATCCCTGCTAAGTTAAAACCTGTATTACTGTGGTTAGCACTTCACATATAGGATGTTAATGATGATTTACCAAGGCAACACAGAAGGGAAAAAAATATCCTTCCTGCTATCTTGCAAACCAGCAGCTATTCATCTTTTATCACCCAAATATTTACTAAAAAAAAACCCAAACAGACAAGCCGTGTATGCAAAGCAGAAGTAGAAATCTGCCCTAATCGTAAGAAATGATAATACAGTCTTGATAGAGTTAAAGTAGTTAGAAGAAAACACCATATATGCATGTATGTGTGTTACAGTAATCCCATGTTTATGCATGAGGTAACAAACACACTTAGGTAACAGCTTTTTCCTCTTGGGCAATGCCTTATAGTCCTTCTCCATCAGTGAAAGCCAAGAAACCAACTCTAAGCTCATTTAAGTGGATTTTGTTCTTGGTGATCCATGAAATGCTCTGTCTTTTTATCTGCTCTTTATACTTTTAATGTATTCCCCATAGAACGGAAGTGTACTTTCCCTGCAGTTTAAGACTAAGGTTATAAATAACATCAGTATGGGGTAGTGAGCTTGCAGCTCACATTTTGCTCAATGATTTTCCATAAAACCCATTGATTGTTGTTAAATACAAAAAGCTCCATAGGATCCTCTCACTTCTATGGTCTCCCCTACTGTTTTTTCTTATAAGATACCTCCCTGTAGAAAATAACCTTTATTCAGTCTATACAAGGATACTACTGCTGGGAAATTTGTTTCAAGACTTGTATATCGTTATACCAAACAACATGTACTGCAGTATCAACACTAACAAGCAATGCCAATGATATGAATGCTATTGCTCCCTGTTGCTAAGGATTAATATATTTTTTTTTCTTCCCTCTGGTCATTTGGTAAAGAATGCCTAAAACGGGTGGAGTTTTTAGCAATTGACAATTTGTTGAAGCCTTAATTTTCTGTTTAACATACTATACTTGAAAGGGATAAATTGCAGCTTCCTTTGCTTTTGTCTAGTTTGCTGTCTTCTCATTTCCTCCATCTACCTCACCCCTGAGAAAACCACTGGGGATCCTTTGAATTTGACTAACAGAAAGGGTTCCCCACTAACCGATTATCATGAAAACTCCAATAAAGATGAAGTTGGAGCAAAAACCCATAATGTGGAGACCTTTTACAGAGGACTCCTTAGAGGGGCAAATTGCTCAGAACATGAGAACTGGGTGCAGAAGGTGGTCCCAAATACTTGCAAGGTTATAGGTCTTTTCCTTTCCCTTGACCCCCTCAGATAGATATCATTTGGGGGTGTAATAACCTGCTATGGCTGTACATTTCTTGTTAAGCACCAAGACAAGCTGCTTCAGTGGCAGTATGCTGTTCCTTGGAAATAGTAGGTTTAACTTTTCTTTTAATGGCGACAAAGGAGTTTCAGTATGAACTCCAGGGTAATGGAAAAAGCAGTAAGGTAAGCAAGTTGAATGACCAGCTCAGAGACAGACGTAGAGTCTCCTGGTGGCCTGTGCAGCTCATATCAGCAATATACCACCTTGCTGATATGTTCTGCGTGGAAATAACGGCTTCTTCTTAACTTGAGACAATGCGTTCTAAAACATACACTTCAACCTGAAATATCGCTGGGCACCAAGGAAGGACACCTTGCAGTCAATACCACACTAGGATCCCAGGCACCAGTTACAAATTCTTTGGAGTGTTATTAGCTGAAATTATTACTTGTCTTATTCTTTGTTTGTGAGAAATACTTTGTTTCTTGCTGGAAGATTTCTGCAGCTGCCACGGGCTGAATAGAGACACTAAAAATTGCCAGCTCCAGTCACCCAGTTACTTTGCACAAAGGCATTGATCCGGTCAGTCTCATCTCCAGAGCACGTCGTGATTAGCAGCGGCGGCGGTGGTGCTTCAGCACCGGGTGGGCTGGAGAGTCCAGCAGCGCCGTGCAATAATTGTTGCCTTTCCACAATGTTAAATATCGCAGTGCGCGAGGTGGACAAAGGTGAAGTGGGGAAATACCAATGGGTGGCATCAGAGGAGTTGGTTTAAGACTTTTTTTAACGCGTAGCAAGAGAGGATGAACTCGGTAAATGAAAGAAACAAGTACTTATATTGTAAGACCTGAAATGTGAACTCGGCTCTTCTGCCTTTTTTTTTTTTTTTTTGAAAGGATTAAAGCTTTGTGTGGCTGCTTTTCCAGATGTTTTATAATACTTGTAAAATCTGGTTTGGCAAAAGACTTTTGATGGCAAAATGATATATAGAAGACCTCATTTACAGGAAATGATATCATTCTGGTACAGTTTGCAGAAATCCCACAATAAACCCAGCTTGGTGCCACAGCATATTAGTAGACTATTATGCTGGGTTTCATCTGGAAAACATGAGTCTGTCTTTACACATTGTGGGGGCAGTCAAGATAATTGCAAAGTGTCCAGCTGTTTCAGCTGAACACCACCGTAGCTATGGGAGTCTTTTTCCGACCCAGAAAAGGGATATAGTGTTAACTTGCAAACAGTGAAAATTGCTGAAAAATGAAAGGAAAGGAAACCTGATATTCAGAGGCTAGTAACTGCCACTGGTTTGTATTATTAAAGCTGTGGTATTTGGACAACATGGGAAGGGGGGGGAAACAAAAGGATTAATCGCAAAGATGGGATGGTAAAGAGCAATTGCCTTTGATGTCATTTCCTGTAATTAGACTTAGCCTTAAGGGTTTTGAATATCATCAGAAATATGAAAACGCGGCTCATAACCTGTATTACTTGGTGTACTTAGAATGTTGTTGTAGTGCTCGTTTTGTGTTAGCTTAGATATCTAGCACTATATATATATTTATAGATATACCTATCTGATAATTTTCGTAATCCGTTGTAAATTACCTCTGCCAGTCAATTAGTCAGGCAGGCAGGAAGTCCCACCCTGGCAGAGCATCAGTGTAAGACTCTTCTTTCTCAATTTTCCCTCAGACACACCATCCTGAGAAGCCACTTTTTCCTACCACAGGAAGCCCAAGAGAACACTATAGCTAGCAGTCTGACAGCCAAACTGAACCCTGGCCTTTTGTATCCTGCCAGGTTTGAAAAGCTGGACATCACCCCTAAAAGTGCCCAGAAGATAAAGCCGGTGCTTGAGCGGTGGATGGCTGAGGCTGAGGCCCGCCATCGAGCAGGTATGCAGAACCTTACCGAGTTTATTGGAAGCGAACCATCCAAAAAGCGCAAGAGGCGTACCTCATTCACGCCACAAGCCCTTGAGATCTTGAATGCCCACTTTGAGAAGAACACGCACCCCTCTGGGCAAGAAATGACAGAGATTGCAGAGAAACTGAACTATGACCGGGAAGTAGTTAGAGTTTGGTTCTGCAATAAGAGGCAAGCACTGAAGAACACAATTAAACGTTTGAAACAACACGAGCCTGCGACAGCAGTTCCTATGGAGCCTTTAACAGACTCTCTGGAAGAAAACTCCTAAAAACAAAACAAAACCACACACAAAAATCCCACACCAACAGAAACGTAACCATTCGAACTCTGTGAAAATACCTGTTCATCACCCTTGTAAGTAAAAGACTGAGAAAACTACAAGAAGGACAGAACAGTTTATAAATGTCCATGGGTTTTCCTATATAAAAAAAAACAAAACAAAAAAATACACAACACTGTGTGTGTGTGTGTGTCGTAGAATTAGTTCCCAAAAAAAAGAAAAAGCCAGTTTTTTTAAATGGACTTAAAGTAAACCAAATAACTGCTTACTTTTTTCTGTATATTATGAAAATGTGAACACATTTTAAGGAAAAACAAAACAACTACAAAAAAAGAAAAAAAAAAGAAAAAAAAACTTTATCTGTTTAAAAGAGAATACAAGCCTGCCACCTGGAGGAGTGATTGTAGCCTTTCAGGTATCAAGTGCTGATTCACTATGAAAACTATTAACCAAAGTCAGAAACATGGCATTGCAAACTAGATTGTTAGTCTACTCTTTTATGAGTGTAAAATTGTGTTACGAATTTTTACATTTGTATTTTGCAAAGAGGAAAACAGGATTAATTTCTCTCATCCCTGTTTGCACCCCCTGCAGGTGTGTACAAAGAGGTGTTAAAGCCATTCCATAGTGGTCACCTCCTTTTCTTTTCTTATAGTCAACAGTTTTGCAATCTCCAAGTGTTTGGGTGCCAAAAATAATTTATTTTTATTGTGATTTGCAGGGTTTAGTATTTCTCTTCTTAGGGTGTATGTCTTGGTTTGCTTTTTTTTTTTTCTTTTCTGATTCTTTTTGCTGCCTCCCCCCTTCCAGCTCATTCTCCACCCCTTCCCCAAACCCACATAACCCAGTACTGTTTGAAGATTTTTCAAAAGAAAAGTGAAATCTGAACACTTTTATATTGATATGCTGAAATGCCATAGAGGACAAAGAAGGATTAGGATTATGTCTGATGAACTGTCAGCCCACGCTGAACATTGTGCTTATTGTCGAACGAGTAGCTTGGGATTTCTCTGTCCTTTGGCCATGAACCTGGAGAGGTTACCAAAACTCATTTTGTAGTAGAAATATAAACTGCACACTTGGTTCAGTACTGCATCTATATTATGGTTCCGTTTGAAGCAATTTCTCTCCAAAGTCTGCTAGCCAAAGAAATTTCTTGAGATTCTGATGAAGACAAACAGAGAGGCCGAGAAGTGATGAGGATGTTTTGATCATTACGTCGCTATGGACTGTTTCAATGGTAGTGCTTTGTTCCTTCTGCCTGTTTTTTTATGTCATCACAATATTGATGCTCGCCCTGTTGACCTCTTCAGCAGGAGGATGTGTTTCTGCAGGTGTTTGCTGTGACCACTGGCTAGACTAAGCAATCAGGACATAGGGAAACCCATTGAATATCCTTTGGGAATAGTAAGGTGGGTCACCCGCAATATGTTCCAGGTGAATTGATTTTCCTTTAAAGACACCTTATCTCTGTGGCTTCCTTTCTGATTGGACAAGCATCTTCTAAAATACTGTGGTAATGAGACCTATGGGCATACCAAGGCTCAGAGGCAGCGAAAGGTATTGCAGGTTCTCGAAGGGGTATGGGCTGACCTGTGAAAGTCACCTGTGATTTTCATCGTCTGCTGATTTCTGCTCCAGCCTTTGAGGTTCAGCCCACTGTCAGGGCATAAGCTGCATCTTGATCAGGACTTTCCAAAAGTTAACATCGGGTATTTGGTTCGGCTCACTGTAGAGGTGGTAGAGTAAAATTCTGCTAGTATGACTCCTGATTGCATTCGCTGACCTCGGGATGGTTGTACTGGATTTTTGCTGGTCTACCCAGAACCTTGAAGGAGGTGCCTGAAGTGCTGGAATCTTCAAATAACACTTCTCTTACAGAGTTTTCAAGAACTCCAGGCTATATCCAAAACTTAGTGAAAGAAAGGGACTTCCATTGATTTCACTGGGCTTTGAATCTGGCCCTCGCTATTTTATTAATGGGATTTGCCTTGTAGAATGGAGTATTTGCTGCATGGCTGGTAGAGTTTTAAGGCTTCAGAGACCATCATCTGTGCCAGAAACTGCCTCTAAATGTGAGCACTCTCAAAGGTCAGGGTTGGAGAGCACTGAAGATCCAGTACTCCGGGCTGGGCTCACATCCAGCAAATGCATTTTAGGCTTTAAGCTTCAGCAGGGTATGTTTAAGAATATTTTCAGTATTGCTTTTATGAGGAGGAGAGTGAGAATTGTTATTGACTCTTTTCCGACTGTTGATATATAAATATCTGCCAGGGGAAAAAACACCTCAGCAACCACAGGCAAATTGTGAGGGACAGAAAAGATGCTTTACCTAAGCTGAGCACGTGAAGTCAAGAGTCTCACAGCAACACCTGCCCCTCTGGGTTTTCTTCTTCCCTCTCTGTCTATAGGTACCTATATCCACAGATATATCTATGTTATCTATACCTAACAGCCCTAAATTTGTGGCCACAATTCAATTTACTTAATGATCAGGAGACCACCCAGAACCCAGCAGGGAAGAACAGATTATATTTGGAAGCAGACAGTCCTGAAATCCTACTTGTGTCTCCAGTACGCTGCTAATTGTCCAGTCATTAATGCTACATACACGATTACGTGTTCAGCCACCCTTGAGACCGTACGCTGCCCCCCGCCCCTCCACCCCCTTCATCAACAGCCTGGGAACAAAACCATCAACCATTCTTTGCCTAAAAACTAAATTTCCAGTTCTCCCAGGGACTGCTCTAAATTTTGTGAAGAAAAAAATCCCCCAAGAAGACAAGCTAACAAAACAGCGTATGAAAGATAATAAATGTTTAAAAATATGCTGGCAGCAGTTATATAAGCTCTTTTCTGTTCCAAAGTACATATCGGAAGGATATAACTAGGACAGTGAAAATGTAAAATAAATATAAATCGCCAGCTTGGAAGAAAAAATGATGTTCATCCCACAGTCTTAAAACCATTCATGTGCAGTGATTTTTTTTACAGTTTTCTAATTTTGTAAATTATTTATAAAGTGTTGTAATGCTTCTTATATTAATTTTTTTATAAACAAATTTTTGCTATGAGGCATAAATGGTGCCTGAACAGATTCTTAGGAAGATAAATTACATGTGAGTCATACATCTTTGGGGGGCCATAAATATTTTGTTTTATTTTGTTACTGGAAACATTTCTGGTTTCCTTTTGTAAACAATTTTCATGTATTGATTCCATTTGAATACCTTTTAATTTTGCATGTGACTAAAAGATAGATTGCTACCAGCAAGTGAAACAAAAGTCTCTTCAGTCATATGTGAAGGTTTAATGGTTTTCCAATTGATTGATCATTGGATTTTTTTAAATATATA
>VZSZ01005529.1:633228-723436 GCA_013398815.1 Ibidorhyncha struthersii
AAAACTGTTCATCAGTGTTTTACCTCAGCACTCTACTTGTACCCAGTTATTGACCAACATTCAAATAAGAAGATAAGAAAGGAAATTGATTTCCATGTCAATGTTTGACTGTAAAACCTGTTTGGAAAACATTTTGTAATGAGCTTTTTGTCATGTGGTTTGCTTGTTTCCAACTTGAGATTATGTGGGGCACATTTGTTTATTTATTGTTAAAAAGTGATATTATTATTATTATTAATTNATACAAAAATAAAACTGTTCATCAGTGTTTTACCTCAGCACTCTACTTGTACCCAGTTATTGACCAACATTCAAATAAGAAGATAAGAAAGGAAATTGATTTCCATGTCAATGTTTGACTGTAAAACCTGTTTGGAAAACATTTTGTAATGAGCTTTTTGTCATGTGGTTTGCTTGTTTCCAACTTGAGATTATGTGGGGCACATTTGTNAATTATTATTATTACTATTATTATTTTTTTTGTCCTATGTGCTATAATCTACAGAATGGTCACCAGGGTCACTTATGAAGCACTGCAAAGAGATCTGTTTTTCCATGCATGGAGCATGCAGCGGGAAAGATGGCAGTACAAAATGGACTGTATTGTGTTGTTAAAAAATACGAATAATTACAAAAGGAGTTGATGTGGTGGACTTGTGACCAAGAAACCAAACTGGATATTTAAAAGCTCCTTACTACTCTGACTTTGAAACCAAAGCTGATTTATCTGCACAGGTTGCTTAACATGAAAAAAATAAAAAATAAAAAAAACTGACAAAAACTGTACTTAATCTAGAGCAATATCTGTATGGTCAGTAAAGCTGCACTTTGTGTATTTCTTAACAGCTTCAGATCTGTCACTTTTAATTTGTACCATAAAAAATAAAGAATTGTTTGACATGAAAAATAAGCTCCTTTCATGTGTTTGTCTTAAATCTCATGCATTATTCACAAGATCCGAGCTCGTGTAATTTCACATCAGTTCAATACAAAAATAGTTAAATGCGCGAAAGAAAGGAAGAAAGAAAATCTGTTTGCACTGTGGAGCATCACTTTATCTGCAAAACTAAATGCTGTTTCTGTACCCAGAGTGGGTGTGTACATTGGTGATGTCTCATTTTCTCTACAGATATGCAGAGTAGAGGATCTGCTTCAGGAATATGGTGGAATCACTCAGGTGAGTGTGTGTTATCCCCCGGGCCAAGTGGAGCAAAGCACAGATGGACACGAAGGCCAGAAACGGTGAGTGTCCCGGTGCTTTCCCAGCTCCCAGCACAAAGCCCTGGTAAGCAATGGGAGGGGAGTGTGGTAGCAAGCTTGGGTCAACCTTCCAAATTATTTCTCTTGCGTTTTTGCAGAGCTCATGAGGTTCATTCCTCATTTCTTTCTGTGATGATTATATTAGGTAGCGTGTTTTTCGGGCCATTTCCATTAAGTCATATTGAGTTCTGTCCAAATGCATGATTCTGAAAAATCAACACGTTCTGAGAAATGAATTAGTTGTTTTGGAAAAGCAGCCTACAAAAATAGCTCTGACAATATTAGAACATTGTGTTTGAGACTTGGGAACAAAACTTTTGCAAAGCCTTTTTCCTTTGATTTTGTTAAATACTGTTTTATGTTTCCAATACCACACGTTAAATAATCAAAAACAAACCCAAAATATTTATTTGCATAGAAAATACAGGGAGTACCTGGGATATTTATTTATCCTGATTTTTTCCAGATTAGATTTTCCCTTTTCCATACATTTTTTTTACTGCATTTTGTGGGATACGTAAGAAAGGTAAAGGAAAAAGGTAACTTTCTTATAGACGTGATGATCCAGGCACCATAAGGAGGGTAAGGATGACAGAGGTATAGCCTTTTGTTAGACCAGCTAGTATATGTGGAAAAAGTAGATAAGCTTTTAAGTGCCCAAATCCTCCTCTGGTCTGAAACAAAAGCAGCTGAATCCAAAGGCAAACAGAAGCTGAGAACAAAGAGAAAGAAGACACTGGGGTACCATGATGATTCAAAGTTGTATCTTGGTACTACCTACACTGCAATTTCTTCGTATTGTGGACTAAACCATCACGTGCCTGCTTCGTTTCAACAGTAGCGACTACAGGTTTCCATGCACCACCTCCACACAGGGGGTGCCGACACCGTTGATCCCCAAGAGGGGATGCCTTGGGACTGAGTAGTCTTTATCCACTGGTAAATACCTGCTCTGCAGCATACCCCTTGCGGTATGGGTAAGGACAGCCTAGCGTACTGCAGACCTGCGGGGGTACCACAATTACACCAGCTCCTCGAGGCATCATGTCTCCACACCATGGTCTAACAGCCGTACTTCAAACCCACATAATCCATCTGCTTACATGATACAAGGCTGTGGAGAATGACCCTTTGTGCTTTCGTATTAGCTGCTAAAATCTGAACTGGTATCTTGTCATTCAATGGCGATAAAGCAACAAGCAAACATTGGTTAGAGGCTTTTTTCCCCTACCCTATTTAAAAATGCAAAGCTTTCTCTTCGGATCATACTGTAAGGATTTTAGCTGCCTCCTAGTCACACGACCCTACCTAGCCGTTACTTAAATAACCTGGATCTATTTTGTCGCAAGAAACGATGACTTTGCAAATTGAATCAATTATGTTCCCATTGATCATTGAAAGCTCAAAATAGATCTTTACCTTCAAGCCGCTGAAAGCTGACCATAAGACTTCACATCACTTACTGACTGCTTAAAAATCAAATCTCTAGAGCTTGGCTATGGCAGTACTTCAAAGGTCCCTAAGTGCAACGTTAAGGACGAAGCGCTTTAGGAGCACAATTCTTGCCATGGACTCTCATTTGTACTTCTTGCAAAAAAAGAACACATTTGCAATATTCTTGAGAAACAATAAACTCTGTACCCTGCCCTTCCCTTAAGACAGGTGCGATGGAATAAAAGCTGGCACTAAGAGAAGAGAACTACACAGGGAAGACATGTTTTTATATGGCCTGTTCCCCTGTGCAGCTGCTTTACAACTGGTCACAGTCTAAATCTATATCTGGGAGAAAAACTCAAAGTATTAGCAGGGCATTGGTAAGTAAAGATTCTCTTCTACTGACTTAAACTTCAATTAAACAAGCACTCAGGAAGCAAAACAGACTTATCATGAGAGAAGGTTCTCTTGGGGTTTGTTTTTTAATCTGGGAATTCAGATTTTATATGAATCACTCCCATATGAGATCATGATGTTCTTGAAAATAATTGAGAATTAAAGTTGGAAGGGTTTTTTCTTTCTCTCTCACTCTGCTCTACAGACCTGGAGGTTTGGGGTTGGTTTTTTTTTTTTTCCCTCATTCACAGTCTTCTACTGTTGCATTTTGCCACATTATGGACAACGGTGCTCAGGACTGAGCAGAGAGTCACCAGGTAGCTCACCAGCAGTGACTGTGTTTTTTAATCCAGACCCCAATTGCCCTGATTTCTACTGAAATGCCAGCAGCAGCCTCATCTAATTCACCAAAGCAGCTGCAGGGAGGGCACGTAGGCTCATGCAGTGAGTCTTTCATTTTACTGTGTTCGTAAGGGCACTGAACTTGTATCATTGCATGATCACTGGCTTCATGTCAAAACACCAGTTTTGACTCTCAGCCCAAGAGCTGTATGTGTGATCACGTGCACACTCAGTGTGGGTAGGTCTTGGTTCAAACACACACACTCGCTCAAGGGGGTAGCAAAAAATGGCTTTGGCTGTACTAAAACTGTGCTAGGGGCTACCTGAGTAGACCAGTCCTAAAAGAACCTGAGAGATTCTGCTTTTGTGGAGCAGCAGCTTAAGCTTGTGGCCTGGTCTCCCCCAGCACAACATCAACAAGCTTGTCAGGTCTGAGCTCGCTTCCTTCTTTTTGGACACCACATACTGCTGGTATTCAGCTTATGAGCTCCTGGATTTCAGTTAAAAGAAATCCGTGTCCCATCTAGTCTATCCATCAATACCTTCAACAGGAGAATCTCCCACCTTGTATGTTTTCTCTCAGTGATGGTTCCAGAATAGTCCCTCAAATGTCCCAGGATGCTAAAGGTCTCAGAGGACAGTGAATAAGATGGTGACACTGCACACACCTGAATTGAGTGGCAATCATGGGGGAGCCAGGATTGCCCCCGCAGCCGTGGACTCCCTGGCTGCAGTGAATAACCTCTCACTCAAAAAAAAAAAAAAAAAAAGGGTGCACGCCCACCCCTTTTTTTAAATTCATTGAAGGACTTGTGCTGACATTCAGTCATTCCTGCTAGTTTTTAATGCTATTAATTTTAAACATCTCATGTTCTCATGAACTGTTGATACATTTTCTCTAAACCATATAAATTTCTCTTTTAACTATCAACTGAAATGAAAAGAAGACAAAGCTATGAAGATCCTTTAATTTCATTTTGCAAAGAAGGCACTCACGTGGTCTTTACTATCTTGCCTCTGTTCTTTTGACATTTTCAGTTCAATTATGTGTTCTTAAACAGAGAAGCATGAAACTATCCCCAGAATTACCTCTCAATTCATCCAGGCTAAGCCACCTGAAGAGATGTGGTTATTTCTTGAATAGCAACAGCTATTTTCAGTTAGTAGTTGTGGAAACTACAGGGACTGTTCTTGCAAGCGCATAATGTAGACAACTTTATTTGCCCAACTAGTGTTATTGATGTTTTGATGCTACCTTCATAGATACATTTAGTGACATGTGTAAGTCTTCACAGGATTGGACCTACCCTAGGCATTTGTGAATCGATACTCATATTTATCACTTTTTCTAGGTCATCCATCAGTAAATCTTGATATGTCCTTTATTATTTTTGAAACATAAACAACTCAGAGGGGACTGTATCTCAACAAAAGGTATGTGCATATTCCTTCTGAAGTCAATACAGCTATTGTTTCTGGCTCAGCGGATGGCTGCCAGAAGCACTTGCTGCTGAAGATAATCTGGGAGGGGGGAACATTGGGGGAAACAGGATAAATGCAAGAGCATGAGCCAGTAAATATTTTTAAAATACTCTATTATTCCACTGCATTTAAGAACCTTACTTCTGAAGGTGCCCTAAGAAATTCACATCCAGACCACTAATAAGGAGCACTTAAAGCAGCACCATTTTGTGCCTGCAGTATACCTAATCCCAAGCATGTCCATCAGCAACCTGTAAGATTTATTAGTTAATCTGGGGATCAAAACTCACCAGGTGGTCTACACATCCAGAGTGAGGAACACAAAGAGCAGGGATCAAAAATCCACACTGCCATATACACTTTACAAGTCTTCAAAGAAATTATTCAACAGGTAATAAGTAATAAAGACCACATCTAAGAAAAAGAAAGACAAAACTTGCTGTCATTTGTTAAAAAAAAAAAAAAAAAAAAAAAAAACACACGAAAGGCACAACTGACAGAATGTGTCTCTTCCTAAAATGTGTTAGCACAGCCGTACTTGGTAATAAAAGCCTATCAATCGCTTGGCATCAGCTGAGCATACACTCACTGTACATCAAGCTTGTGAGGAGCCTGTATTATTTATAACATTCTTCTGCTGTGGTTAAAGGTGTGATATCAAAAGCAGGTCCTGTGGCCCCAGACAACAACTGAAGATGAGAATATGACAAGTTACATTTATGTCTGGAAGTGGCTTGAATTTCACACTAAAATTGAAGCCTCACCGTTCTAAACAAGTTAACATTTTTTAAAAGATAAATGTTGAGCTTAAAACTATTTTACTGGAGTAATAGAAATAATTTTCCTAAAACTAATTTAAATCCTCTTTGATATGTAATCATTCATGGTTTTTAGAGGGCAGGAAGGTAATGTCCATTTTCAAAGGATCACACAGCATAGTCATTTTTTGATTGTGCACAGCTTGATTTTTTCTATTTAAATTTTATCAATATACAGTAATTCTGTAATGTTTAAAAGTGAATGTGTCTGTATAGAAAGCCAGCATCTCCAGCTTAGTCCAATCACGTCTCAGGTAAGCAATCAGTTCTGCGAGTATTTAAATGTTTATGTAGCCATGTTGGCCTGGTATCGTAAAGAAACAACCCATTGCATTCTTGCTTTCTTTATCTTACTTAGAATTCATACAATTTTTACCCCAATGCTTTAAAACTCTGGCCAGTTTCAATCTCACCTGAGAGAAGGGAAGAAACTTCACAGATAACCAAGTGTCTATATGTTTAATGAAAATAGCCAGAAAGAGGCAGATTAGAGTGCCGGGTGAGAAAAAGGCTGCAGTAAGCTCAACCCTTACTCAACACCAGAGAATCAACATGGGACAAAGAGAACGATAGTCCTTCTAAAATCCCCAGCTGTAGGAAAAAATAGCACACTGAGTTCACAAGCCACCAGGAAACGCACATCCTAGGAAAACAGATTTTGTTAAACCTGATGCTCACAGTTCTTCGTATTTTTCATGGGATTTACAATCCTAGCAACCAGTGCCTTAGAAGAGGCACACCAGCAGGGACCAGTGGGCTGCCTGGTCTCACATAGCCCACTGCTCACTTCTTCAGAGAAGTAAATCTTGCAGAGATGCATTCAAATTACAATAAATAGGCACAACTCTTTTCCCAGCAGAACAGGTAGGTAGGCCTCGGCATCCTTTAAAACTGTTCCTTACTGCGGAGAGGTACAGTCTTTAAAAGAAAGCAGTCTGACACTTCCATTTCCAATACAGCAGTTATATTGTTATTTAGAATGAAAAAAATCTCTAGCTGAAAAAAAGCATTCCATTCCTGTTGCACTGGGAAGGTGATTAAATGGAAGGAGAAGAGGAAAATAGCTTCCCAGTAGAAACTGTTTATGAGGTATTGTATTAGAAAGTGTATTTTTCTGGCTCAGGGTTTAAATCAGAGAAACAGGTTACCTGTGAACACAGGAGAGAAATAAACACAACTTTTCATTCATTAATTTAACAAAATCTGCAGCAGGTTTGAGGCCATTTTTATTTGCTACTGTCAGCAAGATTTTGCACGCTGGAAGCAGCCTATGTAAACTGGGGGGAGATGTTTGGGTGTACGAGATTATAGGTTTACCTTAAGTAGCTTTGTTGCTTAGCTGCTTGAGTGTTGGTTCCAGAACTGGACATTTCTTTTCAATGCCTTCCTCTTCTTCTAATGCTTATCTGCTTTCAAAGAAGCTCTGAAACTCACTGCCTTCAGCACCTGTGTAGTAAAATGAGTTAGAGGAAGCCAGCAAAGTCTAAATCCAGTTCAGTTTATCAGAATAAAGGTTCATCATGCTTGGCAGAGAGGCTTTTTGCTCCCTCCCGAACCCACCCATCCAAGGCGGAAAACACGCGTCCTACCAGAGCGCTGTGCGAGTCAAACGTACTGCAAGTCTAAATGAAGCCAACACCAACCTCACAGGCAGCTCTCTGCCCTGGGGGTGCATTTTCATAAGCTGTCTGGTAATAAACCCTGTGGCTGGAACAGGAACCCCTGCAATGCAGGCACCCGGAGCACGTGGTGAGTAGCTCTTGAAGTGTAAGGACACTTCAATACGCCGTATGGGAGACAGGAATAAGGAAGCAAACTCATTGTGCAACCACAGATGCTGAGGAGCTGGAAAGCACTGCAGAGCTGATCTTCCAGACACCAAAATGGAAAATCTGATGAAACAGCGGGTTTAGCTAAGGAATACAGCTAATTGGGTTAAAATACAGTCCTGGAGACTTTTTCTTGCATGAGTTGGTAAGGTAATTTATAAGTATAGTCCAGATAATCAACATGCATTTTTTCCCCCTTTGCCTGGTCAGTCCTAGTGATTTTCCTTTAGGGTTTTCAGTGTTTCAGCCACTGCTTTCCTTTGCCTTTTATGTTTACAGCACAACCTCAACCGAATCAAAGATTATGAATATAGCTGGCAGATGCAATTTACAGTCTTCCCCAACACTGTGATATCCAGATCTACTGGGCAACAAGTTTCAGAAAATGATGATCCATAATTTCTTCTTGGCATAGGCAAACGCGCTCTGCAAACATCTGCAACAGTAGAATTAGCTGCTATGTCCCTTTCTCATTCCTATCCCTAACTGCCAAAGATGGCTAACTCTTCAGATCTTCCAGCAGATACTCTCTTCCTCTCATTCACTAACTCATTTCAGTTGGGACAACCTCAGCAAACACTCAGTATTACAATTTTTTAAGCTAACCCGCTTCTGTATGACTGAAACGGGTTGAAGAGCAATCACACACGCTACTCCAACAGCAAAGGTGCAAAACGAAAGGAATAAGGAAAAGGCTGAGCACAGAAATGTCATCCATGAGCACAGCTGGATCCAAAACCTCACCCCATCCGACCCTCCCAAAAAGCAGATAACTATTCACTGCCTCAGAGTTTCAGCATGTCCCTTAGGGAGATTCACACCACCTATGATTGTGCTGTGAAATTTCTGCTTTCTTACATCCTCTCAGTAATATTTAATCTTTTTGTTTTCCTTTGGCAACATGAAGAATATGCTGTATCTGTTCTGGAGAAGGAGAATGATTTGTTTGAGGACTGGCTTGCCAGAAATACCTGTATTTTTGTTAATGAACATTAGAGAGTGTTTCCTTTAAACAAGGAATTCTGTGAGAAAAAAATAACTGAAAGGTGCTCTTGTTTTTCATATCAATATTGAAGCATTTTGCCCTTTTTATTAATTTTTTACCATTATGACATGACCAAATCCCTTCTTTGCCTCTCAGTTGCATAAATTCTAATTTGCCTTTCTGGTGAAAAATAAAAAATAAAATTAATTATTTCTATTTCATAAGGTAAGGTGGCCCTAGATATGAAGATGTCTGAGTAGAAAGCCAGTTGTTGACCACCCTGCACTTCCTCCTACCATGCTGGGAGGAAGTTTATTGCATGTGTGAGGTATCAGTCTGGTAGAAAAATCAAGACCTATCTTTCTCATTGATGCATTATAGCCCATACAGCAAGAGTGGAAAAAAAATTAAAATCAAGCGTTATACGGCTACATAGACCTTGGCCTTCCACTTGAGAGTCCTGACAGAGTGCAAGCTACTACCAGTGTAACAACACTTTCCCTGTTACAGATACTGCTCTGAGCCCGATTTGTCATCAACAATTCACCTCACATAGGACACCAAATGGTGTCCCTCATGTGAAAACAACTTGTAAACTAATAAATAAGAGGAAGAGATATTTAATAATTGATTATGAAATGGAGTAAAACCAGTGACCTTGGCAGGAAACATTCTGCGTCTTATTAGTAATTGCCAGAGCCAGTCATCCATCCTCCTTAAATCCATTTCCTGAACGCGTTGCGTCTCTTGAATCTATACTGCTCTGGCATCAAAACACAAACATCACATTTCTGCTGTTCACTGTCTTGCAGCCTAAATCCAGCAGACTTTGCTCCTCCTACCAGTAACAGCCTCTTTGTCTATTTTTCCTACATACAGATATATATGCTTCTCTAAATTTTCCACCAAAGTCTAGCTGTAGAAATATTTGTGGGTGTGATAATTTTATTGATCTTGGTAGCCTCAGGTTGCATAGTGCCTGAGCACAACTGGAGTTTATGGACTACTGGCATGAGGTATATATTTTAGAGTTCTCCTTAGAAGCTAGAGGAAAAATGAGGGCCGTATTATTCTTTCTACAGGTTTTATGGTGGAAAAAAGTGCATTGTAGACAACGATTACTCAGTACGTTCTGCAAAAATCATTGCCAGGGACCAAAAAAATCACCTCCTATACAGTGTTGTTGGCAGTACAACAAACATTCTACACCAGGACTTTTATAAGTAATATTAATCTTTCCTGCTGGAGTTGGCCACTGTTAATGCACTGTTGTGGTAAGGCTGTATGTTTAAGCCATTCAGAAGTCCTCCCATTTTAAATTAACCTTTTTTCAAGTATCTTTCAACCATACCAACTGCATCTACATTTCCTTTCTTCATCTTCTAGAGACTTAACAGGAGCATTCAGCCTTTTGGAAGGGATGCAAGACTGACCACATTTACCATGTATGTACATGTGAATATATATTCACACAAATGCAAATAAACATATACATGTTTATGTGAATATATGTATTTGCGTATTTTTATATATACACACACAAACATGACACAGATGCAGATATAGATACATAAAACTTTTCAGTTGTGGCAGTTGTAACCACATTTGAATCCATTGCTGAACAAACAGTTGACCCACTTAATCTCTTTCTAAAGAAATGCCTTGCTACGTTATTTTTGGCTTCGGTTGCCTTTTAAAACACTCACCCCTAAATTAGAACTGGGGAGGTTCCAGGCTTCAGAAAAAGGCTAGCATTCACTAGTCTGCAGACCAAGAGAAGCCTTTTCCCTGAAATAAACCTTCCTAACAATTCTTCTTAATGCGTTTGTGTATTTTAAGGGCACAGCAGCAGCAGGAGAACGGGTCAAGTATTTTTGATGATTTCATTCCTTACACCACACAGCTAATTATTTTGGAAGGGGTTTTTTTTCTTTTCATCTTTTCATTCCGCACAAATACGGATTGATTTTTTTTTTTCCTTCTGCCATTGCCTGCAGCAAAGTGAAATGCACACATAAAATAACCATATAAGTCTAACAACTTTTTTCAAAGTGCTTTCTTACACGTCCTCCTGGAAGAAAATTCAGAGAGGTTTGTTGTTAGGGGTGTGGGAGATGTTACAAGAGGTGGGGGGAATAGGATATTTGCCTAGATTCAGAGCAGTTTTAAAATAATAAAACTTCTTTTGAGCAGCTGTAAGGAAGGGAGTGAGCAGGAGAGAATTTGGATTCCGTGAGATTAGACTATATGTGGTGTCAATGGTAGTAAAAAATAAATGAGACTTGAATGAAAACTGGAAAAAAAAAAAATACTTATCTGCATGTGTGTTGAAATTCATTAGTGAATTTTGATTAGTGACCTTTCTGTGTTTGCTTTCTGAAGACATTTGGGGGTCTGAGCTACAATGCCATCTTTATTGTCCAAGTGTAAAGCTCAAATAATCACTTACACTAAGTTTCAAGTGGCAGATGCACTATCTTCACTAGCCACTTTGAAGGATGCTACATAAAGCACAAATAAGATAATTAGCAGAAGCATTTCTCTGGTGTGTAAAAGAAGCCAGCTGCATACTCAGACTTCAAATCTAGGAGGGGTCTGGTTTCCTCTCAGATGTGGTGGAAGAGTCCAGTTCAGTGGTGAACAGCAAGTTGTGTCATGAAACGGATGAAATTCAAACATAAATTATCCTGTCAAGACAGACTGTCACTACTGGAAATTACTCGCAGCAATCCGCGCTGCTTTTGAACGATACAGGCTGTTGGCTGTTTTCCACCACCCAATACAATCTAGAGTAATACAGCTATTTACATGAAAGTACATAAATTACATTATTTAGTTCTGGGAACACTGACATTTTCCATCCAACCACTTGGGAGGTTGCACTGATGTATCCACAGCCTCCAAAGCATTAAAACTCTTTGTGTTTACATTTTGGTGGGGGACCCCTGGAGAAGAGCCCTGTGGACTCTGCTCCCCCTTTGCTTCCCAGAAGGGCAGATTGCCCTGTTACCTTTCTCCAAAAGCCTTTAGAGTAGCTTCCCGGGTACCTCTCCACACAGACAGGTACAGGGTACACCGCTGCAGCACACATGCAGCAACCACCACACACAGCACCAGTGACTGCAGCCCCCTCAGATCATCCTGAGGAATTTATCATTCCACCCCCCCCCCCCCCCCCCTTTCCCAAGGGCAGAAGTCACTACAATCTCGGGCCAGAGTGCTCCTCTTGGCACCGTGAACACAACGTTCAGATGAACACAAAGCGAGCTGGAACAGGTCTTCAGGGGCTGAACGTCTGACAAACTAAAGCATGCATCTACTGATTGTCTTTGTCAGCTCTTAGTAGACAATGTTTTAACATTTACAGGTAACTGAACGCTGCCATTTCCAATACATTTACAGTAAGAATCTCCCTCATCATTAATTCTGCAGACTTCCATAGATGTTAAAATGGTGTTGACATTTAAAGCACGCCAACACTAATACTTGCAACCAACATAGATGTCTGCATATCGGAAAATAAAGTTCCACACTGCTGACAGTTATTCTGGTTTCTAGCGTTCAGCATTTGTCTTGGTAGGTCATGTGTTTGTGCGTATTAGCAAATACACAGAAAACTGAAGAGGCAACTTTAAAGGCACTCCCCTGCAATTTCTGAATAGCAAAAGAGAGCGCTTTGAAAACCAGTAGCTGTCTCAGAAGGCAGAGGTGGAGCAAGGATGGACCATCCTGGAGAAGACCTATAGGGCTGGCAAGATCCAGGTGGACTCTGGGAGTCACTGGCCCTTTTCTCTTTGAGGGGCAAAAATTCTGGCTGCATTTTCAGCCTTTGTCAGTTTGATTTAAGGTTTATTTTCTCAAGGAGGCGAACTTGTGAGAAGACTGCTGCTGTCAGGGCACTAAGGGCATTAATAGACCTTACTGTTCCTGCCCAGCCCCTCCCCCGGGGTCCCCCCATGCCTGCCCACAGTTCAGGACCCCATTTCAGACCATCCCAGGGCCACCGGTCCCTACCCCTGCAGCTCCCCACAGCCTTGCTCTAGCGCACCACCCCACCAAGCCAGCTTGGCCTGCTAGCTAATGTCCTGGTGTGGCCTCAAATCATCCACATCACCACAAGCTTGCATGGCAACCTGGGCTGCCCCCAGCTTCCCACCCTCTCTAAGCCTGCCCTGCTCACCTGTCTCAGGGATGGTGGCACCAGTTGCTGGCCAGCATATCCTGCTGACTTGATCATCCTCCTTCCAGTCCCTTGAGGAGCTGCTGCTCTGGCTGCCTCCTAACAGGTACTATGCAACGTTAGCTTCACTTTGGGAGAAAGGCTCCCTCGGAGAGGAGGAGCCTGCAAATGTTTCACCTGAATCATCTTGGAGATTGGAGCCACCTGAATGCTCAGAGGTGTTTGTTCTACAGTTAGACCGAGAAACCTTTGCTTCACCAGGCTTGTCCTGACTGTGTACATCAGAAATAGATATATCGTTAGACCCACAGACAGGACTGAGCAAGAAGGCGTAATGAGACACTGCACACTGGCAGAACAGTAACCCTGGAGTGCATATTCCCAGTTTACTGCAAACATGAAGTCAGACTTGTTAGCACAGCCCTCTGCTGCTGAGGTCATGGGCAGGCCCACAGCAGAAACAGCTGCAGCAGCTTAAGATCTTGATTGCCCAAGAGCTGACTGATATACCACCATTTTGCTGGCTTTCTCTTTTGTGTTGCGTCCCCTCTCCCCCCAAAAATAGTGTTTCATCTGTTTAGTTTCAAATACCTCATGACTGTGGGTTTAAGTGTATGGTGAGACAATACAGCTGAGCATCTCTGAGAGCTTGCAGGTTTCAAAAGGGGCTCACTCCTGCCCCCACTCTCTGCTGCCTCCAGTACTTTTTCCTGGCTGTTCAGTCCTTCGCTCTCTCTTCTACCAGCTCTGATGCTCATCAAGGTGAACTCACCCAGCTCATTAATCCAGGAGAAAACACAATGGGTCATGGGCTACCTGAGTTAGTTTTCCACTGAATTAGTAAACTGAATCTGCCTTACCATGCTATCAGAGAAGCATCACAGCCAAGGCAAAAGACAGGGGGAATGGAACTGCTCTCTTTTTCTAGTAGCAAACTGCTAGACAAGCTTCTGTGCGTTGTCTAACTACACATAAGGGTGCCAGACCAACCACTGATACAACTGAGGTGTAAATGCATATTTTATACTTGCAATAGCCTCCAACATAGGAGGAAAAAAGGAAGCTTGAAGCAATCAGCTATTAAAACGCCCCAATTAGCTTCACCAGATTTTGGTGTACCTTTTAATCACGCTAGGATGAAGCTAGTCTGGTTTATTGCATCTTTGCTACCAGGTAAATGTCAGCCCCAAGTCAGTAGTGCTGATGACATACAAGACTCAGTACCTGCATTCCTGAGCCCATGGCTGTGGGGTGTTGAGTCATCAGAAACATAGTTCTTGCTCTGTGGACAGGAGTCGTCAAAACAAGGGCATGAGAAGAGACTTGATAAATAAAAGAATTAAATCTGAAGTACAAAGAGAATAGCAGGGGCGGGGAGAGAGAAAGGGAAAGTAAACATTTACAACTATTTGGCAGCTATTTTTGAAACTGTTTTGCTTAAAATATGAGGATTTAATGTACAGGTTAGCAATGATAATTAAAAACCAGAGTTACTATTAAGATACCTTAGATTAATAGCATCTGTATGAGTTAGGGTAAATTGTAAAGTAATTGCAGACATTTACCAGGCCACACATTTAACTGCCTGGCTGTGACCACTTTACCTTTCCACATGCATTTGCTTTGTGCATATTAAGTCATCAATTACTCCATTAAGACTATTACTTTCTAGGTATGTCCCCCCGCAACATTTATTCACCAACGCTAGAACACCACAGTGCAGTTCAGACTGCCTTTTAGTTGCAAGTAGCTAGTCCTGACCTAACCTGATTAAGCAGATAGTCCTCTAATTAAACAATTCACCTCTGGTGTGACACAAAGCAAGAAAAAAATTTAAAGGATATGTACAAAAAAAAGCATACACTATCTTTTTGATCTTTTTTTTTCCCTGACTGGATATTGTATGGGATATGCCATACGGTGTATCTTATGCTTTGTGCATCCTTATGTAGGGGTGATTGGTAGTGAATTAATAATATATATTATCAAAGAGAGCATCTGAAATGCAGACCTCTTACTGTGGCTCATTTCTGAAAG
The DNA here is from genome assembly GCA_013398815.1 of Ibidorhyncha struthersii. Taxonomy (NCBI): domain Eukaryota; kingdom Metazoa; phylum Chordata; class Aves; order Charadriiformes; family Charadriidae; genus Ibidorhyncha; species Ibidorhyncha struthersii. The sequence goes on from VZSZ01005529.1 coordinate 647,992, forward strand.
TGGAAAACACTTGCTCCTTCACTATTCTCTTCAAAAGGAGCTGGTGGGGACTCAACATGCTTTTAAAATAAGTTGAAAGTAGGGGTCCTAACTGTGATTTAATTTTTTTTAACAATATCTTGCTCCCCTTATCATAAGGGAACAGGCTGCCCAGAGAGGTTGTGGAGTCTCCCACTCGAGACATTCAAAACCCGCCTGGACGCTGTCCTGTGCAACCTGCTGTAGGTGACCCTGCTCTGGCGGGGGGGTTGGACTAGATGATCTCCAGAGGTCCCTTCCAACCCTGACTATTCTGTGATTCTGTGAACATTCTAGGTGCTGTGGGCAACACCTTGAAAAAACACATGCCTGCTTGAAGTCATGGAGAGTTTTACTACTGACTCTGGGGTGTCAGCATTTTGTCCAAAATGTCTGTACTCTGCACAGATACATTTCCACTTTTAGATTTGAAAAATGCATAAGAAATCTCCACATAATACCTCCTCCTGTCCACACTGCAAAGTGCAGCAGCAGGGAGGCTATGGAATTTACAGATCTAGTGATTCTGCTGAAAAAGAAATGTATTTTTCCTGTTAAGTCTGACTTTAAAGAGTGAGCAAAAATTTTGTTATGGCTTTTTAAGCTATTGGTAGTATGGAGGACAAGGAATCATCATCACTGTATCCCATAGAATCAGGAGACTTCGATTCTGTTAACGGCTCCGCCTGTAGTTGCAGCACCCCTTCTCTTTCAGGAACATATAGTCTTGTACAGTAGCCTTCAGAGACTGATGAAGCTCCTGAGTATATGCGAAGGAGATTTCATCCACATGGAAGCATCATACACAGTCAAGGCTGTAGTACAGCCCTAACGTGGAAGTTGTACCAGGGGCTCGTATACAACATGTTACTCTGTGGGGACTCCAAGCGCTATTGCCACCCTTGTCAGGCAGAGAAAGACAATAACTTGTGTACGCTGGAACCACGTGGCCGGAGTCCTGACACAAGCCTCTAGGCAAATAGTAATACAAATACATACTAGTGGACAGGCGACTTCTGAAACAGAAGGCTCACCCTTTTAGGGACAAGAAGCCTGTAGAAATCCTGTACAAGCATTTAAAATCCTATTGGTATTTTGGTAGTTGGGGATGTGATTGATTCCTGCTTTTATTTGTCCCCTTTCCATTAGCTTTTTAATCAAAATGAAATCTAATCACAGTCAGTTACTAGAGCTCTGCTGACAGACGGTAACTTGTTAAGCCATGGTTGTATGATTGTGTTCATCATTTGCCCATACTCTGTGCCAGAGCCAGTAGCCCTCATCTGGTCTCAAAAGCTTTATTAATGTAACTCAGTTTGGCTCAGAAATCACTTTGGCCACTTCTTTACCCCTGCTGTGAGACATTGTCTTATTTCAGGTTAAGTTAATAACTGACCAACTAAATATAAGACTCTCCTTAAGCCATTTAAGTTTTGCCTTGAAGGCTGGAAGATAAATGAGTTTAGAAGTAGTTTTGTTACACTGATACTAAGTAAATCACTACACTTCTGTGTGTGTATATAAAGTTTAAGTACATTTGAAGAAATGTCAAGTTACAGTGGTTCAAAATCATATTCTCCTTCAGTTAAGCCACAGCAACAGGCTGAGTGCATGCTCCTGTAAAGTAAAACACATCTCCCTTTGCTAGTTAACCTACAGGTTAAATTGTTTCATTAAAACGTAAGCCACCATGTGTTACCTTGAAGTCAGACTGACCTAAGAGAGTATCTGTGGTCAGCTGGCACATCTCAGCTGGTGGAGATAAGCGGTTAAACCACTCACTATTTCCAAGTGGCTTCACATGCTAAGTGCATTAACTATTTCCATATTTTAACCACTTGAAGGTTGAAAGGCATTTCAATTTGAAAATTTCTCATAGCTCTAATAAGCTTGATTCTTTTGCAGTCTGCCTAAAAGCAGGGGAATTCACCTTTTGGAACAGATGCACAAATGGATGTGTCTTTGATGTGTTTAGAGCTACAAAAGTTTGATGTTTTCAATTAAAACAAGTGCTATTTACTTCTATACTTACGGGTAATAGAGCACTTTTGACTTTTACAAAGTGCGTGTTATTAAAGCACTTTGCTAATGTACAAAGGCACTTTCATAAAACAAGGAAGAAAAGAAGCAGTCCTCTTTCAAACTGTCTCTGGAAAATGAGATGAAAGCAGAAAAAAAACTTGGGAGAAAAGAGTTCTTTAACAATAAGAGAGCTGTCTTCAACTGTTCCCATGTATGATTTCAGTCATCATCTTTATGCCTAGAAGCACTTTTATAAACATTTGTAACAATTTAAACATATTCTATCACTCAAAACTTTTCACACAAGGGCTCTTCACCCTAACCTTTTTGATGAGGCCAGAAAACACTTATCTTGCGGTTTCCAAGGTATTCCTAAAATAGTACAATGGAAAAATAATATGGTATTGTTGGTGTTCTGGAGTAACTATTACTGATTTATTACTTAATATCATTATTGAAGCTGTATGTGGACCTCTTACTTCTGTGTATCTCAGTTTATTTATTTTCAGTGAATATTTCCTGTATTACGCTCTACAATTGCAGTTTTCAGGAATTCAGGTCCCGATTCGGCCAGGCACAGGATGAGTTTAAGTCTTTTCTGAAGCCATTTTCCTCTTCTACGCTTCTTTTCCTCTCTTGAATTTAGTACTGACAATGACAGAGTTCCATCACTCAGAAATTTGCACAGTCAGATCTACAACTCATAACTATCTGGTATGATATGCCTAAAAATGTTACTATAATGTTAGGTTTGTGGTGGCCGAGCTGAAGGAAGGACTGGTGTGTTTTTCTCCAAACCTTTTCCTGTTAGGCCAAGAAAGGGTTTTGTATTTCTTCTATTCCAAGTAAAGCTGAAAGGCTGTTTTATAGAGGGGGGGAAAAATTATTTCCAACAAAATACCTCTCAAATTGTGAGTGCCTCTAAAATAGCAAAAGAAAAAAAGTATTATTCTTCAGGTCATATAGCAATGTTTCCAGTAATGTGGCGTTTCTAATGGAGAAATCATCAGCAGAGATGTTGTTATTTTTCTGCAGAGACCTTTGTGCAAGATGCTTAAAAACTCTTCCATTTCAGTTTCAGAATAAGGCAAAAAGAAGGGCACCTTACCCACTATCTCTTAAACGTATGTATTGCTTCTCATCTCTAAGAAAGGAGTTTTAACCTGGGAATGATGATTACACTGCATTATTTTGCTTCTGCAGTGGAGCCTACAAAAACAAAAATGCCCCATCTTAGTTTTCTATTAAAAAACAGCTTCTGATGGCTTCTTCTGTACACCTTGTCCCATCAATCTTTCTGTCTCTAAATGATTGCTAGCTTTTCATTCTGTTGTGTTTTATTGTTTCATAATAATAGATTTTTCATCTCTTCTCATTGGTGTAAGTAGTCAAATAAACAGCACAACCAGCTAGAACAGATGTTCAGTACAGATTATGTAGAGAAGCAGATACAAAGGAGTTTGTCTTGTAGGAGAATCTAAAAGCAAAGCATAGCTCTTGGTAGCTGGACTTCTGAGGCCAGAGTCAAAACCCACCTTTTTGGGAAAAGATGCATTTTTACACTTCTATGTGTGCAAGCATTTATTTATTTATCTATTTATTTATTGTAGCGTAAAATGTCATCTCATAAAAGCATCAGCTGCAACCAGAGATGCTATTACAGGGTTTGTATTATTAGCATCCAAGAGTGCTGGGGGTGAGGAAAAGGTGCAGAAGCAGCAGGGGACTGTTGCCATAAACAGGATTTCACAGAGTCATGGGTCTTTCAGAGACATCTCCAGCTAACATTACTTCTAAAGTTAGCATTATTTGTCCATTCCAAATAATCAGAAATAAAACATCAGACAGTAAACACTCCCCCAGTGACTGACTGTGTTGTTTGGGTCTTTTCTTCCCCCTCACTCACCACCCCCCCACTACTTTGCAGAAAGAAAAGACACTAAAAGTTCCTTCTGTGAGTTGCCAAGGTGCTCCCAGCCCATTGTGCAGAATCATTGTCAGGTTAAATTAGGGAGTACAGACTCCATGAGTGTAAAAAAATCAATACTTGATGGAAGATTGCTCCCCGGAAAATCTGTTTTGATTCCAGGATTAATTCGCGACCAAAGGCTTCTGCAAAATGACATGCCATTAGTCAGAAAATGAACACATTCTACCCTTGAAATTGGATGGAAATATGTCAGGTGATTGACCTATTCATTCTCTTCGCTCTCTGGGCAGAGAGAGTAGGTGTGGTAGCTGTGAATTAGGCCCACGAACCAGGTCCATTTTCCAAGCAGTAAAAAAAAAAAAAAGAGAAAAAAAGAGTCCAATGTGAATTGCAAGTATTCTCTAGGCCATTGTTGTAAAGCTATTGCAAATGCATTCCGTCAAGGTAAATGCATTTGTCTGGAAGGCCTGACTCTCTTGTGTTTTCTAAATCTCAGAATAAACCATACTAAAAATCTTAAAATAAAGCAGGGATTTTTTTTTCTTCGGCAAAAAAAGGTTTGCAATATTAATGACAATGTAATTTGTTTGCCATATATAAAGTAACATTCCACCCCCCTCCTTTTGCTCACCAGTTTCTTCCACAAAAACTTTCACAAGACAAACCCAGCACTTGAGCTGCTCTGACTGGTCTGTGTTTCGGCCTCTCTGAACAGTCCCTGTGGCAATCACAGCAACCAGCCGTGAGCTGTGCAAGCGGCCTCTGGGCTACCTTCCTAGCGCTGTGCAGCCAGTGTGCTTCCCTGCCTTGCAAGGTGCCAAGCTCTAGGACAAAAGGGCATTTTAATCTTCGCGTTTATATATTCTGAGCCTGAACTATGTCTGTTTATACTGTTGAAACATGCTGAATATGTGGAACAGAAAGGTCATGACATGAGGTATTTGTATTTATTTATCTGGTGTGGAATTGCCAAGGTGAATCTAACCTCTTGGTAGATAGACTTTTCCAGCAGACAGAGAAGTTACGGGTGGCAGCGTTAGACCTTCTATCTGGAGAGTGGGGAGGCTCTGTGTCACTCACACTGACCTCACTGGAGTGCACTGAGATGGGAGAGGTTGCTCCCAAATATGTTAACAAATGCAAAATTGCGATGTAGACTTAGCTCTTTCAGAAAGAAGTCACTACCAGAGTTTTCTTTTTGTAACCTCTCTGAAGAACATTGCCAGCGGGTTCGTCATACTAGGACTCAAGTGATCTGGACCTTTGCTTAAAAAGCTCCTGGAAAACCATTTACTGAGAGAAAAATGTGTGCACAGGTAGAATGGGTGCAACAAACAACATCACCAAAAGGTATGTTGGCATTGACTGAATACTCAATAGCAGCCTAATCCATCAAACTACTAAGCACTGACATATCAGGGGACTTATTCTCTAAAAATTGGACCATTCTTTGGCTGTAATCCTCCTCCAAAAATGGCTCTAAAATAACTCTGGAGAATTTTGGACTTGAAATTCTGCAGTTGTTATCTTCCATTTTAATTGTGATACAGTATGTGTTATTTTTCTCATAAAGATCCCACAATAAAGGTTGAACTTACAAGAAGTCCAGTTCTGGTGATTCTTTCAAATTTTGAAAGTAACATATTGTGTAAAGAGTAAATCATTGAAGGTGATGATTCATGTGTGGTTATCCTGGCTGGAGTGTTAGTGTGTTGGTGTACTAATTCTTCTACATGAGGTCAAGCTAAGGTCTTCAACATGGCCATCAATATCTATGGGGGGGGAAAAGCTGTTTCCTAGCAGTACCACAGGAGTGGCTTGTGATGGTGATACTGGAGTGCCCAACTAATCTTTCTTCTGATGATGATTTCATGGACTAAGCGTCTTCCAAGAAAACCATTTAGAATTACAACACTGAGCTTAAAATCAGCAGGAGACATTTCTCTCCCCAGATTACGGTGATCCTCAACCCACTGCAGCATTTCTATTATAAATGTGCACCAGACTAATATTGTAACTTTCTGGTCAAGCATAGAGGATCCTGTCAGGCGTGTTACGCAGAATTAATTATTATTTCTACTTGGTGGGAACCCTGGAGATGTAAAACCATCAAAACAGTAAAAGAGAGTAATGTCCTATGTTAATACTATAGAGTAGGACCAATTCCATATCCCAACCACCCTAGCAGAGTCTTATCTTTAATTTAAAAGTCAGTGCAGTCACTGCTTCGTTTGAAGAAATAATCATTGTGAATAGAATTTTACTCCTCTGCCCTTTCCTCATCTAAAAGCAGGATGCCAAGTTTCCTTGTCTTGGAGAGGTAGAAGCCTCACAGAGAGGGAGTCATCCCACACCAAGACAGGAAGGATGAACTGTCCTCCCAAGTTCCCTTCCTCTTCCTAGTAACTTCAGGAGGGATCTTATAAAATTAGCTTAGACTGGATGCCAAAATGCTAACATTAGATAAAATTAATCTCATTCTTCATGCCCACATCCACACATCTGCAGAAGAAATATAAAAATGAACATCTCTTGGAAGCACCGATAGGGTTCCCTAATTAAAACCAGCCTGCTGTTCTCAGTGGCAAAACTCTTAACTGATTTCAGTGGAAACAGGAGCAATCCACGAAGTGTTTCGAGCTCAGTAGATGCTAAATGTGATGCAGGTTAAAAACCCCTTGGAGGCAATTTGGTTTTGATAGAAAGAGAAGCATCTGACTTAACCAGCAGCAAAACGGGTTAGATTAGATGTTAAGGGGGAAAAAAACTTTCTCGGCACAAGGCAGGTGGGCAGCTGTGCTTAGGAGCCTGCCTAAGCAATCAGGAATTATTTAAATGCATATGACTATTTTCAAACAGGAACTTAATTTTTATCATTCTGTAGCAGTTTTGATACTCTCTTCTCCATTTTTTGGGGCGTTCATCTAGAAATTTATCATGGCAGAAAATGCGCAGGCATAGAAGGTGTGTGAGAGGTTTCCAAGTTTCAGTGGCACAAGCTCTTGGATGTTATGAAGGCATAACAACCTTTGGGCTGCAACTACGTTGTGGGTGCACATTTCCAGACATCTGCTTATCACTGACTTTATACTCCAGGCTCTTAATTACTCTGCTTTCCTAAAGCCATTTCTTCTTTCACACTCATTTCCATCTCTCAGTTCTCTCATCTATACTTCCTGAGCTTCTCTCCCATTTTGTATTTTGGACTGTTTGGGCATCTAGGCTCAACTAAAGGACCACTGCTACAGGCTGATAACCAACTAGTCTTCATGAGCTGTTATGTGAATAAAGGGTTGCAGGAATGAAGGGCTTTGCCTAAACTTTCAAGTTCTGTTGAAGTATTTCTCAGTGAAAAAAAAACCTTAATTTGAAACTAATAAGCTAAGATTTTTTTTTTATTATTATTATTTTTGTGAGAAGGCGACCATGAGTAGGTTGCATAGGAAAATGGGGAAAAAAAAGACTGGCATAGGCAGTTCTGTGTGTGCTTGTGTGCATGTCCTGTGGTGATGTGTCAGTAGAGCAGCTCCTCCTATTTGCAATAGTTATTAGCCAAGCTTCACTCTTAATGGATCTAGAACTTAAGATAAGTTGGCAAACTATTCTAAGAGTGTTGGTGGACCTTGTCCTTCAAAGAAAAAAAAAATTACACCTGACAGCACGGAAAAATACATTCAAATGGTGAGTCTAAAATGGCCTTGATTGATTATTTAATTAATATAGCAAATTCTGTAAATAAAGCCCTTGACCATGGAGGTCTCCTAGACCTACAACACTGAAGTACATACTCTGAAGAAGTCTGCATTGCCTCATTTTCCTTTACACCCTAAATATTGGTAACAGTTTCTGGCCCATCGTTCTATCATTCCTATGCATGGCCACAGCTACATACCAGTAAGTGTGGTCATCAACCCGAATTTTGTGATGTACAAATTCAAAGAAACACTCCAGTGTGAACATCTTTTCTTCCTCCTGTTCTCATCTGGATCTCTCATCTCTTCCATAACACAGGAGTAACCTTCCCCTAGGACAACTCCTGTCTGTATCACAGATACAGTAACCACTTACGTTCAGTCCAAAATGCAAACTCATCTCCACCTGGCACTATGAGCAGCCTTTCCTTCTTCCTCCACCCATAACTGCAGGCTGTGTATCTGCCTCATGTGTGATCATGCACTCTTGAGCTCCACATTTGAATATGTGACACAGAATGATCTGCTGGACACTTGAAATTTAGGAAAAAATATAATTAAACTTTCCTGATGAATATGCCTAAAGAAGGAGGTAAAGTTGGAGTGAACCTGAAATCTAGATATCATTTTCTTAAAATGCTATTAAAGATGCAGACATTCCTTTCAAAAGACTGAAAATAGACCTTGAAGCCAATGATTAGCAGAAGAGCAAAAATCCTGTAAAGCCAGAAAATTGACTGTACAGTACAATCAAGTTTCTTTGTGAAGTTATAAATGCTTTCTTAGAAAATTCCCTATAAATTAGTGACTCTACAAGAAAATCTAAAGGAAGGTGAACTCTTGGCATAGCTTCCAATCTCAGTTTGCACATATAGTTCATAACAGTTAATGACATTTTTCTTCTCTTCAATTTCACATAAAAAGATAAAAAGGAAAACTGCAAGAATTTGTCTATAGCATGATGACTGTGGTCAATATCTTGCTATTTGCTCTGTCAATGCCATCAAAATATTGTTTAATAATTTAGAAGCAACCATGTAATTTTCTTCCCCAGTAGTAGCAAATTAGGCACTTACTAAATAATTGACAAAAAATACTTAATTCTAGGGATGCCTTGAGGAACATACTATTAGCTGACAGCTTTTAAAACTTTTCTTTGCATTAGTGATTATATTTTAAAATTATTTTCATGCCAATTCTTACCAGCATAGGAAACTGCACAGCTTGATACTTCAACCTTCTAATTTTCAATAATTAACCACCTTGTCTCACAAAAATAGAGCGGGAATCATGCAGAGGATTAATGAAAAATTAGGTATATGAGGGAAAGAGTTCACATAGGCAGTTCACACTTTCAGGCTCCATATCATAATGTATTAAGTTTGCATGTCTATTTCTATGAAGACATTGCAAAAATTAAAATTTCAACAAGAAATGTCAACAATTTGAAAGAAATACAAACAGTTTTACAAGCAGCTTGAAAAAGACTGTTTTAAATAATGCAGCAAAGCATACCCTTAAAAATCTGTATAAGAAAAGCATGCCCATAGTTCATGCAGTCGCCTTCTTCAGGCAAAGAAGCTGAAATGCTGATATCAAAATGCATTAAAACCACCTGTAACCTGGAAATGTAAGTTCAAGACTCTTTCAAAACCAAAGGAGGAATTCCATTGAGAAGTGATGTATGATGATGAAGTGACAGTTGTACACATGGGACTCTTCTTTTGGGAAGGAAAAAATATAACATTCAGCTGAATTCAGCTGTGTCCCACCAATGCTTCTGGGGGATAGCCACCACCTTTGCTTGAGGATTATTTTGAGTGACTGTACATTCTGAGCAAACAGAGCCAGGAGAATTCTATGTCATTGTCCACTTGCACCAAAGGTGTTTCTAGGCATTTCAGTGAAAATACTTGTGTAGATGAGCTAGGTAGAGTTACTCAGCAGGAGAAGGCTCAGCAGTTATCTTGGAAGAATATTTGGTATTTTGCCCTCACTTATTTTTGCAGAAACCTCTAGGAATAGAACTTGAGTAGATCCTATGAGCACTTTAACCAAGATGTCTATAATTTAATTTATGATTTCCAGTAAGTCTACATTTTTTTCTCCAGGGAACAGATGTTGCTGAAGTATTTATTATATGGGCTTCTAGAACAAACAATTATGAACTACGACTGAACTATTCACTTGCAGATTATTCATTTTCATTCTCATCATTCCATATCTTCTGATTCACTTTGTTTTGCACATGCAGAATCATTGTTTTTCCTGGTCAAAGAATCTGTTTTACCAGTAGCTGGTCAGTAGACAACAGGTTAATGACATCTTGAAGTTTTCAGCTTTATCAAGATCTTTTAGGCATCTTGCTCCCTAACATTTGACACCCAAGTCCCTTTGAGGATCTTGATTGTGTACGCTACTTGTCCTAGTGATTATTTCTAAGAAATCTCCGAAGACAGCTGATTATCTGCTCTGCAGAGACACTAATAGGGAATTCAGAGAATTGCTCAGAGGGTAGGAGAGAAATAGAACAAGAACCCACTTCCTTCCTGCTCTCAGTTTCACCAGATACTTTTCTCCAGTGTAATACAGTTGATTTTAATTCCACAGTAATGAAATTATTATTCTATCCCTGCCACAGAGCTCAGAGTCCTGCCCTAATAGTGTATGAAATCCATGTAATCTATGAGGCTCTGTTGTTGAAAGCTCGGATATTTGTATTTCTTCTGTTCATGGCTTTAGCTGTTTCTGACCAGCTGCCACAAATGTGACGATGTGTGTTAGCCATTACTTTGTTTTTTAAAAGGAAAGAAATTCCCTATTCTTAAAAACGTTAGTATCTAAGTGGTACAAATTACAAGCCTTGCCATTCACACCTTACCGAGGTAATGAAGTGGAACAGGGGTAAGTTGCCATCTGCCGCTGCTTGGCTGTAGACAGTTTTCTGCAAGACTAAGTTAACTGGTCAGCAGCACATCTGTTTTTCCTGTGATCTGTGATGCCTGTAATTGCCCACTGCAAAAATATAAAAGCATTATTTTAAGATGAAAATTGAGAATCTGCAGCAGATTGTTGGAGGCAGCGAAAGCTGGCAGGGCGTCTCTGAGACAGCAATTTCCAGAGCTTTCTCACGTTCCACCTCTGGCTGGTATCTTGGAGGAACTGAGTGTCTGTGTTTCAATAAGCCACTGTGGTCTCTACCTTGTAGGCTGGAGAAAGAAAATTCGTAGTGATTCTACAGGTTCACAGGGATAGGACAGAGTCAGTATTTCTTACGTTTGTGTTTTTCAAATTGGCTAATAAAAGTGCTAACATTTGTCGCAGCAGAGTTCACCTTTAGTATATAGCTCATTATCATAAAACAATTTCAGAAAGTAGGCAGAAGTATTAGTAAGATTTAGAAATCTAAGCACAGTCAGAAGTAAATTTTCATCCGCTTTTACTGCTTTTTTTAAGAAAAGGCTCAGCCTTATTAATAAGACACATTTTCATGTAATGGTTCAAGCGCCATCCTTGCTGTAGATCTGTCAAAAATCCTGTGGTTATAATAGGGAATCCAATTTGATTTGAGATTGGGTTTGGGAAGGAAGTGTTTGCTTTTGTTTGTTTGTTTTGTCAATACGGGTTCTGGGGGGAAAAAAGATATGAAAATGAGAGTTTTAAAGTAGTGAATTTGCAGGGTTTTATGAGATCCTCCTGGAGGGGGAAAGTATTACCTTTCCCACTTATGGAGCTTTTTGTTCCAAAGATAAGAACGGAGCTTTCTTTTTAAAGATAAAATACATTTCTAATAATCTCAGGCAATGGCCTGATTTGAGCAGCTAAAGCTGAATCCATGAGAAAATTAATCCACATTAACAACAGAACTTTGCCCTTGTCATCTACATATGTTATGCATCCACCTTCAGCAATAAAAAAGCTGGACAAAAGCTGAGAATGAATGATTTCAGTATGTCTGTGTTCTTAAAGAAAACATAATTCGGTAAATAAAATACTTGGTCTTAGTCACTGCAGAAAGTACCTGCTATATTATACAACTGTCTGTGACTAACCTATCTATCTCAGACAGAAATATAGGCAATATTTTTCTTATTCACCATAACAACTGAGAACCATGTAAGTTTAAAAACAGAAATAACTATAACCATTCCTTTAGATGTGTTTCTTGTAGGAAAGAAACACGGGTAGCATATAGATCTAACTTTTACGTATATGCATGAAACTTGCTAAGGGAAGTTAAACTGAAGAGTTTAAACCATAGTCATTTTTATGTCTGCTTTAGAGATGTTGTCACAGGATAGGTTCAGCTGAGGTGTTAATTTCACCCCTCATACTTGTAACTGGTGGAAATCACAAGTAACAGATCATTGTCAGTCTGGCAAGCAGTGGATCTGCGAGGAGGCCTTGCTCAGGACACTGGGCTGAATAAGGAGGTAAAGCATGTGCTAAATAACAACTGTCTTGGTGAGATAAATCATTTAAGAAGTTAGCAAAACCCTTAAAATGGCTTTAAATGAAAATGCCAGTGAAAAGGCAATTTTTTAAAAATAAGTTTCTTTTGGCTTTTTAGAACAATAGCATAACTTTGGAAGAAGGTAATCTGGTTCAGACACCCTGCACACCCTCAAAGCAGGGACAGCTTCAAACTGTAAGAAGCAAAGTATATAGCTGGTTGGTGAAATTTTATAATTGGGGGAATCATTCTTGTCTGTAATTTATTACTACACTGTCTTGTACTCTCTTTGTCTCGATCCTGTATCGTCCTACTAGTGAAAAAAGAATAAAGTGGAAAAGGAAAATCTAAAGCTGTTCTCATTACGGTAACTGTGAAATGACACTTTTATGATTCTAGCACATATTTTCAATATCATAACCATGTCCAGTTTTGTTTGGTTTTCTCTGACTTCCTCCATCCCAAGGTTTCCTGGGTAACTGAACTAGTGGTAGTCTCAGCATGGGCTGTGGGTCCAATTAATATTGACTGTATCATCACTCCTTGTTTCCCTCACCACATTCATTCTCTCATTCCCAAAAATGAAAATAAACAAGTTAGAAAAATTAAGTCTCCAACCTTTTGGGAATATAAGCATGCAGTCTGTTAATTGCAATGAATTTATTTCAGAACAGAAGGCCAGAAGCTTTTAGAAGTTCTTCCTGTGAATAGATCCAGGGAGAGATGACACCAGTGGCAAAGCCTTCAAGGACGCTCATGACCGATGAGAGAGGGATGCATTAGACAGTGAGGGAGACCTGACAAATATGGTAGAAATAGCTAGAGGAAAATCAAGAGAGGCCAGAAAATAAACAGATTACTAGAGGGGAGAGACCAGTAGTGCCAACAGCAGTCAGAAGATTAAAGACGAAAAACACGTGAGAGATTCTGGGATTTGCCCAGGAGGAAGACTTTGGTGACCTTTAGCAAAAGCAAACTCCTGTAGAGTGCTGGGTTCACAATTAAAAAGGCATAGATCAGATGGAGAACAAGAAAAGTATCAAGGAGTTAAGTGACTGGCTACAGAGGAAGGATTGTCTGAACAAGGCTTGCAAAAGCATTGGATATACTTAAGAAGGGAAAAACATGCATTTGTGAGATAGTTGCTAGCCCAGAGTTGCTAGCTGTCTTATTCTCCAGCTCTAGCTTCTATGGCTCAGTGAAAGTATAGTTAGCAGGACAGGAATTGAATAGGAACCACTAGTTAAGGCAGATGCTAAATGACAAGGGAACAAAAATCTTCTGAGGATCACGTAAAATATGTATGTATGTAGAACATATGCTGGATCATATTTTTTTTTTTTTGCAAATGAGCTTGCATGAATACCACAGCTGAATTTGTGTTTGGCCATGAAAAGGAGAAATACCACACCTAATTTTGAGCAGGCACTGGTAGCTTTAGAAGCCATACAGTGTACATCATCTTGTTACAACATAAATCTTTGCCCCCCACCCACCGATGCTCCTTCTTCCAGTAATCATTTGTAGTGAAATTCCAGGGACAACAACTAACAGAGTCACAGCAGTACACCTGCATTATAACAGGAGGGGACCGTGATTACCAGAGGAGAATTTAAACAACTCAGGATTAAGTGATGCCCTAGCTGTTCTAGTCCACACAAAGACCTCAATGGACTTAGGCAATTCTGGTTTCAAAATCACCTACTGCCCATGGAATTTTTGCAGTTCTCTGTGTAGAATAATGCACTATTGGCTCATGGAAAAAAGGAGAATTACTGGTACTGTCCCAGTTAGAGCGTCTCACTGTCAGTTTTACCGTCCACTGATATCCAGTATGACAAGAATATCAACATGACCACAACTGAACTATCATACCGTATGTCTGGGCAGATTAAGCCGTAATAAGCAACACACTGGATAGCATCAGGTAGGGTTTGTCCTATGCTTTAGAGTATTGGAAGGTGGCACCTGTTCGATCAATACTTGTTCTGTGTATAATCTGTTGATTGGGAAAGTTGCAAGGGTCATTGTCATAGATGTAATACATAGGGGTAGAAGGGTCTATGCTTGCTACCCTCAATGCCCTGTTATCTATAGTTAAAGTTGGACTATTATCACTGCATATAAATGGATGCTTCCACCTCTTCTCATGAATGTAAACATTGTCTCTCTCAGTAACCTACAACTAAAAATTTCCCTTTTCACCTCTCACAAAAAAAAGATCTCATTGGAATACAAGAGGAATACACTAATTTACCTGATATGAACCTAGATAATAATAAGGAATATTCTTCATACACTTCCTACAAGATGTGGTGAAATTTTTGTGAAAAACAGAAAAATAAAATTTTACTGCAGATATCCTTTTGAACTAAAACACCAACACTGCTAATGTGAGGTAAAATTGTCATATTTATACTCTTGGCTGATTCTGTGCTTCAACTTTATCCTTGACTTCTTGATTCATGCAAAGATCATGACCTAATGCTGATCAATATATATAAAAATTGATTCATGTCTAATGTAACTCTAGTGCAGTTGATGGGCTACATCTATTTGTGGTGTAACTGCAATGACATCAGTACAGATATTTCCAGGGTAAGTCTTGCCTTGTTTCAGTACAAAGTCTGGGAAAATGCAGGAGTGTTATTAGAAGAATTCAACACTTATCAATGTTTCGTGGCCACATCACATAAGTTAGCACTTTCTTCACTTTTTAATTTCTTTAGACTATCAGCAAGTTCAGCTACCATGTAAATGTTCTAAAACTCAAAGCTGGAGAGCACAGAGGTTTGTTCTAGGGTCTGCATGCAGAAGTCTAAATTTGTCGTAGATACAGCAGAGTTGTTTGAAAATGCGTCAATGAAGTAATGCGGGCAGAAAAATGGAAATCAGGTAGAATTCAGAACAGTAAGACAATACAAGCATATCTTCATTTTCCTTTTAAATTTGATATTGAAATTAATGTACAGCATAATATGTAAATTCTCATCATGTCTAAGAAGACATACAGCTGTGTCACACAAATTTTCCTACCAAGTTCTTATCATGAGCAAGGCAGAGATGGATTTCCGATTGCACATTTGGTAGCCATGAAAGGATCTGACAGATTCCAGTTCCTTCTGATGCAGTTTTCTTTCAGTACAAAGAAAACTGATGAAGAAAACAAAAGTCAACTGATCCTTGGCTATGCCTGATAATTTCTCCATACATGTAAGACTTTCCAACTCAATGGCTTTACAGTTTTTTACCATGTCAAGCAAGAAGACATATCAGAACACTGTCTATACCCTGGCAATTTCTCCCTCTGCAGTAGCCTATCGAGAGCTACTGAAAGATCACAGAGAGTTTCTGTATTGAGCTAGGAATGAGACATGTATATAGAGGTGCCACAGCTTTCCAGATTCTCCGATCTTTCTGTCAGGCTGCCAGATGAAAGGGGATTTGAAAGCATGCCCATTTAATCCCTTTTCAAAAAATATTTACTATTATTACTGAATTCTTTGAGATTTCCTGCCATTCTCAGGATTGAACATTGTAGTACCTTACGCAATACTGTCTTCAGCAGAGATTTGAACCCAAAGACAATCAGAAACTAAAATAATAGCACTGTCTTTTCCAGGTCAGCCTCCTCCCAGCTAATCAAAGGGAATTATTACGTGGTAAACATAGCAGGCAAGCCACCATGCAAGCAGACACTATTTGGCAACTCAGGACTGACCTGTATGTTTATGGTTCAAAATGGAGGTAGACAAAAACGACCCTGGAGCTGGTCCCTGGGCATTTTTCTACCCTTTCTCCTCTGCTCTTTCTGTTTATGAAGTTACGTGATAGCAATACACATCTTAAATGTGCTTTAGTCTGCCTCCAACATGATGACAACTGTCAAAGACATGTCAGAGCTGTATTAGAGAGCCCAGATGTTGACTGCAGATGTTCACACAAGTAGACTCAGAGTTCTTCTCTGATTAGCAGCCTGGGTTGGGAGTGCACTCACACGGCTGCTCTGAAAGTCATAATCTCATCTTGCAGGATCTATTTCTGAGCTGCTGCTGACTTCATTTTTCCAACCTCCTATTAGGGCTCTATGTGCATCTTGCAAATTAGAGGCAATTCTCCCTCTGTAATTCAGCATTTCAAGGAATGTTTACACCTTCTGATTTATCTATGAGAGTATGTTAGTGATACCTTCAGCTTTATTGTGATCTACATGTATATCTCTTCCAGGTATGTTACTTCCATCATACAGGATTTAAGTTTTCTTTAGTTTAGTTCTGGTTCTCTCCACAGTTGCTCTGTGCCTCCAGCCATGCTCAGCTAGTGTTTTTTCCCAGATCAAAACGTCATTCCATTAAACCTTCATGCCTTCCATTCCATCAAAATATTGATGAATTTCCCCATAAAACACCCTGGGAGCTGAATACATGCCAGTTCCACTTGCTGTTTTTGCCGGACTGAAACTTTGAGCTCTGCATGACTTTCTGCCTCAGGTGGCTCATAGTGGTTTGGATTTTCTGATGTCTTCAAGTTCAGAGCACTGACCATCCTCCATAGTATTACTGTGGACTGGTTGATTTTCTTTGCCTGGTGAACTCAAAAAGTTTCATGAGGGGTTAATTCTGATTTTTTCTGTAGTAGCCCCCAGAATGTTTTGATTCTGCTCACAGACTCATCTCCTACTGGGAACATATCTAGCCTTTAAAAATTGCTCTTCAGCCTCAGTTCTGTCACAGGCTGCTCTGTTTCACCTTCAGTTGGTATTTTTCACTGTTTGCAGTTGTGTAGTGCCATACTCTTCAAATTTCCTTATAACAGTTGTAGCATTACTTTCCTTTTGTCTCACTTACATAGAAATTATTAGGCACATAAAACTCTTTAAAGACACCTATTATAGAAACAGGGCAACCTTCTAACTGATTTCCTCTGTTGCTGGCAGCCTAATACAGATGCTCGCAAGCACAGTGTGATGTGCTATTTAAAACTTCTTGTGAGTTTTCCAAATCTCAAGAGAGTTTTGGCTCCAATGGAGCTTTTAGTTGCTCCATTCTTTCACTCCAGCTCTTTTCTTGTTCCATTTTACAAAGACCAGGAGGTGATCAGCAATCATTCAGCGCTTAGCATTCCCGCTGGAGTTCTCCTTTATTTGATTGTTTTTGCCAGCTGCTTTGTGCACAGTCAGAGGGAGCAAAGCAGCGAGGACTCTTGCCATATGCCAGGAAGGAATGCACAACTGCTGGCATGAAGGAAGGGGTGACAAAAGTGACTGGGAGCTCAACGAGGAAGCAAGTAGGGAATGGCAGCTCCTGGTAGGTGATGGAGAGTGTAGGCGATCGGGCCCCTGGATCTGACACATGGTCTCAAATCAATAAAGCATGTAGCCCTTGGCGTCTATTGTTTCATTTACATCAGCTCATTTCTTAGCTGAAGAACACGTGCTTTGCAGCTCATGCTCTTGTCAGTCACAAAAAGAACCAGGCATCCAGCTGCTGGCCCTGTGGGCTCCAATAGCCGTGACCAGCCTCACTTGGAACCGCCTGACACCCTCTGCCCATCGGCCCAAAAGCCCTATTTCAGCTCAGCCCAGCGCACCCACTTCTTGCCACAGGAGTACCTGTCTCCACCTTTGAGTCTGGCCTTGTTTCCTGGATGGAGCTGGGATGTGTGTTGTAGGTAGCTGGTCTCCAGCCCTGCCTCCTGGGTGAACCTAGGACCCACAGTGCAGTCTTGTTTCCAGCCCTGTCTCTGGCCAGACCCTAGAGGAGGCTTATTTCCTCACCCTGTCAGAGGCTGTTGATGGACCCTGTTTCAAACCTCCATCTCTGCTCACCAAACTTGGGCCTTGTGGGATGGTGCCCCATCAGTGAGGGGCTGGCCTGCTCTGGAGTCACCTATGGTTCCTGGCTTGGCCCCTGTCATGGTGTAGCCCTGCTCACGCTGCTCCCTGACAGCTGTAACCTCTTCTCTCTCTGCAGAGAAGAGCAACCTTATACCATGGCAGCCCCGGATAAAAGACAGACATAAGTTGTATAGGTAAGTCAATGTAAGGAGTCTGATCTTCTGTTATGTGATCTTTACTTACCCTGGATCTATGCAGGGGCCATAAAATACAAATTTTCATCTGTGCTTTTTCAACAAAAAGATTTATACATGCCACGTTAGATGACCCAGAGTCAGATCGGCTGATCTGTACTTTCCCACCCTCATATCAAAGGGACTATGGCCTAAACATGTTCAGCTCAAGCACTTCCCAGCCGACATGTGTTGAGCTGAGATATGACAAGATTAAAACTAGCAGAGGGCACAGCCAGCGGAATCGGGAAGGCAGGAGAAGTTCTGTGACAACTTTCTCAAATGCAAAACTTCAGTCTGAAGTCCCTAGGGAAGACTGTCAAATCTCACTCCACAACCAAAGAAAGGAAGGGAAGAAAGCAAGCCGCTGTCCTTAATGTAACAGCATCTGGAGAAGCCATACTAACAACTGAGACTAGTTGAAAGGAAAGGCACACAATACGCAACAGGTTTTTCTAAATATAGTTGGGAATGATGTTGCAGTATACAGGCTTCCCATATAACAGAGTCCTAAATGAGGCTCCTGCTGGGATGGGTGTTTGCCCAGCAGGGAGAAGTCACGAGCAGTTAAACAGCCATCTGAGACAGGAAGAAAATCATACTTCTCATTTCAATATATTAGATCTGAACATTCAGTTACAGAGCTACCAAAAATAACAACACACATAGTGGAATCCTGTATTTAAACACATAATTTTCTGCTAATAGGGGTCTACAAGTAAGTTTCCTCTGACATATAATTAAAGGCAGTCAGCCAGATAGGCTGCTATTCCAGTTAAGAAATTTTTACATGAGGTTTACTCTGAAGCCATGTGAAACACTTCAATGCACGCCAAAGGAATTCATAAAGATTTTCCACTTTGTTTCTAATGTAGGAATGTATTTGACTGGTTCCCTGTAATATTGTTGCATCAAAATAGGACTCAGGCATTTCCATCTGATGATAAAACCTGTTAGTATTTCTCTAAAGCATTTGTTGATTTAACCTTTCATCATAAGTGATAAAACTTGTGAGGAAAGAGTGATGTTGGTAGTCTTAATTTGTGGGATTTCCCTGTGTATCTGTTCTCAAATTGAAAAATATATGGAGTTCAAACTTTTCTGTTTCCTCTCTAAATTAATTCACATCTGGTAGAAATTTTTAATTCTGAGTTTATAAAACAGACATTTAAATTTCTTGAGGGTTTTTTGTTTAAGAACAGAATTCTAAACAGTTCTGTCCTTGAGCAAAAACATTGAAAATCTCACTGTACTTCTGTGTCAAAAAAATCTAACAAAACAAAAAAAAAGCCAGATCCCTATGAATTACTTTTTCTGAAGTCCACAGATATTAAAATAACTGTCATCTATTAACATTGGGTCTCTGTTTTATAATTCTGCCCCTATAGGAAAATAAATGGAAGATAAAGCAATATAACTGTAGAACTAAATGAATGCCTGAATATTTATGAGTTATTAAAGTTAAACCCAAGTTTTCATGCCTTTTCTTTTATCCTCCTATGCTGAATTTTCTATAGGATCTATTGGGTACTAATAACCCGGAATAGGAAAACTAAATTGACTTTAATTTATCTTACTATGAAATGGCATTAGCAGGGTGGGGGTGTTCTGCCCCCGCCACTGTCTTGTTAAAGACTCTCAACCTAATATTTTGGATGTAGATACAAAAAATTTGGTATATAAAGCTATTTTTATGTATGTCTACATGGCATTAGATCTTTGATAGCAGTTACTGAAATCTGCACTACTTCTACTGAGGTTTTTCTACACTGTAGTCCACAGAAACATTTGGTGCAAAAGGCACAAGCCTCTTAAAATGTGACATAACATTATTCCACCCTATGTAAAGGCTGAGAGCCAGCTTCATTCCATGAGAACTTGGTGAGGAGCTTGACATAGGCTCCTCTTAGGAGCTAGTTAAAACTTGATTTTTAATTGGTAGTACAAATTAAAAATCAAACTTTTTCATTGTTTGTGAAATGGAGTGAAGTGGAAAGCTGTATTTTGTATTACACTGGGGATCAGGTGCCTGAAGAGACAGCAAATAAGCACTGTGCTAATAGTGATGAAACTGAAAATTTTTTTATGATGGATTTGTTATTCTCCTGTCTACCATGGATATAAACAGAAACAGAATGTAAGAGTTAGGGCAAGGGAGGTAGAAATCAAAATTCCCATTTATTTTACCCTGGAGTTCAAGGCAAGAATCCTCTATTTTTTGTCCACTTCTTTATATTTCCATTTTTCCATTTCCTAAGTAGAGTTCAGTAATTTTTTTCTTTTTTTTTTTTTTTTGGCAGGCAAAAATTCACCCTGAGACTGAGGTTCCTACCAGGCCTAGAATATCTCCCAGATGAAGTTTTAACAGAAGCCCAGAACCCTGTAACCACACTTTTCCAGGATATTAAGCCGCCACATAAATTACTGGTATAAAAGGGCTTAATATTTCTTGTCGTTTCTGAGTGCAACCGTCTTAGTCATGGTATCTGCATAATCTCTAATTATAGATCTCTCCGACACAAATAAAAGGAAAACCTCATCATGTTTTCCTCACTCATCAGTGCCAATCGTAGAGAGCTGGTCAGAAGAGTGCTTAATCCCAAGTCTTACAGCACCACCTGCTGTTCACTGCTGTGGTTTTCGGTCATTTCTAAATCTGTACAGGAACTAGTTATAAATAAGTGACTCAAAAAGAAAAAAAAATCTGTTTAGGTAGGGAGGGAAAGAAGTCCACACTCAAGACCTGTATGAATAGGAGCCTGCAATACTAAGTGGCTGGAATGCAGAAAGTATTCCGCTTGTGATAACCCAGGGGTTTGTTCCCTCTGCCAGCCTTCCAGCCACGGCTTTGGGAAGGATAAAGCACTGTGTAAAACAAAATTCCTCTCCCCCGAGGTGAAGGAACCGTAGCACCTGCTCAGCTCTCTGCCTCCTCCATTGTGCTGTTGCAAGGTAAGTTCAGTCTGGGATCTTTCTGTCCATAAAGAAGTATTCACTGGGACGAGCGCTAGCCTAAGTCTTGAGGCAGGTTCTACTTGTGGCTGACTGTCCTCAGGACCTAGACAAAAATCATTGTTTCTTTTTGTCTTAATTCCTTTGTGTGTAAAATGTAAAATAGATAGTGCCCGATGGATGTTGCACTGGGCTAGGACTCAGAAGATCTGCAGTTCCTAGCTCTGTTATTCACTAGTTGGTTAATTATGGGCACTGTCTGGTTCCCTGGTTACCCTACCTGTAGGACATGACCAACAGTTCTTAGTTTGCTAAGAATAATGCAGCTATGTATTGGTCCTTCACTAACTCTCTGGAAGATATGAGAATATACGTCAAAAAGACAGGTTCTGGAGAAATCTACCTGCATTTCATAGAAGAATCTGTACAGCTGGACACGTTTCAGCTTTGTCACTGCAGAAAGTCTTCCATATACCTGAGACACATGAAAGGCCTCAGACCTCACTATGCTCAGTGCCAGTCAAGGACAATAAACCCATGAGATGCGTGAGAAAGATCTGAGCTAATGAACACAGTTGTTTGTCCCTATAGAGATTCTGTGAAAAATGTTAAATGCAATGGTTTTATAATGTAATGAAGTCATGTAGCTACTTCAGTAATTTTTTTGCTTTTAAAAGAGAAATGCAGGATACATTTAGACAAACAATAAATGTTATTTCGCTGCTTACAAATGCTTTCTTCGCACCATGTTATATGAATAGATCTATTTCATTAGCTTCCATTTCTTCATGGCTTATCATCAATGAGATCTTCCTGTTAGTATCCCCTGCTCAGTGTTTTATGTAAAGAAAATAAGAATCTGCATTTTCTGCTGCTGTTATGCCACCAACTAGTGGTTAAACTACAAAACGAAATATTCTTGCTGGATCCTGCAAGTTAGTATCAAAAAACCTTAACGTTTTCAGTCTGTAGGTGCTACCTGATGCCAGTACCCTATAGTCAATGCCCTTGAACACTAGATATTTTATATAGAATTAAAGTGATGATATGATCATAGAATCATAGAATGGTTAAATTTGGAAGAGACCTTAAAGATCATCTAGCTCCAGCCACCCTGCCATGTGCAGGGACACCTCCCACTAGACCAGGTTGCTCAAAGCCCCATCCAGCCTGGTCTTGAACACCTCCAGGGATGGGGCAGCCACAACTTCCCTGGGCGACCTGTTTCAGTGTCTCGCCACCCTCATAGTGAAAAATTTCTTCCTGATATCTAATCTAAATCTTCCCTTTTCCAGTTTGAAGCCATTACCCCTCGTCCTATCACTACATGCCCTTGCAAAAAGTCCCTGTCCAGTTTTCTTGTAGGCCCACTTCAGATACTGGAACACTGCTATAAAGTCTCCCCAGAGCCTTCTCTTCTCCAGGCTGAACAACCCCAACTCTCTCAGCCTGTCCTCATAGGAGAGGTGCTCCAGCCCTCTGATCATCTTTGTGGCCCTCCTCTGGACCTGCTTCAACAGGCCCATGTCTTTCCTATGTTGGGGGCTCCAGAGTTGGACACAGTACTCCAGGTGGGGTCTCACGAGAGCACAGGGGCAGAATCAACTCCCTTGACCTGCTGGCCATAATTCTTTTGATGCAGCCCAGGATACGGTTGGCTTTTTGGGCTGCAAGCGTGCATTGCTGGCTCATGTTGAGCTTCTCATCCACCAACACCCCCAAGTCTTTCTCCTCAGGCTGTTCTCAATCCATTCTCACCCCAGCCTGTATTTGTGCTTGGNAGCACCGATCCCGGTACCAACCCCTGAAGAACACCACTCGTTACTGGTTTCTACTTGGACATTGAGCCATTGACCACAACCCTTTGAGTGCAACCATCCAGCCAGTTCTTTATCCACCAGGTGGTGCGTCCATCCAATCCGTGTCTCTCCAATTTAGAGACAAGGATGTCGTGTGGGACAGTGNTACTTGGTGTTATTGGCAAACCGGCTGAAGGTGCACTCAATCCCACTGTCCATGTCGCCAACAAAGACATTAAACAGCACCGATCCCGGTACCAACCCCTGAAGAACACCACTCGTTACTGGTTTCTACTTGGACATTGAGCCATTGACCACAACCCTTTGAGTGCAACCATCCAGCCAGTTCTTTATCCACCAGGTGGTGCGTCCATCCAATCCGTGTCTCTCCAATTTAGAGACAAGGATGTCGTGTGGGACAGTGTCAAATGCTTTGCACAAGTCCAGGTAGATTATGTCAGTTGCTCTCCCCTTATCCACCAATGCTGTAACCCCGTCCTAGAAGGTCACCAAACTTGTCAGGCATGACTCGCCCTTGGTGAAGCCATGTTGGCTGTCACAAATCACCTCCTTATTTTCCATGTGGAGGATCTGCTCCATGACCTTGCCAGGCACAGAGGCGAGACTTACTGGCCTGTAGTTCCTTGGGTTTTCCTTTTTTCCCTTTTTGAAAATGGGGGTTACATTTCCCCTTTTCCAGTCAGTGGGAACTTTGCCGGACTGCCACAACTTCTCAAATCTAATGGAAAGTGGCTTAGCATCTTCATCCGCCAGTTCCCTCAGGACCCGTGGATGGATTTCATCAGGTCCCATGGACTTGTGCACTTTCAGGTTCCTTAGATGGTCTTGTACTTGGTCTTCACCTACAGTGGGAGGTTCTTCATTCTCACCGCCCCTGTCTTTTCCTTCTGCAACTTGGACAGTGTGATTAGGGCACTTGCTGGTGAAGACTGAGGCAAAAATATAACTGAGTACCTCAGCTTTCTCCATATCCTGGGTGACCAGGTCTCCTGTTTCCTTCTGGAGAGGGCTCACATCTTTCTTAGTCTTCCTTTTATCACTGACATACTTACAGAAGTTTTTCTTGTCACCCTTAATGTCCCTGGCCAGATTTAATTCTATCTGGGCTTTAGCTTGCCTAACCTGGTCCCTGGCTGCTCGGACAGTTTCTCTGTATTCTTCCCAGGCTACCCGTCCTTGCTTCCACCCTCTGTAGGCTTCCTTTTTGCTTTTGAGTGTGTCCACGAGCTCCATTTGTGATCCGTTTCCTTATGATGTCATCCATTTCCTTATGATGTCAGCAGTCTTGCTATTAACTGCAGTAAAAGCTGCTGGAAGGATCTTTATGTAAGAAAGAAACTGTGAGGTCACAGTCAATATACCGCCTACTTTCATGCTATGGCCATGATGAAGGTCAGGTAAATGGTGGCAGAGCAATATGATGCATTTATGGATTTGAGGAGGTAGGACCAAGACACAGTTGACTTAAGAAACAAAATCTCAGGCCTCTGTGGGGTGCTAGTAGAAAGAAAAACCCATGATGGATTCAAGCATCTTAGTTATCTTGGCAAACTTTTGTATTCCTGAAGTGGTGCTCTGCTTCCCTAAACACTGGAGGAATCAAAAAAAGACTATTTCTTTAGTCATGGCTTCTTTAGTCAAAGGAGATTCTCCTGAAAGGCTTCCTCACATTGCTTTTTCTCAGGGCCAGCTTACCAGATTCTATTGCTGGTTTGGTTTTTGTTTACTGACCCGTTCAATTCTCACCTTAATACTGCAGTCACAACCACCCAAATAGACTTATGCAAGTCTTTTTGTGGGTCTCTAGGTCATCTGAGTCCTTGTAGAATCATAGAATGGTTGGAGTTGGAAGGGACCTTAAAGATCATTTAGTTCCAACCTCCCTGCCACAGGCAGGGACACCTTCCGCTAGACTAGAGTCCTTGTTTCTTATTATCCTTAGTGGACTTGCATGACGTTACAACACAGTGCTGTTATTACTTCAGGTATTCCAAAGGAGTGAAAAAAAAATGAAAACCTTTTTTTTAAAATTATCTTATGGTCACTATATTGATGCTTAGGTCAAACACTACCTATTGTGGCTGTTCTGCTGCAAAAAGGGACTAGCCCCTCAAGTAATGTGGATTCAGGGCATTCTCCTCTGCATAGCTGATGGGCCAAGGATAGCCCCCTGAGGCCAGTGCCCTGGGCAATGTAAAGCTGCAGAGTTGGAGGCCCCTCTAGGCTACACAGATGAGCCCTATTTAGAACCTGTGGGGTGGTGGAACTCCTGCCATTTTGGTGACCTGCAACCAGAGGGCAACCATTGCCTCAGTATTAATCCAAGTCCATTTTAGTGAGATTTTACCTGAACCATAAAACCACACTTCATTTTTTGCAGCTTCACAGGCTCCTCAGCATGTGTCCATGTGTGTATTACTATTTCGTAAGTCATTAAGATGATCTTTGCTTCCAAAATGACAGCAGAAGACTTTTGATTTTCTCCTTCCATCTGTGCACATAAGAGGACACAAAAGAGGTGTGATTCTCCTTCTCCACTGAAAATCATTCTCTACAGAGTATCACTCTTCAGTCATTTCCCCACTCTGAATACAGCACTCATCTTTGTACAATTCAGCACCTGATCCCCAGCAGTACAGGATGGAATTTCATACTCATACAGCTCTCTTCCACTCTGCGAGTACATATGCAGCCCACACACATGGCTCACCGATGTTTTCACATCAGGAATATTCTCTCCTTTCAGCAGTAATGGGTCCAACCCAACCCCCAGATCCAAATAACACAAGGTACTCCTTTTTTCTTCATTAATTTCACCTAGTGTGTTGTTGCTTTGAACTTCAATAAACCAGTAGGAAAAACAGATCCCTACACCACCATACTTAAAACAGGCATGTCCTTTTGCACCTAAAGCAAGAGAACTTTATTAGGAAGCTGTCAGATATAGACAGACAGATTCAGGAGATTACAGCCGCATAGGTCAGCAGCAGAGAGCAGCAGTAATAAAGAAGACAGATGACCTGCGGTACTCCTGATTGTCGCTGCTATACCAACAGAGGTGCAAGTGCTTCTACCAGATCTGGAGAGGCTAATACCTTTGTCCTGGAGGTATTGCCTGAATGTGGAGTTACACCACCCTAGAAGATACACTGTGGGGCATAGGTGGGGACAAATGTGCCCCCTAAAGTGCAGTGTTTCCTCATCCTTTGTGGTGCAGCAGGGACTTTTTTGCTGCTATAACCCTACATGCAAAAAAAGTGTTATAGCAAACATTGTGCAGTCACTGCTAAGATCGACCTCTTTCATGCTCAGTTAGAACATTTTTGCTATCCCAAGAGTTCTGAGAGACACACTGTAATCAAAGAGTATTGCAGGAAACTTCTCCTTTAATAACGATCTTCCTTCCTTTTTTTCTGCTCTCCTAACATGAGAGAAGTGACATTTTTCCTTAATAAGAAGGACTGGAAGGGCTGAACCAAACCAGTCCCCAGCACCATAGCATGCTGCTGTTTCGGTGGAAGCTTTGTCTCATTGACAGTTGTTGTCACTAGCATCAATAATTTAAAGCCACAGACAATGTGAAGTTGTAAATAATTTAAAAAATATAATTCATGTCCATTCTTATTGCTGCAGCTCAGTCAGGATCCAAACTTTTATATACCAGTATTTATACTAAGGATCACACAAAATAGCCAGCCTGCAGCAGTTCCTTCAAAACAGCTCTCATTATTTTTATTTAGTTAACATTTCAACATTATGTTCTTGAGAGCAGACACTCTGGCATAACGTAGCACATTGGAACAGCAGGTTCTGAAATTCTTTCTGTTAAAAGGTTCCCTAAAAGAGCAGGAGCATCATTAAGTCATAGAAAACTCTTAAATAAATAATAATTTGGAAAAAAAGAAAACAGAGTTCTCACTGCTTGTCAGAATGTTATACAAAAATATATTGGGTCAAAGTATGATTGAGACCTAACAGTTCTTCCTCCAAGAAACATTAAAACAAACAAAAACTACAAAAAAAAAAAAAACACTCCTCATTCTAAAGTTACCTTGGACTTAAAAGAGCTCTAGAGGATATTTTTTCCCCTCTTCATAAAATAAGAAATAACGCTGGTTGCGAAGAAACCTTGTCAAGTTTTCCTAAGGACAACTTTCTGACAAGGACCCATTCCAATAACTTCAGGTTTCTTTCCTGATATGAAACACTTACAAATCAGACCCTAATTAGTTATCCGAGTTTAAAAGATACGGGGCTAGGTGAGTCTCCCAAGTGACAGATGCCTTTGAACCACAGATATTCCAGTATTATTGAGATATATTGAGGGATGACTTCCTGTTCTGTAAAATGAAACACCAAGAATCAGTGCAGTTGTTGCTCATGAGAATATTCCTGTCACCAATGTAATTTACATGCATTAATATTTTTTGCTTATTTGGGTAAGGTTGCTTTACTGGGTAAGGTTGCTTTACTGGGTAAGGTTGTTGAACTCAGTTACTGATATGCTGTTGTTTCTGATGAAGTCATTAAAGTTTTCTGATACGGGCTTCATGTAGGGTTCGGGAAAGGTTTTTCTTGTTTACTTCTTTGTTTATTGTTTTCCTTTTCTTTTATAAAAGGAAGAAAAAGTTGTGAATTTTTCGAAACATTGATGCTATTGTTTAATACGCTATCCTGTGGAGGGAAAAAAAAACCTTGTCTCCGGCAGGAAGTCTTTGTTGCATCTCTTTTCAGTTGCAACAGTAAGTTTGAGAGCCGGCAAAAGAAAAAGCGGCTTGTGTGCTGACTAGCTAGGTAAACTAAAATAGTTGCAAGGGCACAAGAAATCCCTAGATACAGAAAGGAAGAAAAAAAAATATTCAAGGTTTCTAAAGAAGATTCAGTCTTTTTCTATAAACGTTTTACAAACTCTTTTCATTCCACTTGCTCTCCCAGCAGCCTATGTAGTAAGCTTTCCCTTTTCACCAGCAACATCTCAGCCCTAAAGAAGGGTTGCCCTAGACCCTGTCTAGTGGGATCAGATTAGATAATGGGGGATGGTTTTATTCATCTTGATATAATTGACTGGTTTTGTTAATTTTTTTAAACAATCTGTGTTCTTGGTTGCTCGCATTGCAATTTGATCCATTGTGTGGCTTACTCTAACTAGGCTGTTGTAACTCTTGCAGAATTCAGCTACAGTTTTAGGTAGATAAATGTCCAATAAGATTCACATCATCCAACCTTCCTGCTTTTTTTTTATGCATTCAGACTTCCCTGAAGTAACTGGAAAACTTCCTAGTTTTTTCATTGTCTTGGATCAGACTTTTTTGTTTGGTTTGTGTGAGCAAATGCAGGTTTACCTCTGAGCTAATAGTCTTGAGCACCTCTAGGGTCAATGGAGGAAAAATGGACACTTCTAGGCAACAATTACCTACGTCAAAAATCATGCCCTTAAATTGTCAAGGATGATTCTTCAACTGTATAAATGTTTATACCAAAGCAACATAAATTTGTGCAAAGTGACTCATATTGTGCCCCTGTCACTCTGAAAGACATGGAGATCTTCCAAGGGACACATCAAAAAACATGGTTTAGACACAGCCTTCAAACACAGGCAGAGCACAGTATGATTCCTAGTGTCACTCACACTTCTACCTACTACTAGTCTGAGTAGTATGAAAAATAGAACTCTCTACAAATCTCAGACTTCTGTATATCAGAATGACTATACAACTTTGTGGGTGCACCCAGAACTGACCGTAGATCTTCAAAACTTAAAGTGATATGCTTTCCATTGGAAATTGTGGGTAGCATCCACATGCCTTCCCTTTTAGAATTAAAGAACTGATTCGGAGCACCCTTTACTCCCTTTGTCTTCAACAGCAATTCAAGCATGGTGCCAACTGCACAATACACAGAAAGTTTCAGGCACCACTTTCTTACCAGACTACCCACCAAAAGATCAAAATAAGAGACCATAAGGCAAACCCCACCCAGTTTCTTCTAAAAGCACATAATGTCTGGCAGACCTATGCTAGTATCTTGAGAGGGAAGCATCTTAGAAAATGAACAAAACTATCATCATTTCCTAGCACATGGCACTCTGTGTGTTACAGCTGACTAAGGGTTAACAGTCTGCAGTAAATGCATGGTAAAATGTTTCACTATGTAATGTGATCAGCAGTAAGATTGTTATAGAGCATGAAGCTTTGGCTTCACTTAGACTACTTTAAGAAGCTTTTTAAATATTTGGATCCGAGTGGAAATATCCAGGTATTGAAACCGGATTTGAAAATCTACTGTATTAGTGCTTCCAAATGCAGCCTTTAGCTCCTTATAGCTACAGAAATGGTAAATCCTTTATTCCATATATAATACGGAATATATAATAATGTTGTTCCATATATATGCCATATATAATAACACTGACCTAAAGAAGCCATACAGCTCCAAGAACAACTGAGTGTGATCTCTCGTTGCATTCTAAAATTCTTGCGTAAGATTATGTCATTATCTGCAAATACATAAGTAAATCGATATATAGATCCACGTGTCACAGAAATGTCAAGGGTCCTCAGTATATATTTGATGGGCCTTTCTTACTCAGAATTACTAAAGCCTGGTTTCACGCTGCAATAATTAGGAATTGTTAAATTAGTTATTTCTATAAAAGAATGTCTACAGCAATAAGCATAGAAATCTTTTACTGAGTTATCTAGTAAACCAGAAAATGGGTTCATGGTTCTAACCAAGGATTCTATTTTTACCACCTTGTGTACTACATCATAAGTCAGATATTTTTCAAATGACATCAAAGAATTGTTTACCATTTCTCCTCACCTTTGAGGAGAAAAGAAGGCTCAAGACAGAAAGTTACCAATTCTAATTAATCGCATGGCTAAATCTTCTTTAAATTAGAATCCTTCTTGCACTGCACATTTACACATAGGATACAGAACGTCCTTTCTTCTAGTCCCATTTTTCAGGTAGTTATTAAAAGGAAAGCTTTAAACTGACATTCTCAAAACCGTTCCTAAGTGTTCAATCTTTTACATGTTTTAAAAATGTCTGAGGCTCCAACACCTCCGTCCTTGGTAAACTAGAATTCACACTGAAAATTCCATTGGAGGAAATTATGCTCTTTCTACAACTCGTAGTAGCTGCGCACTGGCCAAGCAGAATAGCTGTAGTACTCTGTTTACAAACTTGTTTACAGAGCAATGGTAGAATAAATTACATTTATGTAAGCAGCCAATTACCATGTTATCAGATCCTACTATATCTTATTGCCAGTTTGAATCTGGCCTAGTTTGACCCCATGTGACTTTGTATGTTTACCTTGGATGTCATATTAGGAGTTCATTGTTAGCCTCCACTGCAGCTGGAGAGAACTTGACACCTTGGGTAGACCAGTGTTGTCCTGGAAATGCTTCAACATTAATTGATTACACAGTGGAACAAGGTTTTTAATTTGGGTGTTCAGAAAAGGGCTTGAAAATAGCCTGAGTAAATCTAAGCTCTGGTGTCCTTAACTACTTAGTAAGCAACAGAGTATGAGAATTGGTATTTGATACTACTAGGTTCCTTAGATGTTTTCCTAGTATTCGCTGCAGCTTCTTCCCACGGCCTTATTACAGCTACAGGCCACCACTCTACTCCCTTAAGGAGAGAAGGAGCATGCTGCTCTTTCAATCTTTTCAGTCACTTCTCTGAGTCTTATCTGAGACAGATATTAAGAAGAAGCAAGAGGGAGAGGGAGAATGGATGAAGAGTGGGATCACAACAGGCAAGTTCAGATTTGGAGGCCTTGGGATAAGAATTCAGAGAAAAATGTTTTTTAGCTGAGAAACCTGAGAAATTTCACCTTTGGAGGTAGAGAATGAGCAGTGAAATCCTTTATATTGTATGCTTGTATGTACACTAGAGTAGTTTCTCTACTTCCAAAGCTTCAATAAATAATAGTACTTACTTAGCAAGAGCATTGCTTTTCAGAAAGTTATTTCATGTAAGTAGACTAATATTTATCTGTTGCATCCACATTCTGACTATGACACCTACAGGCCAGAGGAGAGCTGTGCAAAAGAGTGAAGGTTATTTTTAGGAAAAAGAAACTTTTTCTTCCCGTTTCATCACAAGAAAAGATATTTATGATAAAACATATACCACTTGCGTTACTGAGCTAATAACTGCACTAAATTCATATGGTTTTCTTTTTTTGTTTTACTTTAAAGGGGAGCAAACAACTACCTTCCTAAATCTCTTCAAGGATATCTTTAAAGGTATAGCTGTAAATTAGTGAGAAAGAACTTTATGAAAGGGTTGTGTTCCTTCCTGAAAAGTCTATTCACTCTGAATAGCTACATCACTCCATATAAGAATGCACAGATATTAAAATGTAACGCTTTTTACCAATAGCTATTGAAAAATTACTTCCTGAAGACAGTTGTGACAGATTTTACCTTCCTCAAATTGAAAGAGGTCAGGAAAAAAGGTGTGTTTATAACAGGGCAAGGGATGCTGTAATTTCTGTTTGCCACTGGGTCCCACTGAAACAACGAATCTGAGTTGCCTTGGGCTGGTAAGACATGGTGCCCAGCCATGTGATCACAGCTTCAGTAGCAACTCTACAAAATGAAAACTTATTCAGGAGAACTTGAACACAGGGGGAGGGAGGAAAGGTGTCAATACAGAATCAAGGAATGCAAAAGGCACAGTAAGATTTTATCTGCTGGAGGCCACATATATCTTTTCAGAAATGTCACCAGTCTTTTTTTTGTGAGCGCCTTAAACTTGTGTCACATTACTGGGGGAAACTACTTAGATAATACAGTACATGTAAAAGCTAGAATAGAAAAGACAACTTGAATTAACACCAACCACTACCTGGTTTTCAGCTCTTAATAATGTACAGTATAGACATATCACTGTCTTAATCAGTCATCAGAGCTGCTGTCCATACTTCAGATACACCAAAACTTTTGCTCTTTTTGTTGTGCCTGGCAAAATACCTGGTGTCTGTTTTCAGGGTTTCCAAATCTCCCAATCTTTACTTGCTTTGTCCCCATTTCTTCCTTTCATAAAATGCTTCCTGATTCTTCCTACATACCCCTGAGTATTTCCCAATGGGAAGAACCATATCCTGGGTGAGAAAATAGGAAGCTTATTTTAACCTACTCTGTGAAAGAAGTGGAGACTCCGGCCAAAGCTCTATTTGTTTTAGTGAAAGACTTCTAACCATGACTGCCGTTAATACTGCCGTTACCAAGTGACTTAAGGAGACAGATTTAGAGGATATTGAGTATCTTTCATGACCAACTCCATCTATCATCTCCTCTGGTCACTCTGGAAGTCTTGTTACTAAAAAAGTTTTCTTAGAACCTGACCTACTTTAGCTTTTTTTCTAACTGCAAATCTCCAAATTCAAGACTAGGAACACCACAAGATATGCATTTAGGTTGAAGATCTTATCTCTAGAACCAAAATCCAGATCAGTCCAGACTTTTCACTTAAACTATTATTTTTAATCATTATCTGCTTCCTTTACCCTTAGCAATCACTTGTCTTCTGTGATGTTTAATATTGCTCAATTTCTTCTTCCACTTATAGAGCATCTTCATCATGCAGACACTCAAATCTGAGATTAAAAAAAAAAAAATCCTAAGAAATACTATGACAAATAAAGACCATCTGGTAGGCATAAACATAAAGGAGATGCGCACCAAAAATCTCAATAAACACTGAATCACCATCAATCTAGTATATACGCTAAGTCCCCAAACCACAGAATTATTTTGCCGTGAGTAATATCTTGCCAGTGGGGTAGTACGCACATTGTGATTCATTTTCACAGGCTAATGAGTTCCCCCCACCAAAAAAAGCCAGCCCAAATTTATTTTGCAGTATCAGTCTTAAATTTCACTCATTCGTTTACTCTAAAGTACATTTGTTGTGATTTTTATCTATGGCACTATACAGGGAAACGTGTTTCGTGTACATACACAAATTCTCATTATTGTAGCTTCAGAATCCGTAAAGTCCCTTGCTTCCTTTTACAGAGGGAGAAAATGTATACAGCAGGAAGACAGTGACATGGTTAAGGTCAGGCCACTACTTCTGATCCAGCAATGGAGTAACACATCAATTACCCACAAAGATTTGACTGAAGGTTCTCTTTGTCACAGACATAAAATGATACCGAACAACCCACACCTTATAATGAAACATCGAGTGCTAGCCTATGCCCTGCACTTGGCAGGGGCACATGGGTTGAAATCCTGCCCACCGAGTCAATGAATTGTTGAATCAATGTCAGCAAAGCCGAAGCTTCACCCAGGGCCCACACCTCGCTATCACCCCCTGCTGCCCAAAAACAGGGCACGAGAGCTACTGAAGGGATGACCTGGACTTCCTGCAAATCTGCAAAATACTAGCTGAAGGCAAAGACATAATATCCTGTTACCTCCTGTGTACTCTCCTCTCAGGGGGAAGATTTAGAAGCCGGCCTTTGGCTAATCTGCCAAAGAAGGAGGGTTTTTTTCACTTCAAGGAATATTTCTTTTTTCCATTCCTGACAGTCATCTCAAATAAATAATGATTTATCCACTGTTTTTCCATTTTCTCTTACTGCTAATGACTGCAAAGAAAAACTTCAAAATCAAGAGTTCAAACCAAAGAAAGCCCATGAAAATCCCCTTACAAGCATATACAGAACAAACAGAGGACTGTATATAATTTCAGGAGCATTTCAAATTACAGATAATTTTAAATTATTTATTGGTATTTAATGACTGAGTGATACCCACTGTTACATTATTTAGTAGCAGAGTGCTCTTTTGAAGGGCTTTAGATGATTCTTTAGATATTTTTACACAGTACCTCTACTTTTTTTTTTTTTTTTTGAGGACTAAATACTTAGGTAATGACCACTGAATGGAGTAGAAACAGAGCATCTACCATCAACCTCACTTCTTTGATTGGGTTCAACTACTTTGAATATACTGACTCCTAACCAGGTACCAAAGCAGAATCTAAGCCCACAGTAGAAGTTGGGGCTGTCCTTCCACTTAGCCAGATGTAATGTGAAGTGTTAGGACCTATTTCTAAGTTCTCAGCTACAGAAGCCACAATAAACTTGCTCCATCTGGTGAATGGCTCTGCTCTCACCGGAGAGAGCAGAGTCCCCGTGCTGGTATGCTGGATAGCATTGATGCAGCATCTGCTGTGAAATCCCCCTGGTGGATGCCCCTAACTTTTATGGTGTTTTTGACACGTTTTAGAAATAGGGTGACCTGTAAGTGCAGAATAAATTAAGTTTCTGAGTGGTTATCCTCAAGTCCATAATCATCTTATTCCACAATACCATCCCCACTACATCTGAGCTCTAAGGCTATGTGGTCCTCACAGGTAACAACTACTGTCATACAGATGTCAGAGATAGCTCTGGAAGAGGCTTTGTCCCATGAACAGGAGAGAGCTACCAGAAAGCCAGGTTTTGGGGGACCCTTTTCCCACACATTCTGCACTGTGCTAAAAAGAGCGTTAGGATCACTTTACGTTCAGTATTAAAAAATATCTTCTGTAGCACAGTACTCCCCAATGTGTTAGCACATCCTTCCCCCAGCACTTTTCCCCAAGAAATTGCATTAACGTGGAGGTTACGCTCCATTTGCCGTGCCCCTCCATGTCATTCTTCCTGTTCTCTACAGGTAATATTTGGTTTTATTTCTCCAAATGAGGCAAGATTTTACCAAATCTGCCTCCTTGCTCTCTTCATTTTACACCACACCAGTTCTTCTACCCTAATTTCAAACACTTTGGGCCCCATTCTTGTGGAAGGACTGGGGGGTACCAGTTACCTTTCACCATTCTGAGCGACTTATTTTTTCTCTCATTTTTGCCTACATATTTGCACACTGCATGCTACTCATGCACATGCTCCCTAATCTCTGATTAGAGCTGGTTGGGTCATCTTACAAATCATGCATTACAGGTATTCTCATCCTTTAGTATTAAAACAAACTATTCATGTTGTTTACAAAATGAGCCATTTTATTGCTGCTGATTAAATAATACGCCTAAAATACATTTTTTGCAATATTTTTTTCCCGTCAATCATTTCATCAATTATTCAGAAATATTTGTATTACTCTGTCTCTGGCACTGGTTATTTACAGTCAGGGAAATAGATAAACATGATCTTAACATATTCTCCCTCAACAGGGACTTGGACTAGGAGATGGGGGAGGTGGTGTGAACTAGGTATTTCTAGGGAAATACCCAGAAGTTAAAAAAAAAAAAATGTAGATAAAAGAAAAATACTAAGATTAGATGCTTGTGATTCTAACTATAGCGTGACTTCTTTCGTTCTCCTTCCTTTCAGAGAGGGAAGATTCTGCAGTTCAGTAATGAATTTGCTGTACACTGAATCCAGACTGAATCTCCAGGAGAGGGAGACAATGAATA
This sequence comes from Ibidorhyncha struthersii, assembly GCA_013398815.1. Lineage (NCBI taxonomy): Eukaryota > Metazoa > Chordata > Aves > Charadriiformes > Charadriidae > Ibidorhyncha > Ibidorhyncha struthersii. The sequence goes on from VZSZ01005529.1 coordinate 683,392, forward strand.
GGCCTGTAGGAAGGATTGAACGCTGATGTCAATTAAACCGAAATCATGAAATAAATGAGGGGTTTCAGTGGTTGTTCTTCATAGCCACTTCGGTTTGGTATGCAAGGGAATGCTTCCATTTTATTGCAATAGTAAATTTCAGAGCACAGAAAGAGAGAGAATATTGGCATTTCAATCAAGGCAGCTTCATACACACACACACGCAGCCCACTCAACTCTGTGTTGAAAGCTTTATGAAAGAAAGCCTGTAGGATATCCAAGAGATTACTTACAAGATTCTAAGGGATGGATTTTTACGAAATCCTTATAACACAGCCTGGTGCCCTTGCTGAAGTGAATTTGAAATATGCCCCTGAGCTCCTCAGAGTCTGCAGACAATGCTCATAGGTATCAGGGTGTACATGCATACCTACATTTATTACAACGAACAGACATAGGTTTTTTTCAAATACAAAGATAAGGTGTCAATCTTTGAGATTTAAAAAAATCAATGGTGTTCGTAAGGGCTACTATTAATTTTCATTACCCCATCACTCATTCAGGAAACATTCCGTCTGTGTTGTTTAGCTCCTGAAAAGAGAAAACAGCCATTGCACAGGAATATGGGGGTAGGAGGGACAGACAAAACAAGGTTTTAAATTTTCAAGTAATCACAGGCTACACCATTGTATGCCTTAATGTATCCTGAGAATTTTCTTGGGAAGCTAATATTACATGAGGATAAAATGTAGTCCTCAGCACATTAGTAAAATATTTATACACTACTTTCCTTCTTGACAGAAAAAAAAAGGGGACATATTCCACATGTGCTAAGATGATTCTCAGAGGACCTGCACATTTTCCTTAGCCAAATTATTAAATCACAGTCTCTTTAATAAACTGGAAAAGCCTTTTCCAAACATTGTGATAAAGGGTGCTCCTCAATAGAATAAAGTGGTTCACAAAAAAAAAAAAAAAAAAAAAAAAAAAATTAATTATTTACATTTTTCAGAAAAAGACCCTAAAATGTCGATTTTTCATAAAGTTTTGGGAACAGAACTGACAGTTAATTTCAGTTTATACCATGTTTATAAATAACAAGAATAGACCCTGACACTAATATTCCACAGACAGGTGATACTCTAAAACCTTACAATAGACAATGTGATCAGTTTGCAAGTGCTTCATAATTAAAATTATAACACAGTTCTCATTTTGAGATGTATTTTTCACCTCAGTTGAACTACCCGAACACAGCTATTGCAGTCAGTTAGGTTTCTCGGAGGAATTGATATCTGTATGGGAGTTAGAAAGAGAAACATATGGAATCTGGGTTTAGGAAGAAATAAAATGAAGTAGCCCGTTTCTATAGAGAGCTTTTTGCCACCTCTGTGCACAAATTGCCTCAAATCAGCTTCCCTTACATTTCATCTCCTGTAACTTAGACTGCCATGGAATTTGATTCCCAGCCTTCAGGTGGTGCTGGATTCATTCTGGTTTTGCTACATAATTGCTGCATTACTTGTAAAATTGTTTAGTCACAGTGAGCTGATGCATTGAGTCAGTGGCAAAATACAACATACAGTTTTGCTGAAGGTGTGACTTCGTTTATTTCACAAAATAGAAGGATAGTTTGTAGCTCTTTTTTTTTTTTTTTTTTTTTTCTAGCTCTTTTAAGAACTTTGAAGCTCTTTATTGCTATTTAAAATACGAGAGAAGCCTGCCTGGCGTATCCAACTGAGCCACACTGCTCATTGCAGCTTTTGGATGAGAAAGAAAGGCGGCTTCAGGCTTTGAATGTATCATATGATTACTCTAAAGCCAGGGCCTGAGCTTGTAACATGACCACTGCTGTTTCAGTTTCCTTAAAGAGCTAGCGAGTCTTCTGCTGCTGAAAATTTGATGAGAAATTTCACCTTCTCTGTGATCCTGCATGCTGAGAACTGCATTACCCTGAGTGCAAACCCACAGAAATCAATAACTACCTGAATAGCAATGTGCTCCTCAGCAGAAGTCAGGGTGACGGATACTGACCACAGTAATTCAGTGAAAAAAAGTACCTAATGTTACTTGTTTTGATGGTGGTTTATTGTTGGGTCAGATGAACTGCATTTGTTTGTTCCTGAGCAAAATACAATGGCAAAGTAACTGCATGTAAACATATATAGTTAAGTCCTGTGAAATAAATTTGGATTAACTATGAATAACCATGCTCTCTCTTTTCCAGACCAGCGAGTAATATTCATGACAGGCCACATGCAATGGTTCGTCTTGTTTAAATGTCAAATTCCCTTTTCTGTTAGCTGCGTGGCACCTGCAGTTGCTATTAAAGATAGCACCTTCCACTGGTACCAACGATATTTGTGAAAGATGAGCGTATCTGTACTTGCAGGTCTGAAAAAATAACCCAGGAAAGTGGTAAGATCACATTCAAGGGAAGGCAGGAGAATAAATTCCTGAGCATTTAGCTACATGCCATCACCTCCAGGGGGGCTGAGCGTAGGGCCAGAACTGTAAGCAAAGTGTTAGTTGCTCTTCCAGCGTTGGTTAGGAGGGTAGGACTAAGAATGGAAGAAAGAGAGGAGTGAGGAGAAGTCACTGTCACTGCCCCGCAGTGCGGTAACATCTAATACACCACACCTGGCTGCAGCAGCAGTCGTAAGGTAAAAATGGGCAAAAGGGATATAAACCGTGGATATTGCCGTGTCCAGCAATATGCTGTGCTGGGTAATTGCTTTGTCTCATGAAGCAGGGCCCTCCTCAGAGAGCTCTGGTAGCAGTTTACAGGTGACAATGGCTCTGCAGGGGGCTCCCTGCAGGAGGGAGCCAGCGCCAGTATAGCCGGGTCCCAAGAATCCCAGCGATGCCAGCTCACTTTCTTCCACAACTGGGGATATGAATTGCCCAGCAGCCTTTGTGCTTGCACAGCCAAACAACCGATTATACGCTGCAGATATGGCATACATGCTGTACTGGAATTGTTCACAATCCACATGCAATTCAAAAGCCACCATTTAACCACCCTTGTCATAACCTCAACCTTTCAGAAACTGTGCATTGTCACTGAAACAATTGTTTTCTCATGGTTTCAGGTGCCAAAGAAATCAGTGCACTCCACAAGTTTAATGCCTTCTAGCAGTTCTATTCACTTCAGACAATTGGATCAGCACTGTACAGCTGCAATTCCTGCAGTTTTTCATCATTTGCCTGAGTTTATACGAGGGATAAAACAGAGAGGGCAATTCGTCTCTTAGCCAAAGGAAAAGAGACGGCATTTCTCTCCCAGCGCAAGTGTGACAAAAAGTCTGTCTGATTTGAATAGAGACACAATTCACTGTAGAATTTCGTAAGCAGAATACGGCGTTTTCCTTGAACCTATTATATTTATGGTAATTATTTGCACATTATGATCAATACAAACAGAAAAGGCAGCTCTGCATCAAAAAATGTAACCAATAAGGCAGAAAAATCTTACTGAAGGATATCTGAGTCACAGAGCTACGGGGTCCTGATTTAGTGACAATACAAAACCAGTCAGACTCATCACTGATACTACAATTTCAGTAGACACATGATTCAGCTACACAACTAAAATGTAGAATGTATTACACTTTTTTGTCCTTATTGACATAACCTTCTTCTGTTCATGTGGAATTTCACAATGTAAAAAGTTCACTGTCAACAGATTGAAGACAATTTGGAATATTCCTTCCTTGCTTCTCTGTTCTATATTCTAAAAAGGATAGTGTAGTCCCATATTACACTCTGTTCTGTCAGCATTAATCTTGAGCTGCAATGTGTATATAGCTTGTTTTGATCTCAACCATACCACCTTTTTTGCAATGTCAGAGTTTTTATTGAAGTTCCAGAATGAAAATACGGACTACACCTGGGGACAAAAAATTTCACTCTGAGGAGCAAACCAAGGAAAATGACGGAGGGAGGGGAACTGCGTTGGTGTTAATATGTACCTGCTGCTTGTTTAGAACGCAACAGTTCAAAGTACAGTTTTTCAGACTGCAAGCTTTGCTTTCCTGGGGACATTAAAGGCATGCCTAGGGAAAGCGGGGGGGAGTGGGGGGAAATTATTCCTTTGCTTAACCATTCCACTCATAGTTCAGTACAAGCCAAGCTGCTGGCAGTCCACAGAATATTCAGGAACTGTTTATTTTTTTGCCAGGATCTGAAATGGTAATGACTCTGCAAGTAGGAAAACTGCCCTGTTGTAACACTGAACTATCAAAATTCTGTGCTTTGGTAATACAGGGGAAGGAAGCGGCAGAAAACTATCCTCTCCCCTGAAAACACTTGTGTGAGAAGTAATGACAAAATGGTTATTAAAATTCCCATGGTGCTTTGCAGTGAATGTTAGGCATTTACCCTTGACTGATTAATAAATTTCTAGCTCTTTTCCATAGTCTTCCATTTTCTTCTGACATTAAATGAGACATTTTGACTCAAAGTGTTGTATAATATTATTGTATGTTATTAAAGGAAAGAGAAGTGATTTTACAAAAAACAGGGAAGTGATACCTGTGTATTACTTACCTTCATCACAAGAGGGTGATAGGGTTTTACCAGTAAATTGCCTTAATATCCTGAATGAGACATGTCGTAGGAAAACACAGAAATGTATGTTTATTACCATACCCTGGTAATAATCACTGATCCTAGAGGTTTATTTTAAGCCTCTTGTTTAATTTAGGGTCATTACAGTCTCCTGTGCTGTGAGCTGCAATATTTAAAGCCTCATTAAGCCTACGACCTTGCAGTTAACCTGTTAGCTCACCATTTCCTTCTCTGTGGTAGATCTGGAAACAAAGGATTTGAGCACTGGAGGTCACTGTATTATTATTGCAACATTAAGCCAGCAGTACACACCCCCACCACCCCTCGCATGGAGGAAAAATGGAAAGAGAGCCAAGAGCAGAACAGAGACGTAGGCTGCACGTGAGCATGAGTATGTCTGTCTTTTGCTGTTGTAGGCAGTCCTACCAATGCCCTGTTATTCACCATATTCAAGGAAAAGAGCCTAGAATCTGACCAGGCAGTAGAGCCACACACCTGGAAAAAAACTACAGACAAAGGCAGAAGACACATTCTGGGAGGAACTTATGGTTTAAGACTCTTCAGAAACTTTGTACAATGTTTGGTGCATAGACCAACTTTATTAAATATTGATGGGTTTCATTCTCCCCACATTTAAATAGCTTACTCTTTTCCATTATGTTTTAGTCTTGTTTACTACAGAGAACAAGTGAACAGTGATTTAAGCGTTCTTGAAATTCATCCAAATACCATTTAGGAGCTGTGATTTCTTAAAAGGATTATATTACTCCCAAAATTAGAGCCAGTGAAACGTGGTTCAGCTGGTGCATGACAACAAGCATTGTATGATTGGAGAATAACTTACGGTGTAAATAGTCCTCTCCTCTGTGCCCTTCACAAGCCTTAGCTCAACTCTGCCAGAGACAGCAGTACACAACAATAGAAATTGCCCTAATGAGAATGTGATCATCCTGCCCCACAGAGCAGCCCATACACAGCACAAGTCCTGGCTGTAGTAATCAACCACCCTTCAAATAAGCTTGAAATCTTGAGGTGTCTTTGTGCATTATGATGAAATCCATTGGCTGCTCCTGTCAGCTTGGGATTGAAGCACTGATGACTGAAAGACAACAGTGTGTAGTAAAGATCTGAATGGAAGCAATGCTTTATCCGAAGCATTATGTACAGTAATAGAGGTGTAAAGGCGCAGCTCGTGCCTCTATGTTCGTATATTTTAGTTTTGGCGATCACTTGTGGCTGATTGCTTAACGACAAACTTTACTGCTAAGATGAAGCTGACAAAAATTCTTTGTAATGATCTTCCGCAACCCCTTGGTAGTCCTAAACTCTGCATGACTGTATGCTGGCCTCTCTGGAACTTCTTCCCAATACTCCAGGTGTGCAGGGAGTAACTGCTGAGCCAAGCATGTTCACCTTTGGTATAATTGATACCATAAGCCTAAAATTAGCCAGTTTTTAATCCTAGATATAGCAGTGAGAAACTTTACAATGGGCCACAAATCAACTATTACTTGTTTTTCACACTTTCAGGTAACTTTTCTTTATTCTGAAAAAATGCCAGAGCTGTTTTGTAGCCTGTGAAATACTGTTCCCATGTTTTGATCCTTTGGCATGTGTCATTACAAAGCGTCACCTTAATACACAGACACTGCTTTATTTAGAACACACACAGGTGTGGAAAACATACACACCTGGAGGCACTACACCTCACCCTCAAGCCTTGCCAGCAGCCCTGTCCAGGCCATCAGCACACAATCAACTTGTCTTCAAGTTGCAACTGCACTTCATAACCCAACAACGCTGCTTTAGGTATACAATACGATTCACAAAATTATCGACCCACAACTACTAAGAGAAAAGGGTGGGAATATGAGCTTTCTTCATTGTTTCTCATGGTTACAAGGACTTATGTTAAACAAGCATCTGTGTGGAATGATCAACTTTGGTAAATGTAGGACATTAAAACTGAGTGTGAATTTGGGAAACTCACAGTGACCCTGAGCCATGACCTGTGCATCTGTTCCGGAAGAACAAGAGGCTGAGGGGACAGAGTCCAAGATGATACGTAAAGGGTTAACCCAGGTTTAGTAGTGCCGTCATGACCCGTCATGAGGGGTCATGAGTTTCTATTGCTAGAAGGCTTTTCTGTGACTATGCATTTATGCATGCCGGCTATGTTCAGCACTGTTCCCTGTTAAAAAAAAAAAAAAAAAGAAATGGCAGAGCTAGCTAAATAAGCCTCTACAACAGGAGATGGAAGTGATAAAACCGGGCTAGGAAATCAGCAGTAATGGACATGAATAGCAACTGCCGAGGAACAGATGTGCACCGTTCTGGCCATCCAGAGGGACCAGTGTTATTTCATCCAGGTGTTATTTCATCCAGATATTATTTCTACGCAGATTTGGGTTACTTGGCCACTCATACCTCAGCATGCAACCAGCAGCGAGCGTCCGAGAAGGGCCACGAGCAGGAGGACAGGCTGTCTCTCGGCAAAACAAAACGGACAAAGGGGAATGAGGGTGCTGTGGCTGTGTGAGCCGCAGCACGCCACCGCTCATCTCTCGGCACCTGCGGCGTGAGGACAGGCTCTGCTGTCACCCCCGGTGGTGTCCCTGGCCCTGCTGTAATGAATCCCACCAGCCGTCCGTGGGACACCCGGCAGTCACCGGCGGGTGAGTGTGGCACCGCGGCCGGCCCGGCAAAGGGGGAATCAGCCTCTCCAGGCGAGGAGCAAATGTGGTCCCTCTCGGGGACCCGCAGAAGCACCCACTACATGAGGGCATTTACCGTAAGAGGAGTTGGCAATCTGGAGAAACACGCGGCCGTAATTCAAGGCTGGCATATAGCGTGTTTATGAGGATTAACCAACTTCAAACTTATGCTCGTAAGCCAAATGGAGCACCGAGGAAAACACGTTACTCCGTTGCATTTATGTCAAAAGGATATCACCGTTTTCTCTAACAGAAGCAAGAAATCAAACACTCGATTCCTGCTGGCGCCTTTCATATTAAAAAGCATTCATTATCGTAATGCCTAGATCTTGTAGAGGACAGCTTAAGGGCATGCCTGGCACACAGGGACCTTGAGGATTCAGAAGCCAACATGGCAGATTTTTTCTATTTTTTTATTATTTTTTTTTTTTAAATTCCACAATTCATGACGGAAAAGAGGACAAAGCCTCCGTGCCCCAGGGAACACGTCCCCCGGGCGACACCGTCCCCCCGGGGCTGGCCTGAGGGCTCTGTGGAAGGCCTGGGGCAGCCACACGCCCCTTGCTCTGGAGAGCCGGGAGAGGGGGTCACAGTAACGCCTCCTCCCCCCGCCGACTCGCACCCCTCAGCGGGCAGCAGGACCCGGGGGCTCCGGCCACCCCGTCCCGCCTCCTTGAGGAGGATGCGAGCCTGCGCCCGCACTCAAGATGGCCGCCCGCCTCCAGTGTCTCAGACGGGCTTTGAAGCCGCGGGGCTGCTGGTTAAGATGGCGTCCGCTTACCCGCGGCCTCGGCGGAGCTTGCCCTCGGCCAACATGGCTGCCGCTCCCCTACTGCTTCCGACGGCAGCGAAGCCAGTTTTGCCCTCAGTCAAGATGGCGTCCCCCAGCGAGCGGCGGAACGCCGTGGCGCGACGGCTGTGGTGAGGGGATGGGGCGCGGCGCGGGGCTGGCGGCGGGGTCGTCCCGGGAGAGGGGAGGCCGCGCCTGCCGCCAGGTCGGGGAGAAGGACGGTTCCCCGCGGCGCGGCCGCCTGTGGGGAGCTGGGCGCCCGGCGGCCTGAGCGGCCGGCCGTGAAATGGCGGGTCGGGGCCCGGCCGGTGCCGCGGCGNGAGAAACGGCATTTGTGGGTTGTAAGAACTTCCACTGGCGCGGTGAATTAGCGGCGAACGGCCTCTTAAGGCTTTCTTCCGTGGAAAAGATGGAATAATCCAATTAATGTCTTCCTCCCAGCTAATCCTTTATTCAAAATGTAAAGGAGTATTTCTACTCAGGATGTATAAGGTGCCCAAGTACTCGGCGTAACCAGAAAACTGAAAATCAAAGGTGAAAACGCCTGGCAGTTATTAACTCCGCAGGCAATTACCTCTGCATATGACTTAATGCATCACACGGAGCCTATACGGGGCTGTCGGAATCGAGTCATAAAGGCGTTCCTGCCTGCCGTTCGCCTACCAGCAACATTTAGAAACGCTGATTTGACATGCATATGCGTGCCACTGCAATAAGAAGGGCAGAAATTACTGTCTTGTCCTCGTAAATTACAGAAGTTGCTTTACCGGTGCGGATCCGACTGTCTTCTCTTGACAGATGCACCCTGATGGTAAACAGCATCCATTTTCCATGCGGAAACGAATGTACTGGTTGAATAATCAGCTCCGTAAATGACTTCTCTTCAGAACTCACGGTTTTTGCCTATACTTCTCATCTGACACTTAGCCAGAAGGACTTTTGAGAGTTTTTCAGGATTTTTTTAACTAGACAAACAGAGGTCATCGTCATTGCTGCTGTTATGTCCTGGGTACAAGCGGCAGTTAGCCGATCCAGTGAGGACACGTTTGATGAAGATGCAGATGAGATGTATCTACTACAGAAAGAATGGAACAGCACCATGAAAAAAAGATTGAAGGTATTTCTAGAACAATGATTTAACAGTCTTTTTCACAGTTTTAGATTTACTGATACATACCTTGATATACATATGGCTGATTTAAAGGGAGAACTAAGAGTGGCCGCTTAAAAGTTATTGCGGCTTAATTTCTCCTGAATGTCAGGGAAGTATAGCAGGATTTTACAGAAGCTCCATCCTCGTGGTCTGTCAGAGCAAAGTACTGTTTTACCTAAAAGACGTTGGCTCCCTCTGTACAACCGTGCGTACTTGTGGAAGGCAGGGTTAAGTGCTGATGTGAGCTATTTGCTTCATACTTGTAGGTACACCGCTAGTAAACGTAGGGCAACGCAGCTAAACAGCGCTAATAAAGAAATGTGAGATGTTTGGGGTTTTAAGTAGTGTTCTTCATCAGTCAGATTTAAGATGTGCGTGACTCCATGTGGAACCACAGTTGGACGTTGGGGTCCGGGTAGTTCTTTGGCTTATTTCTTTTCCTAGTGAAAAATATATTTTGTGACTGCTGGTTTCCGCAGCCCTTCCCTCCCTGGAATTCTACAGGGAACAAGGCAAGTACATAAACCCAGGTTACTTCAGCAGATACATTATCGTTCAGAGCAGGGCCAGCGGGGCTCCTCTGCTCACGGGTGAACAGCGTTGGGCTGAAGAACGTGAATGGAAGCTGTTGTGTAGGCTGGTGATGGGGAAGGGCTTTACAACAGAGCCGTTGTATTATCCTCCAAGGAAAAGTTCCCTGCATCTGAGTCCTTTGAAAAGACCGTTTTTCTTAAGGGGCTGTTTAGTGTTCTAATACAAATCCCACTGGTATTTTCTGAGTAGATACTGCAAAATCATAAAATGTTATTGAGGATAGAGCTGTATGTTGGGCAAAATAAAGAAACGTTCTTGTTCCCGGCTATTTCTCTAGCAAGGCCACCCGTTTTCTTCTCTCGTGAGCAAATAGTAGTTTTCACTCTTACAACTTGCAATTTTCGTGTGGAAAAAGTTAAGAATTATTCTACATTATACGGTAATGTGATTAGAATATAAATAAGTTAATTTGCGTTACAATCATTAGCTGTTTCTTACAGAAAGCAATCAGTTATGTGTATATGTGACTCACTTCCCCTCACCACCTTCTTTCCCTGTGTAACTCTTGAATTGAGTGAGATCCAGCAAATAGAGTAGCAAGGCTCAATAATTACTTTTGTGAAAACAGCTACGTGGCTTACAGATAGGAGAGTATCTCTGCTGAAGGGGAGGTTTTGCAGCCTATCTCTTTTTCGTGTCTAGTAAACTATACGAGGCTATTCTTACAGGAATTTTTCATATGGGAGTCAGTCATCACAAAAGCAAGCACGCTTTCCTGCAGATTTGTCTTATCTTTTGATGTTTCTAAAAATACTTTTCTCATTTTCTGACCCTTCTGGGGATCCTTTTGGAAAAGAACAGGATCTTACAAGTCAGTAAATCATAATGCAACGCAAAAAGTATGTTTTGATTTGGCAGTGGGGGTGTAGCTGGGAGGATGTTCAAACCTAGAAGCTGTAATTTAAGAGACTGAATACTTGTTCAAACTTTTTTATTGTGAAATTGTCATAGGTCAAATTTTTCACGTTGTGAACAGCCTGGTTTACCACTCCTATTCTAGGAAGGCTATAGGGATGGAATTGAGGCTGGGAAAGAACTTGCACTCCAGGAAGGCTTCAATCAAGGCTATAGACACGGTGCTGAGCTGATGGTTACCTGTGGCCAGTTCAGAGGAACCCTGAAGTAAGTTACAAACTTTGTAAGGTCGACTGCATGTGGAGGGTGTGTATGGAGGGAGTGTGCATGCAGTTTTTGGCTTGTTTTTTTGTTTGTTTGTTTGTTTGTTTGTTTTAAATTAAAAGTGCATTGTGATTCTGTCCAAAGTGAGCAACCTGAGAATTCTCAGGTCTTGAATACAGGGAATTACCTACCTGGGTGTAGAGTGATCATTCTTAGAAATAGACCTTCAGTTGCTCTTTGAAAATTATCTGAATCTACATCATTAAGCTTAATATTCAGTTCTACTGCTTGGATTTCCCAGAAACTGTGAATGAAGCATATATACATTTATATGGTATAGATATCTTGTCATGTTGCGGTCTCCCTTCAGCTACTGGAATTCTGTGTGGATACATGTAATCTTTTTTTTTTCTTCACTTTTCAGTGCTCTCTTGTCCTGGTGTCATCTTAATGGACATGATTCTGCCTTAAGTAAGATAAATAATCTTCTCGATGTGATTGGAAAGCATGAAGAAGATGTGCTTAAGCGTCTGAATTCTATCGAACAGCCACATCTTGGACACATTTTAGATTCTGTTCAGGACATGGACCTGAATCACACAGCTCCAGCTGGGACAGAGTACAATGAAGTTAAAGCTGGAAAACACAAATACGCTGGCATTTTTTTTGGTGAAAATTTTTGTGGAAATAATGGTGAGGTTGGTTCCTCGCAGTCTGAGTGCAGCAAGGCAAAACTCTGCACAGATCCTGAAAGGTCAACTCTTGCTTGGGTTAAAAAGCAGACTGTTTGGCTAGTAGAGCAACTGGGCTTATCACTGGATATACTCCATCATGTCCAGCAACTAGAACATTAGTTTTTCTGTCTCGTGGTACTTAAAATTATCTCAGCTGGATTTGATTCTCAGTTTGTGGACCATGTACAGGATGATGCATCACTTCATTTTAGGAAAATCTGACTTTGATACTTCCCAGTAGAGGTAATTCCTGTAAATCTTCACTATGCTTGGGCTCCCGGCAAAAAAAAAACAACCCTGCTTTCGATCTTGAACATAACTTTCACAGAAAGGGGAAATTACTTTTAAAGCTCCACAAAGATTTACTAAATATGTGTCTGTTTGGAAATGGAGCAGGTCCCTTAAATAGCCTCTAAATAGGTCCTCTCTAATATCTAAAAAATAAATGCCCAGTGCTATGGAGAAGGTATTCTTGCAGAATAAGCTGCTATTGATGATATGCTAACTCTGTGCAAAATAGAACAGGATTTGCTGCTGGTTTCTAGAGTGCTGTGACGCTCTAGTTACTATATAAAATATAGGAATTTTTCACCTTTTGTCAAATTCTTCCCTTATCTTTTGTAACCACTATGCTTTTACAGATTTTTTTTTCCTCCTCATACAGTTCTATTTATTTCACTTTTGCTGAAAACACACCATTCTGTTCAAATGCAGAATTACTGACGTTTCTATTGTTTTACTGTTAGACCACCTACTCTTACCCTGTCAGACCACGCTGAACGCATTTCCAGTCTAATGAACTTCCTTGTGTTAGTTTTGTATTTATTTTGCCAGTCCCTCTAGCCTGAACTCTCTTTCCCTCATTCCCATAGTGTTTTTCCCAAACTCTTTAAGGAAGCCAGGCTTATTCACCTTCTCTTAGAAACATGTTGTTAGCCACACATGCGTATTTCCGACAACTTTGTATTTCTGTGCCAATATTCTGCCTTTGACTCGTTTCCTGTGTGCATGCCTTACCTGTAATTGCAAATCGCTCTGGTCAGGAAGTCTTTCTTTGTGAATGCCTATCTCTGTTTTACACTAATTAAACAGATTTACATGAAGTTAGGAGTTTACTTGTAAATTGCTTGTAACTTTCCTTCATGTCTGAGACAAAGCAGGTCTAGATAGAGACAAGCTGAAATTTTGAACAGCCGACTTACTGTCTTTTTTAAAGGATAGTTAAGTAAAATCACAAAACAGTTTTATACTTTGAGGCCAGAAGAAAGCTAAGGTAAAAATTACTCGATTTTCAGAGACTCGGTTTATATCTTTCTTAGTAGAGGCTCTATTATCCTGCCATGGAGTTGCTGAACTGTAAGTTTGGCTGCCATTCAGTACCACTTCTGCATTAGGGGAAAAAAGAACTGCAATTAAGAGTCTGTTATTGAACTTGTTCCTGAAATAGTGGACGAGTAGGGCTGTCTGCATTAATTACATATTTCTCAATTTATTTAGCATAAAGCTGACATGGATAAACATTACTTTTCTACAAGTGCATGTGTTATGTTGTGGCCTCTATCACGTATGTTAGACAGAAATTTCTTCCGTACTGTGGTAGAATGTGGTGCAGACACAAAGAAAGGTTACTAGAGCAGCGTTAGACTTTCCAAACGTGGAAGTTATAAAATGCAAATTCAAGAGTATTACTTCTATGTATTTAACAGTGTGCAAAGAGGAAACCCCATTCACAAATTACTAAGTAGACAGTGAGCTTGCCAAGTTCTCTCCAACTACTTCTGCAAAAGCAATCTGCGCCAAGGAAAATATTTCTTTCTTGTTTGATTATGAAACAATAGATTGTGTGTTTTACTTATCTGTCATAACAGCTTCTGTACTAGCTGTGGAATTACTTTCCTCCACTCTGCACGAAGTTTCTGTGCTTACTGTGGGATTACTTCTTTCCATGTTATCACCCAGAGTTTCCAGTTTGGCTGGAGAGAGATTTTCTTTTGGGCTGTCTGTAATACTTGGCGTATCCGTCGCTACCAAATCTTCCTGACCAGCCACAGAAAGACCTTCTTCAAGGCTACTAGAATCTGTAACTTGCTCAAGTGGTGGTTCAGGTTTTTGTTTCGTGTCCGCTTCCACATCTTGTGTTTCACTATCAGCTTTCACCTTGGCAGCGTTCCTGAAGATAGCTCTCATGACAACTGGGACTGACATGCAACTGAAGGAGGAAATGAAACATTAGTCACTACTACAGACTCCATCCATTTTTCAACACACTTTTTATTTTTAAGCTGTGGCTGCCACTGGAATGATACCTGCGGTGGAGAACAGCATGACCTCCTTCCATCTTTTTGCCTTGTGCAACCTAATTGGCTTTACGTTGTAGCTACAGTATAACTATAGGTGCTGTACCAGAAACATGTTGACACAATGAAATCAAGTGGTGGAACTTTGAGCTTAGCAGTGCAAAGAAGCTTTAACAGAAAGAGTGGGAGGGTTTGGTCAAACAAACAAACAAAAAATGTCATAAGGGTGCTTTTAATGAAAACCTAAACTAATACTATTGAAATGTATTCATTCTTGCTGAGTTTTATAATTGTTACTTTCGTATTTTGTATGACAGGTACAGAGCATATCTTCTCCAAAACACTATCTACACTAGAGGAGTTTGTTTTCCACTCTAACCATAGAGTTACCTGGTTCCAGGAATAGTATCTAGTACCCTGTGACTTAAGACAGGGCAGGCTGATTAAACAGGTTCAAAATCCAGCCTGCATTGATCTCGCTGTCATCAAATAGATGCACTAGCTTATGCCAAATGAGTCGGTGCTCTCAGTCCTTTCCCTAGCATATGTTCGTGTATCACAGCAACTTGCCTCTCTTGGAATTTGTTTCAGAAAACAAGCCAGAGACAGTGTTGTAAGCATACCATAGACACCTCACTTTCTGTAAAGAAGCACTGATTGGTATTAGGTAGATGTGGAAAAAGCCCTTTCCATGCAGTTCTAAGTTATACCAGTCAGGAGACTGTCAGCTAGAGTCTTCAGAAAAGCATGTTTACAAAAGAAAAAAGCATGTTTATAAGATGTAAAGCGCTCTTCATTCAAAAGTGCTTCCCTGCCCCACGTGCTTTGTACTAGAAAGAAACACTTTCTATCACTATTAATGTTTAAAATTCATGAGATACTTAAGACACTAAAGTAGCTTATTGTCACTATTATAATATAACTTTTTACCAGAGTGAAGTTTTCTGGTTGCTGAGTTTATGGCATTGTGAACGCATGTGATAGTTCCATTAAATGGATATCTGTTACAAAATGAAATAAAGCTACTTACCGCTTCACAGCTCTTGTTATGAAGTCATCACTAGAATTTAGAGTTGGATCTTGAGGATTTAAATGAAGGCGACATTGGACTTCTCTGGAGGTTATAACATCAATTATCACTAAGAAAGAACAGAATATAAGTATTTCAAAATAAATATTTTTATAAACATTGAAAACCGTCCTTTCACTCTGGTGCTTCAAGTGAGGTAAGACTGAAGTCGATGGGAAGGGGCTTGCAGCAATGCTCTTGCATAAGACTTTTTTTTTTCCTAACATACTTAAATCAGAAATAGTAGACATTACAATTTATTAACTAGCTGCAGGCCAAGACAGAATAGGACTTGAATATTTGCATTTATATTTTACCCTGAATACAGAACACTTCTTAGTAAGCAACTTATACACAAGTGCTACTTTGTGTTTTTCATTGTTACGCATCATTGAGAGTAGTCCTTACAATGTATCTGTAGCAGAGAAGTGTAGCGCAAAAGCGCAGATAGAACCAAGTCCCTTGTCAGCTCAGTAAAAAGGACAGTATCAATTATTCAACACATACCACAGGCTAAATTCTCTTTCACAGGATGAAGGAAAAAGACAGAAAAGCTGGTGTTCTCTTGTGGTACCACTTCAAAGTAAAGCAGTTCTGAATCATCTAGAAATAAAATAACTATTTAGTGATATCCACCCATTGAAGCTGGACACTTTCTGGCTGAATCACATGCCAGAATTTAAAAAATACTGATACAGTAGAATCTAATTATTCATTACCTTGCCAACTTAGTTTATGCTTATAGAAGTGTCAGGCCTAGGACTTTTTAAAAAAAAAAATATTCAGAGTGTAATACTAGAATTAAGGGGGTTTTGTCATTTAAAATACTCTACAAGTAATGACAGCTTTGGCAAAGGAGCAGTAAATCTGTTAACACCCATCTTAGAAACTAGTTTCTCTGTAATACTCTGCCATTACTTCCAACCACACGATTTACCTTCATTTGTGTGCTTCTCAGAGACACAGCTGCTGATAAGACAGTTATATGCCACTTGATGTCGAAGAATCTCTATTACGCCAGGCACACACTTCGGATGGCTAAATGGGATTTTAGTGACCAAGGCTCCTGCTAAATCTGATTTTTCTGAGCCCTTGTTTATGAAGTAACAGTGCTTTGGGCAATCTGGAAGAGACTGAACAACAAATACGCTGATATTTCAAGCACTGAAAACAGGAAAGTAAAGCTTGATGTTATCAGGCAACTGCCCAAGCTGACAGCAAAAATAATTTTGAAAGACACACTCCTAGCATGTCCATCATGTCCCTCTGCATTACAGTAGAAACAGAATCCTCAGAGGAAGCTAAATGAGGTCTACTCTACCTCCCAAATGCATTCAAATTACAGGAATACACCTAGAGCCAAGTGGTCAGGAGATCAAGTGCCACCAATTCTTCCAACTACTCTTAAGAGCCCTGTGGGCTACAGAAATGTCAACAAGCGCTAGAATATCATAGCAGTGCTGCTTGACAGTTGAACAAATAGGAGAGCAGTTTTGCCTGAAACCTCTTTGGGGCATCATACATTGTTCCTCTGTCCATCACTACTTCTTCCTTTGGAGAAGCATGTCTGGTTAGAATATCTCCCGATGATTCATTTGAAAAGGAGGAGAAAGTAGGAAAAATTTGCCACCTGTCCACGTAGACAGTGATTCTATGACGAAATTAGAACTGCAATATTGTGTTACCTATTTCAGGTTGCCAAATGGGAACTGTCGCCTTAAGAACAGGGCAGTTAATTAGCAGGGTCTACATTAAGAAAGGCTGAAGAGCAGAATAAAAGAGCTTTTCCTTGTGTGTTCACAGAGCAAAAAGGTTTCCCCTACATTCCTTTCAAGGTTAGAATTCAATTTAGTAGTTTATTTCTGGAAATAAAATCTTTAAACTCAGAAGCAAAACAATCTCCCAGCAAGTACTGTTTTAGGGAACTGCTGAAGAGTTACAGAACCTTTTGTGTGTATCTAATGGAAATGAAAAATTCATCCCATCTTACGGGTTTTATAGAGGAGAGCTTTGCTAAACCTTTTTCTAGCATGTGGTAAACTTACTACTACCTTCTGTACCACCGCCTCAAAGTCCAAGCATTATGTAGGCAATGAGCTCTGCTAACACTGCTAGTAGAAGAGAAAGAAGTGCCCTCTTCTTTTGTTGCCATGAATTGCAAAATTAATGTTTCCTAACAAAAAAGCAGATCTTTGAAGCTTGTCTTGTAGTTGCTCTGTACACAAGTCTGGCAGAAAGCATCTTAGCCACCATATTCTATTCTAAAATTTTTCCTCTACCTCTAATGCAGCCTAAATTAAATATTTTTTTAATGAAACAGTTATTAAAAGGGAAGCCATCTACAGTTAAACCACCATGGCTTTAGATAGCAATTGACATCACTGTTCTAACAATTTACAGTTTTCTTCCTGCCAGTGCCTTTAAAGGGACATAGTATTCTCAGTGTTATCCAATCGAGAAATCTTTTTTTGTTAAAACAGCTACGCAGCATGACATGCAGCATGATAAAGACCTTGGAGTATCTAGGTAAGTACCATCTTGGGACTTGCTCCTCACACCAGCCAACAAGTATCCTTCTTTTTACAGAATTAATGATGAAAATCTGAGCAGTTTTTAGAAGAGTAAATATTTGGGTTACACACAGACAAATTAGTATGACTTCAGCAGTCACGCACACAGTGTTTCATTAATGAGGATGAGAAGCTCACTGACTTGAAAGGGTCTAATATTGTTTCGTAAATAACTTAAACTATTTCCTAAAGAGCATTTAAATACTGTTGGGATTCTGGGAAGTCTGCATTGCTTCTTTATGGGGAAATATAATTCAGTACATATCTTGCATAAGGGCAGAGTGTTTGTCAAATGCACGCTATACTCACCACAAAGAAACAGTATTCATGTGCAGACAAGGCTTCGCTGCATTTTTCTTTAAGGGTAGACTGAACAATCAGCTCATATAGAGGAGCCAGTTTCAAGCCAGTAATCTGAATTCCTGAAATCAGATGTTTTTTTTTTTTTTTATTGGCATTTAGGTTATGACTGTACATGAAAGCTAATATTAAAAACAAACCAAATGTTTTGAAAAGAAAAAAACATTAATCTCTTTTCTTATTCCCTTTTTCGCTAATGGGAATTTGAGGTAGAGTGTTTAACAGCTTTGCCTGCAATTATCATATCTTTCTTAGAACTTTTGTGTTTTGCACTGGTTGCTAAAATGTTACACTCGGGCTGATAGAACCGAACACATTCTGTCCCAGAAACCAGTTTTTCCTGTTACAACATTAACACAGGGAAATAAACGGCAAATAAGCAATGCATAGGCACAGAAGTACTTAGTCTTAAAAACAGTTATAACATGCCTGTGAGCCTCTGTATCTCTTCAATGCTGGATGAGGACATAGGAATAGGCTGGTGAAACTTCAGCACAAAAAAAGCTGGCAAATCCATGCTGAGTTCATCAGTCAGTGGCAAAAAAGCAGGGTGGCTGGAGAAAAAAAAAAAAAAAACAAAACCAAACAAGCCAGAATGAAAGCTTGTTACAGAAATTCACATAACAAAGACTCTTCATGCAAGGCCACCGTCAGGTCCCTAGTGGTTTACTAGGTTCCATACTTTTTCTGTCTCGAGAAAAGTTTTGCTTTATAAACACATCTATAGTCTTTAATATTTTAAACCAAGGTTAATGTTGAGATTGGCAGAAAAGCAAAGTGAGCTACCAGAAACTGAGGAACAGTGCACAAGGATGTTTGCTATAAATCGTTATATAGTGATTCATATTGGAGAACGACTTCAGACTTTCCCTCCAGCCTAGCACTTAAGTAGAGAGAGATGAGGTGTCAGTATCCATGGTGGGATGACAAACTATTTTGTATAGTCAAGGTGTAATATCCCTCGATATGTGCTTTATTTATTCTGAAACGACGCAGGAATTGCTTGTTGACTACTAGGAAGTTAAATAATATTGTTCCAGTGGCTCCTTCTGGCTTCAAATCTATGAACAAATCCAGAGTTCAATACAATGAACACAGTTAAATATGAACACAATAACTTTAAAGTCCATTTGGGAAAACTGTAAAAGCCACAGGTTACAGAGGGTAGGGCTATGGAGCATAATGCCATCAATAAAACAGAGCTTTCTCTTTTAGCAGAGGCTAAATGCAAGTTATCCTGAGGTTAGTGCCAATGACTTGTAAATTTCTGTATTGAGAAGTGTCCAGAGCCTCACCCGTCCTCTCCAGCTTGAGCATCTACAAGCAGTGGAGAAAGAGGAAGTTTGTGGAGCGTATCTGTGCCTTCAACAGTCACAACTGTTTTTGTTCCGCATACCTGGGAACCTGAGGGAGAAAGAGAACTGCATCATTTTCCTGGTGTCAGTGTAGATTAAGCCTACGCGTACGAAATACGCAGTGGTGAGGTAAAGGTGAGGTCCAGCTGGCAGCCCCAATGGCTTGGGCAGCAAGGGGAAGCTTGCACAGGCCACACCTAAACAGCCAAAGTTGCCCAATGGTGACAGCAGCAATAGCTGCTTTTGGGACATGCCATGAAACAGATCAATCAGCCACCACTCATTTTGATGCTGGCTAGGCAGTTATTTTGTTTGATATCCCTCTCACTTCAATTTGGGTCACCAGCCAAGAAATGGGAAAGTAGTTTCCTGATGTACATTATAACTGTGCTAAAGTGCATCACATAAATCATTCTGCTAAATTAGGATTTTAAATCTTATTTCTGAGTTTCATTAATGAACTTTGTTTAATGAAACAGGTAGTGCTGAAAAAGCTATCACATTAGTTATTTCTGCTTTTCTAGCTTTACCAGGATTTAGTTCTGCTTCCAAAACTTGATAGGGAGAAATGTAAAATTCAATGTTCATAGGAGTTCCTGAGGAATAAAGAAAAATGGTTACTACACAGGTCAACAGTAGAAATATGTTAGGCATCTTGACACAAAGGGGAAAAAAAAATCCAAGAGCAGTGCAGATGGGCAGAAAGGGATTCCTCATAACAGCACAGCTCTAGTTACAGTATATGTTCAAATCACAGCATTTTCTTAGTCAGCATTTAACAGCTAAACCCTCAGTGTATAAAGTCATCAGACATCTTTGAAAAGATTAGATTAAGTTTCTATCTCTTGCACAATAACCTGTTACTCAGCCTTAAAAATAGTAGCTGAACTGCTAGCTTTCAGTGACTGGTCTGAACTAGAAGGGAAAGTTGTAATACTTTCATGAGGGACACCCACATGAAGCTGTGCAACGGGATAGCAGTAGCATGTATTGGAAGCACTTTTATGAACTATAGCACATTAATGGTTAAAGCTCACTTCTGACAGTGTACATCAGCCAAAATACTTAGCAACTGAGTATGTTTGCCTTTTAGGCAACATGAATATTATCTCAGCTACTACCGCTGTCATCTCACGGTTACTCCCAAACTGTAGTTTCCCACATAACCTCAGAATATTGCTGACTTTGATTTTAGGCTGCTGCAGTGGCTGTTAAACAACCCGGCCTCTTTGTATTTTCTCTTTCTGTAAGTCTGTACACTATCTGAGAATGCAGACACAGTAAGTCCCTACAGCAGGTTTTATTTATAGTAGAATCACAGAATCATAGAATGGTTAAAGTTGGAAGGGATCTTAAAGGTCATCTAGTTCCAACCCCCCTGCCATGCGCAGGTACACCTCCACGAGAGCAGATTGCTCAAAGCCCCATCCAGCCTGGCCTTGAATGCTTCCAGAGATGGGACATCCACAACTTCTCTGGGTAGCCTGTTCCAGTGCCTCACCACCCTTAAGAGTAAAGAATTTCTTCCTAATATCTCATCTAAATCTACCCTCTTTCAGTTTAAAACCATTACTCCTCATCCTATCACTACACTCCCTGATAAAAAGGATAGTTGATCTTTGTTTACAGTAAAAACAAAGTGTAAACAAAGATCAACTCAGTTGGGTTTTTTATTACAATTCTTTGAATCCATGAAGAAAGAAAAAAAAAATCACCTCCAGTTCTTGGCACCAGGTGTCCTACTTTTCCGTGAAGTACTTCAGTAACTCTGTTTACATCCTGTGTTCTAGTTCAAAACACATCTTGATTAGTATTTCCTGAGTTACAGTGCTAGCTAGGCTAATGTAAAGGATAATTTGCACCCTTCATCAAAGGGAGACAATGCTTTCTTGGAAGTAGATTGTGTCGCCATTTGTTTTGACAGCTTCTAACACACCATCATTCCACTCATGCATTCCTCCTAGGACTTGGGCTTCCAGTTTCAACCCTGTATCTGAGCTGTTTCATGTTGCAATTTGATGTGCTATTTACCAGAATTGAAGGGGGACACAAATATTGGAGTGGCAGGTTGAGCAAAGAGTAAGGAAATAACCTGGATAAACTAACTCAAACAGAACCAATCTCTAACCTCAAATGTAATTGTGCGGCTGAATACATTCAGCCATACAATTACATAGCTGTGTATTAAAACTCTGCAGTGCCTTAAAACTCTGCAGTGCATTAACATATCACAGAAGGGGCAAATAATCTATTTAACTCATAAATAATATTTACTGAGATATCAGTGACCACCGAGGATATAGTATATTTGTTCATGGAGTTAGTATGCTTCATAAGGGGACACCGTACAAAAATAAGCCAAGAGCATGTTTCAAGTCCACGCTTGCTGAGAGTACTTAATAGGCAAGATATCAAAAAGATGCTTCAAAAATCCAGAAGGAAAGCACTGCCCTCAGCTCTGATTTTCTGAAAAGAATGAAAATCGTTGTACAATTACCAGTGTTTAGGAAAATCTGTTCCCCACCGATCTGTAATCCTATTCTTTGAAAGGAGAAATGAGAAAAGGAAAGATAGGAGGAAAGCTAACATCCACTACTCCTGATCTAAAACCTGAGCACAAAATGAGATACCCAAACATCAGGACCCCAAAAGGTACATCGTACTTCTGCCACAGGGAGATCTAAACATGACTGCTGACTTTCAGACGCACTGTTTGCTCCCAGTGGGTGGTTACATGCACACACCCCTGAGCTCTGCAACCAGTTTCCCAGCACTTCTCTTAGATAAAGCTCAGGAGTTCAGTAGATCATCTTGTTTAGTGTGCCTGGGGCTGGCAAACTGCTGAAAGGCTTCGAGCTTTCCAGTGGGAGAAAACTCATTAGCCTTCCACATCCTGCTCTATAATTAGATCAGTTAGCTTGTTTTTTAGTGAAATGAAGGGGTGGGCGCGGAGGGAAAGGGAGAAAGAGGTAGACTTTAAGTTACCTGTCTAGAAAAGACATTGAATAAAGATCTTTTTCAAGGGCCTGCAAAGCAAAGTATCCCTTAGCTTTCATTTCGCTGGGAGAGAGAGAAGACAAATTATTATTTTTGTAGGTAAACAAAAGCTAGGCTATGTATTTTAGAAGTTTTTCAAGTAAAAACTAGTTGCAACCTGTTTCCTGGAATCTGATACAGATTTGACAGGTCTTCTAGAGTCTTTCCAAAGGCATCATAGTTCTTCATCCTACCAAAAAGAAACAATTGCTATCATGCTACTAAATGAGATGGATAATAAGTCTTTTATACCTAACTTGCTAAAAGAAGCACCATTTCAGAGTGACATAGGCCCCCTCCTTATCAGATCTGGCAAGTACTAGTACTGCTTTTAAATTTTCTTAGAAGATACCAGGAAATGTGAATCCTTGGCTCTGTTGCAAAAAGCAGTGTAATTATAGCTAACACTGGTTAAATGTGCACTACTGAAAGCAACAGATATGCACGATACACAAATTTGGCAGCTCATCAGCTGCAAAGCACTTTTCCTGATGGTCCGATAAAGCTAGTCATGTAGTAACACTTCCCTAATACAATGCACTTGTACATTGTTCTTTTCATCAAAATATTAAGGATTGTATTAATACTGTGCTTCACAGCACCCTGTGAGAGAAAGAGATCTTAAATACAATTGATAGATACATCAATCAAAAAAAGAACAGGGGACAACTGGCTTGCATGAGTTTGTGAAGGAATGGCTCACGTTGCTCAAACCCCAGGATTCCTGCAGATTCTGACTAGCTGAGCTATCCTGAAGCTCTGTTCGGACTAGCCCACCAGGTTAAGTGGATCTTACAAGCCTCACTGAACTCTCTAGTGCTGTAGTGACATGGAGAGCTGTACTGCAGGAGACATACCGTCCCTCTCCGTGCAGATGTGGCTGCAACATGGATCGGCAGAGAGACCAAATAAGCCTGCCTGAACTTTCACATTGGAACAAATCCTTTCCAAACAGAAACCTAAACAGGTCACTCGGCTCTTCCGTGACTCTTTCCAACTGGACTAGTGGGGAAGCAGGGAAAAGGGAGGGAAGCAGGCATGCAGGTACAGGCACAGGCACAGCACCAGCCTGTGCATTAGCTGACTGGCTCATTGTCATTTTATGGTTGCTTTGAGACTCACAGGAAACATTACACACATAACAAACGGCCTTACAACTAAGTAAAATACTATACCAAGATGCGTACAAGGGATACTTGCACTTCATGCCAAAACCTAACAAAAACAGGAAGGCAGACAAGTAGTACCCAGAGTGCCAATGGTAACTATACACCATCCCTCAGAGACAAATTGCTGGCAGTTAACATCACTGGGAGCCAAAAAACCCTAGGAAAATGCAAGTTAAAGCTTTAAGACATAGCTGTTTACACCTGTAAAGCTAATATGACTTCATTTCTGAGGAAGGAGGGGACTGGAAAAACTGTTGATGGATTACAGGTCCACATAAACGAGAGATTAAATATGCAAGGTCAATGATTATTCTTTCTCTCTTTACCTTTCCTTTCAACTGTTCTGCCAAGGTATTTAAATAAGAATTTAATTTCTTAAACATACTCATTATTAGTAAAACCTGGAACCTTGATCATATTGGATGGAGAACTTCTAAATGGACTTTTAAGGTGGTGGCCTGACCTGAAACAGCAACTATTCAAACAGAACAAAATGTGGTAATAAAAAAAAAAAAAATATTGTGCCCTACCAGTACATGAGAAAATCAAAGTAACATCTCCTCCTACACATTTGCAAAGAAAAACAGGCCATGTGATATGACCTTGCTTTCATTGCTGTGACAGAAACCTGAAGGACATGCAGTTAAAGCATTTGCATAAGGACAATACAAAGACTATTTAGTATTTGATGGAAGGAGAAGGGGAAAAGTAGTATCTGGTTTGGATCTGTAAATCTGTCAGTTCTGAACTGTCATCATCAGTCCATTTCCAAAATTATGGGTTTAAGTAGTTCTGTAATTCTTGCAATCAACACAAATGAGAGAATTCAAAGGCTGTGTTCAACCGGCAGCTAGAGCAAATGTATTGGGGATTACTCTTTCCCCTCGCTCCACTGAGGCGGACGCAATTTAGCTGTTTTCAATGGAATGACTTGAAAAATAAGTAATGCCTGGCGTTATCTTCTCAAAATTATATTTGCCACAGTTTAAGCCTTGAATTTACAAACTGGAAGCAGGTAATAACAGTTACAACAACCACCAACCTCCAATATGGAGCACTGGAACCAACCTCCCATAAAATAAAATAAAATAAAATAAAATAAAATAAAATAAAATAAAATAAAATAAAATAAAATAAAATAAAATCCCAAACCATGTCAGTTCTGTTGTTTTATGAATTCATATTATTGTATTATTGTTTCCTGATTCTTACTGTTTAGTTGGGGGGGGGGATTGTTGTTTTTTTTTCTTCTTACACTGAAACTTTTCTAGCCTTGAGTTCTTCAGAGAAGCACAAGACTCAGGAATTCCTTTCCATTCAACAAGAGACTCACCACTGGTTCTTTACCTTAGATGCTGCACCAGGTCATCACAAACCTACAGGAATAAGAGAGGAGTTTCATGTTTCTTACCATCCTTTGTGAAACATCTCTTAAAAGCATTTCATCGGTAAAGATCAGATTGTTCCCCATTACTTTTAATTAGCTCAATGGTTAGCTTAAAAAACTTCCAACCAACAAAAAACAGACTAATATTACAATAGCTAAAACATAATATTAATATAATAATTAAAAGAACAAAGGCTCTATGGAAGAGGATAAAATTATCAGAAATAGCCTGTTGATAAATTCTTTCTAGAAAAAAATTTGCACCTTTCCCAGTTTTTTCTTTTATTGGCATTTACTCTCCTAAAATTCTCTGGATATTATCATCCTAATAATATCCTAGTATTGTCCAGCACTCATTGATCAACAGCCTTGTGCTGGTTAAACAGAACAACTTGAAATTCCTGGCCTGACTGCAACTGAATAAAGGAACTAAATTATCTCCAAATTGATGTAACAATTTGGATACTTACTGATAAAAATCAGAGTTTATGCTCCCTGCCCCCCCTGCAACAGCTTGTTTTTACATTTTCGGTCTGAAGGATTGTCTGTAACACTGAAAAACTGCAGAACGTGGTATGTGAGCTGCAGAGTGATATTTTGCCATTATTTTAATGAGACATTTTGCAAGAAAAACAACCCCATTTGCAGGAATGCACATACTCCTAACGAATGCAAAAGGAAAACAGAATCTCTCATAACAGCTCCAAGACATCTGTTGGGAATATACATTGCACTATACCCTGGTAGGAAAATATTTTAAGACCTTGTTATTTACTGTATATGGTAACATCGAACTGTGAGAATACAAATATTTATGCTGGGTACTACAAAATTCTTGGAAGGTGGGCAGGTCAGCTGAGTTTTAGCTTAATATTTAGCACTACAGTACTTAATATCTGTAACTAGTTGCAAGTTTAGGTGAGAGATTCAGATACCTCAAAAGGTAGCTAATGTCATGCACAGGCTGGCAGGTGTGACAAGACAAAAAGGAAGGCAAAGACTTTCTGAAACAGCAGCTGGAGGCCAGGTGGGAGGTGAGAGACAGAGAAAATTAATTTTACCACAGGAGCTTCTCCAAGGTGAGCCAACTTTACATCCACCACCTTTCCCTCCTTCTCCAGCTGAACTTCTATGTAAAACATGTTCGATGCTATGTAGCAGGCAGTCCCACTGGGGCTAACATGAGCGTTAAGCCTGAGGAGAGAGGAGGGGAAAAAAAAAAAAAGGCAAAAAAAAAGCTTGTGTATCTAAAAATTGTGTCACATGAAGAAAGGAAATGAATATAGTTTACTTGGTCATGAGAAAAGACGCCAGGGATGCTTCAAAAATAACTCTTCCTTGGCTCAGCTTCTGAAAACTATCCAGCCAGGCAATATATTTGTGCTCTGCTCATTGCATTATCATGTTGGTTTGCTTAAAACTATTTACCTCAGTCTGTAGCTTTGGGACCTAGGCATGCACGCCCTCTCTTCACCCAACAACCTCCTCCACAAAGGGCTAATCAAAATAGGCAGTTACGCTCATTCCAAGTGATAGAACACCGAGCTAAAAAAAAAATTTGTTGACAAGCCATCCAGATGGTATTCCTCACTGGACTTGGGGCCATGTTTGCTTATTTGCATTTATTCATAAACAAACTTACCCTTTTTGTTTGGCTAAAGATTCCAATCTGTTCATCACAGAAAACAAAGATTTAGCTGCAAAAAACGGAAATGTTATTTAATCAGGCTGCAATGACCAACAAGTAGAACCAGTATTATCCCGCTTTAAAGGATTAATTTAGGTAATGAGAAAATAGTATCTCTTGCATAACTTCTGTTATTAATGACAACTATTACCCTATGATGAACCAGTGCTGTGCTTGGTAGAGCTTAGTCTCAGACTTCAAGAATAGCTATATCCTGAAGGTTTAGCCCAAAGATGAGTCACAAGTCTCTTGTGTCATATCCACCTCTGTGTTTGTACATTTAACCCTTCTGTGCAGAACATCACTAATAGAGAAGGATGGGTAGTTTCCATAGAATATTAAAAAATACACTTTGAGTTATCTGACAGCTCGTTACCATTTAACGCCCTCTGTATCTTCTCCATGCAAGAGAGCAATGGACCATCTTGAGCATTACTGACAGACTGTCGAATTGGCTTATCCTAGGACATTTGTGGGGAAAAAAAAAAGACAGAGAAAGACTCCTTAAATTAAAAGCCAGAGAGGAATATCACTGCATGTGAGACACAAAACACCAATTCCCAGCACAACAAAACACTCTTTTTTTTGGTCTAGCATAGAGGTGACCTATGATTGTAGCTATCTCTAAAGTGGCAGCACTGAATGGATTCATGAAGATCCCATTGTGCAGAAATTATCTATCAGAGGCCTTTGGAGCAGGAACCTGCTTTGCATTCCCTTTTTTTTTGAGCTGAACACAAGCTCTGACAGCTAATTTCACTGTGATACTAGAGAACAACTGAGAAAATACTTAGATTTTTATTTCAGTAGGAATCTGCCTGAATGAAAAGGAGAGATCAGTAAGTGCCACAGGTGTACTTGGTTAGACTCCGGGTGCAAGTTTCAGCTGAAGATATTAAGTGGCAAACAAGCTCTCCCAGGTTCTCCTCTAGCTCTTGTCTGAAAATTTCTCATGATTCACACTTCAATTCACAAAGAACATCCACTGCTGAAAAGTTTTCACTATGTTCAAACTCCAGACACTGTTTTCAGAGTAAGGCTTTAGTTAAGCATTAATAAAAAGAAGCATAGAAACAAATGGGACTTTTTATATTAAGCTCACAGCAGTTGTGCTAATCTGCTTATTACAAAGATGATTCTTAAATGTAGCTACAGAAAGAGTGGGAAACATGGGACAACTTAAGGTATATCACAGCAGGAGGGAGGCTAGATAGCAGGTTGCAGGCCAGTTTCTGAAAAACAGTCTTTTCTCCCAGTCCTGTGGGCAAAAAATTGTCTTTACATACTATGAACCTGCTAATGATAATGAATGGAAAATAACCTAAAGTATTAGACAATCAGTGCTAATTTATGAAGAGTTAAAATAATGCAAGAAACAACCTCTGAAGTGTTAAAATAATGCAGGCACCAAGTTTTTGGTGTTGTGTTTGTTGTTTGGGTTTTTTTTTTTTAAAGTCAAGCCGTTTTTGAACGATCTTGGCAACCTGCTCTTATACCACGTATCCTTCCCTCACCTAATCTGTGATTCTTACCATGCAAAAATGGACAAGTTTCAGAGTTTCACTCCATGGTTTTTGTTGGTATTTTAAATGCAACTGTTCCATTAAAGCATTTCTAGAAGTAGCTGTCACAGCACCTGAAAAACATGTCAAAATGTTCTAAATATAATGGCATGTATTTACATTGGCAACCAGAAAAGTTGGAGGGGGAAAAATATAAAAAGTTGCTAAGGTCATAGGTGTTACGCTTCAAAAGAGGAGGCAGAAAAAAATGGTTTAGTTGAATTTTGCATACAAATATCTAATTTTTGTAATTCTTCTGACAGAAAGAGGGCAGAGGGAGATTTTGTATAGGTAAGTATTGTCAATATTAAATACAAAGATGCAGTCCAATCTTCAGCTTGTTAAACAACTGGGTTTTCTTCATCTATGCACAATTTCATATGTGTATTCTTAATAAATACCAAGGCCTTGCCATGCGTTTTAGGCATCCAGATTTCTACACCCACCTAGAGCTCATTAGAGTTAATTTTGGTTAGAGATAAAAAATTAGAGATAATTTTTTATTATGAAGGTGGCAAAACACTGGAACAGGTTGCCCAGAGAGGCGGTAGATGCCCCATCCCTGGAAACATTCAAGGTCAGGTTGGATGGGGCTCTGAGAAACCTGATCTAGTTGAAGATGGACTAGATGACCTTTAAAGGTCCCTTCCAACCCAAACTATTCTATGATTTTGTAGAGGGATAACCTCAATGCAGAATTGTGACTTTTTTTTTTTTTCTCATTGGGATGGCAAGGAAGAAGAATGTGGCCAGAAGAAGGAACATCAGTCCACCATCAGTCCCCTTATAGATATTCTTTCTGGTCTTACACAGAATCCAGAGGCTCAAAGAAAGTTTTTTGCTGAGACATTGTGCACCCATAACCACTAATTCCACCAGGAATAAACCTGGAGCGAACTTCCTAATGCATCAGCCTGAGACAGGCAGGAAGACTCCAGACTGATTAATAAGAGGAAATCAAATTCCTGCAACATGCCACCTACTCTGCTCTGCCTCTTAGCACCATAAGAAATGTTGCAAAGTGTTGCTTTGATCTAGAGGGCACAACAGCCACAGAGAATTGCCCCCTTTGAGATAGCAGCACTGCAGGGGGCAGGGGGAGGGAGACAGACTAGGAGAGGGACCTCTGTACCCTTTGCATACAGCAAGCAGGGATGGTAAGTGGGAGCTAGCAGCATCTTTCTCCTGTTGGGAGGACAGGAGAACAGAAACTACATTTCCCTATAAAGCAGGCCACTTCAGCCAGCTGGAGAAAGGGGAAGCAGTAAACCCCAACCAGCTCTTGCAAGCACCCTTACTGGGAAACATGCCCCCGCTAATATTCCCACTCACCCAAGCCTTGATGCCTACAGAAGGACTGCAGCCCACCCTGTACCTCCATCTCCATCCACACCACAAGAAACCAGGGCTCCTACTTGTAGCACCTGCACCACAGCACCCACAGGTGCTGTGCAAGGCAGAAGGTTTGCTCCCTCACAAAACTGGTCCCCAGGGGTTAGTGTTTGAACTTGAGAAGCTTGATAAGCACAGCGACATCACCTCTCAGCCCTGCTAATTTTTAGAAGGGGTGAGGCACCCTGTCAGTCATGCTCTTCCAGATCTAAGTCCTAAGGAGAAGGCATAATGTCTGTCCCCATCTTTTCAGAAGGTGTAGCACTCTTGGGAAAAGGCTGAATTGAACTGGGGGAGAAAGGCAGGGGCAGGTCTGATAGCAACAATCACCCAGCAAAGCAGGGAAGCACTCTGGAAGGAAGCTTGTAGTCTGGCTCAGGGGTCAAATGGGAGGGAGGGGGACAAGATGCTATAGCTGTGTATAATGTTTGCATTGTATTTGTGCATCCTTTTGTGACCATCTCATGTTGCTAGTCTCCTTATACATAGGGATCGGTGCACAATGACAGTGGGAGGTTCAAGGTTTAATCCTGGACATTTGTGTAGGCGCTAGTTTGAAACTTGTTCACCGAGGCATGCCATAACTACAACACGAACAGCATGTCTCCAACATAAAACCCTGTGTGGCAGTGTCTTACAGCATACTTCTCTTTTCAGCTGTCATCAGTCATGCTGCAGGGCCTGAAAGTCTGATAACACATAAAGGAGATGATCTTGGACTTGTATGTAGGTACCTGAGTAGAAGGTAAACAGTCCAGTGGCCTCACTCAGATTACAGAGAAAAATACGTATGGACCTAGGAATCCCCGGGTAAGTATAAGGTATGTGCCAAAAAGCAGTATTTGTCTCCAAACAGACAGGTGTCAAGCTTATTAAGGAAACTCAATGCAGCTGAAAGTTAAAGATGTTTGCATTTCAGCTTTTACAAAGGAGGTGAAAGGTGATCAAGTAAATTGATGATGTAATTCCACACTTGTGGTAGATCACACTTTCCTAAAATTATTAGCTTGGCTTATGCTATTAAATATTAATTTACTTTTAAAATTGACATTAGAAGTGACTGTAGGTATAATCATGAGCTTTACCTGTGACTGGGTTTAAAAACGCGTTTTCAGCATTTCTAGAGAGGCATTTTAGCTTAGGTTTGCTTGAACAATGTATTGAAATGCTTTCTGCTGGGCAAGAACACGTACTATGGCCCACGTAACCTAAGCAGGTTGCCTCAGTCAAGACCATGTGAACGGGTGTGTGCACATATGACATACCACAACTTGGTAGTGGTTAATATTTTCATGGTAATTTTCATAAATATTTGCCCTGATCCAGAGCTCGTTGGAGTCTCTGTGATCTTGATACTGATTCCAATGGTATGATCATGCCCTGAAGAAGCAGAAAAGTAAATTATTTGCTGACCCTTTTGAAGAGAACACTTCCAAAATAATGGAAGGAAACATGTAATTGCTTGCTTTATCTGCACCATAGATGTTCTGCAAATAAACAGAGGACTTGAAGTTTAAGTCATCACAGTCCAGCACGGCTGATAAGCCTGAAATTCACTTTAATTTTTAAACACAAAATAACCTTTTCCATTGTGCCCAAATGTATGAATTTAGGCAGATGAATTTGCATCATTTTCCAGGATAGGCATAGGGCCAGATTTTCATAACAAAACAACCATTCCAAGACAAGTAGTAGCCTTCATACTTAAATAAAATTGTAACATTGACTGAGATCATACATGAGAAACAGCATCTTAAGCATTGTCAGAAAGCTCCTCAGATCAAGGTGTTATTCCACTATTCAGAACTGTCATATCAAATTACCACACTCAAGAGAAGAGTTAAGAGCATTGAATAATTTAAAATGTTCTAATTATAGCATCTTAGGCATATTAGATACACAAATGTTTAACTGGGTCAGTTCACAGGAAAAAAAAAAAAGCAACTGGCCAAGCGTTATCATCAGTATAAAAGAGAACAGGAATTACAGCATGAATCCTTCATGCCCACCTGCTCTAGATTACTCTCTGTGTGTTCAGCAAAAACTGCTGCTGAAAGAAACTTTGATGAGCACAGTTACAAAATAAGTTGTCCCCAGAGAAAATCTTCTCTTACTCTCAAATAATTGGAGGTTATATTATCCCCTTTTAAAGGGTTAAAACTGGTTATGCTTCTTTAGGGACCTTTTGAGAAATTCATTATTATTACTACTTTGCATATTTCTTTTTCATGATTTTCTACATCTTGCTAAATTCCTGACTCTGTAATATGCTTTGCAATGCATGCCCTGGGAACATTGTGATTCATACAAATATAATACTTTGTAATTTCGTAGTTCTTCCATTTCTGATGATTTTTCCATTTCATTGAACGGTACTTTCTGAGAAAGAATGAGAAAGAATGTTTTTTCTGAGAAAGGATCAATGTATTTTCCATTCACATTCTTGCATTAATTAATGTAAACTATTTGTTTCAGTGAAGATACTCTAGACTTAATACAGAATAAGGGAAAACTTTGCATACTGTTGATACATTTTAATGATAGCAGTTTGGAAAAGATTCCAGGAATTCCATATTCAGTGCAACGTTGGTACGGGGTTTTGTTTCTGATTTTTTTTAGGGTTGCTGTTTTCTGTTAATCTACATCCAGTCTTGATTGTTTTTTCATCTAAAGAATAAAAATCAAAATAAATCACCACCAATATCTTCACTGGCCTGCTTCCAGCACTTTCTTGGAATTGCATCTTTCCAGAAGCCCTCAGCTGAACTGTTGATCAGAGAAAACAGCAGCTGCATAACAGCCCACAGTAAGTCTAAGTACAAAATTGGGGCCTGGGGCGGTCGGTGAAAACCAGTGGTTCCAGTTAGAACTGCAGGATGCGTAAGAGGTATCACTGTGATTATCTGAATTGATCCCTCATCAGGAGACCAGAGGGAATACTGTGTTCTTTCACAAAGTGCCATGGGATTTTAGAGTGATCAGTAGTGACAGAGCCATAAAATGGGCATATAAGTGGAACATGAATCAGCATTTATCACAAATGGTGAGCGTTCAAACAATTCCTTTATCTATCCTAGGTGCTCTTCCATCTAAGGTAGCTAAACCCAGTGCTGCTTAGCTTTTATGAACCATAGCTTAGTCTGATACGATCTGTAGTTTATGGCTTTACGACCCATAAATACGACAGTATGTTCTGTCACCTTTCCTTCACTCTCTACATCATCTCCACAGTTATGGAGTGTAAATGTTTTGTTCCTGAGAGTAACATCAGAATGTTGGTGCCTGCATTTTATTTCACTACAGCCATACAGACTCAACCAGTTCTACTTCATGACTTACTGAACAGCACTTCTGGCACTGTAGTCTGAGGCACATAACACTGGCAGGCTTTGACTGTTTCCTACTCCTTCACTGAAAGCGATTAAGATCCTTCAAAGCCAAAGGCTGTATAGACAGACATCAAAAAAAACGGGTTCGTAGCAGATGGCCATGGATGTAGAAATGCATTGACACTGAGAGGGCACATCTTTTCCTCAGAGCATAGTCAAGATCTGGCTAACATTTGATTTCTGCTTGACATTAGCATTATAATCTCCAAGTAGTTCTTGTCTAAGTCCTTTCCCAAAGGTGTTAGAGACATGCGACCACGATTTAAATAACCTCATGAATGAACATGGAAGGGCTGGTTTCACACGCTCACATTTTCCCTTTACAAGATTTCATAGGACACCATGACCGGTGTTCATAACTCAACATTTGTTGCTTATCCCACATCTCTCATCTTTCTAAGACTCTTCTGATCACTTTTATAACTAAAATCAAGTGTTGCACCATAATTCTTGTTCTTTACTGACATCAGTCAGCTGAAATTAATGGAACCCATCATTTAAGAGCTGCAACACTCTCCTTCAAGACAGAGATAAAGTGAACGTGGCCGGCATATATTCTGCAGAATATGGCAGAATTAGTAATAATTATAATACGTTGAAGTTCCACATTGCAAATGTTACTATTAGAACTGGAGGAAGAATGGGAGCTAAGAGTTAGTTGAGGAGCTGAAAATCATGATAAGCATTGAGGAGGTAACTGAGATAGAGAAGAGGTGAAATAGAGAAAGAAGAATTGTACTTAAAGGAGCTTTCAACCACTATGTGTCAAAGCTAACCACACGGGAGGCCAGCCTCATTATCTTGTTTTTCCAGACTGGGAAACAGAAATGGGGAGAGGAAGTGACTCCTGAAGTGGACCACAGCCAGAGAACTAGAAACCAAGACACAGTTTACCTGACTCCACTATAGCACATCCCCTTCAGAAGTAAGAAGGAAACTTTCAAAGAAAGTAAGAATGAGAGAGACAGAGAAACACAAGAGGAAAGGCTGTAAAAATACCTGTAAAAACCATGGAGTAAGTATGAAACCATATAAAGTATGAAAAACAGAAGCAATAGAAAAGGAAGGCTATGGAAAGCAGAAAAGATATAAAAAGAAAACTATGACAGATATATTTATATAGACAACTCTAAGATTAGAAAAAAATATTCTTACAATATTTTTGTGTTATTTTCATGACAGAAAAGTAAAATGACTTTAGGTTTACTTTGAATTAAACCAATATTGGTTTGGAGATGATTGTTAGGCTTAAGTGTTCTGATTGAATATATATCAGGATGTGAGTTATATAATATGCAGACTAAAAAAAGAAATTACACTCAGTGGCAAATACAGATTTCAGTAAAATAGCATGTGGGAAGGACATATTTTTCAGGAAAGACAATACCATAAAGGAGCTGAATCCCAACAAATGCCAGTTAAAGATGTTTCACCAGTCAGTGCCATGTAGACAGTACTCCATCTAAACTACATATTTTACATTGTTCTACACTGGTTAAGCAATCTGCTTTTCATATCTTATGTTTTAAACCCAAAGCTAATTAAACTATGAAGACTTGTTATAAATACAGGCAATAAACATTGTATTATACATTTTAGTGCCATATATTTTTAGACATTCAGCAATTCCTTAACTATGTTCCTAGTAATGTTTTCTTTATTCTATCCCATAAACTGTGTTAACCCTCAAATCTCGTATTTCCAGATTCCTAGACATCTACTAGAATGACGTAATTTCTCCTAGCTCAGTTGAATGACAAGATGAATGACTGCAAACTCATCGTTACTCTTGGGTTCATTGTTATTCGAGTCACTTCACTGCACTCTCTCTATAGGCACAAAGCATTTGTGGATGGATTATCTTTTCAAAATGGTAAGAAAGCTACGAGTGCTAAGCACCATGATTAGCTCAGATGGAGTACTGAGAATAATGTCATTTGGACAGCTAATAGAGCTAAGAAAATGCGAGTATCTCATTATCCAATAGCTTATTACAGTAATCCCACTACCTTATTTTTAGTAAGTATGTATCTTTGCAAGTGAAGGGCGACATGTGTGACAGGTTTGGAGGCAGTCACAGATGAGGGGACTCTCCTCTGTCATCTGACAGATTAAGATACCCTTGCACTGGGCAGAAGTAGTAGGAGCAACTGCCCACACAACCTTTGTGTGTGTGTGTGTGTGTGTGTGCTGATTTGTAGTGTTCAGAATCTGGACTGGATTGCTTTATGTTGAGAATAGCTGATGTTGATTTGTGCACGCCACAAAGATATTCCCTGGATTGTATGTGCTGCAAAAGCATAGAGAAAGAAAGACTATTCCTACCTTGTAGAGCTTAATCTCTAAATATAAAAGGCAGATAAAAGTTGGGATGGGAAACGGACGGACAGCAGACTGGCCAAGATCAGAACAGATTAGTGAAGCTGTGAGAGTATGTCGTGGTTTAACCCCAGGTGGCACCTAAGCACCATGTAGCCACTTGCTCACTTCTCCCTGGTGGGATGAGGGAAAGAATAGGAAGGGTAAAAGTGAGAAAATTCATAGGTTCCAATAGGGACAGCTTAATCGGTAAAGCGAAAACCACGCATGCAAGAAAAGGAAAACAAGGAATTCATTCATTACTTCCCATCGGCAGGCAGGTGTTCAGCGATCTCCAGGAAAGCAGGGCTCCATCACGCGGAACAGTTACTTGGGAAGACAAAATGCCGTAACTCCGAACATCCTCCCCTTCCTTCTTCTTCCCCCAGCTTTTATTGCTGAGCATGATCTCATATGATGTGGAATATCCCTTTGGTCAGGTGGGGTCAGCTGTCCTGGCTGTGTCTCCTCCCGACTTCTTGCGCACCCCCAGCCCACTTGCTGGTGGAGCGGTGTGAGAAGCAGAGGAGACCTTGACGCTGTGTAAGCACTGCTCAGCAGTAACTAAAACATCCCTGTGTTATCAACGCTGTTTTCAGCACAAATCCAAAACATAGCCCCATAACAGCTACTATGAAGAAAATTAGCCCTATCCCAGCCAAAACCAGCACAGCGTAGAATTCAGTTTACCCGAACCCCAACCCAGTAGACTGTACCCTATGACCTGGAGTTATAGTGCCTAACAGCAGACACCAAAAGTTTTTTCACGTCAGATTCTCCTGCTAGTTTTTGGAGAGAACCAGGCTTACTCCGAGGGACATTCAACCCCCCCGTTACCTGCACGACCCTCTCAAGGCAGCCGTCACTCTCTGTTGTGTAAAGCGGGAGCTACGTACCAAGTCCGCCCTTGGGCATGTCAGTTATACACCTCAAGCATAGTGTGTCCCTAAAACCTGACTATCCCTTACACAAACACACGCAAAAGCACACAGAATTACAAACCTGGGAAGTATGAGTATGCCGATAATTAGCCAAGCAATAGTTTACCATATTCTTCACTCATTTTTACTTATGATTTCTCACAACTGGTGCAGGTGAAAGCTTCTAGCTCTTTCCTTTTGTTGGCGGGGTGATTGTCCCCAGAATGCATGGTGGATTTGAGCTAGGTGGTTTCTTTCCTTCAGTCCTGCTACTTAGAAACTCCATTAAATCACAAATACATTACATGTGTCATTCGTTGGTAATAATACGTTGGCTAATAAATTCTAATACAGTTGTGCTGCCAGTATAAAGGAGAAGAAATTACCCATAATACTAGGAAATCCTACCTCCCTGTATTGATTTCAGTTCAGCAACGCTTCACAACACAAAGGCCCCCACACCCACAGACCCAGCAGATGCCAGGCTAATCGATTCTGGGCTGAAATAGGAGGGTGCCCTCAAAAACCAGCAAGTGGTTTTGTTCCCTTTCTATTTTGTTCCTTAGAAAAATGAAGTCGCTCTCACCCTGGAAGATTTATTGAGATCTTGAAGGAAGAATAGAAGTTTTATGTGTTATAAGGTGGTTTTCCAAAGAATGTGGTTGATTCATTCATGTCAACAAAAATCTAAGATAAAACCACAGTGTTAAATTAGGCATAGTTTAGATGTATATTGTGTGCTATGTGTGCTAAAGCAAAGGCAGCAAGTATTTTTTGTTCCCTGGGAAAGGAAGTTGCTCATCAATGTTTTTCCCAAAGATTTGGACATGTTTTGTCTGACGTGTCTGCTGTACTTTTAGCTTTTTAAAATAAATGAAATTCTTGTCAGTATTAGTTGATTTCTTAGTTGTATTATGGCACATAATGCAAATAGTACAAGCACACAATTGATTACATCTCTGCTTAATTACACTTTGTAATTTTTCTCTGCGCGTATTTCATGTGCAGAGCTGTACTGGCACATATGCTAATACATAACAAAGGACAATCACTACCTACATCCTTACGGCCACATTGCAAATGTGTCTATATTCATTGTCTGCATGGTTTTAGGTGCCTGCTGTAGCATTTAAACACTACAGAGCAGTGAGCGATTCAAACTTGCTGCTACCTTGGGCTGCCCAGCCCTAAGTTCCTATGCAGTCAATGGAGTGAAGTCGTTGCAACATCTACGCTCCTTTGACCGGTTGCTCTCTTACACAGAGGAGCCACAGTCACACCCTAAAACATCACGGGTGCTACAGAGATGCTCTCACTATGGTCGCTTGCTAGCAGTTGAATAGGAAGTATTAATAGAATGCATCTTCAAGGAAATATTTCTGGTACTTTTGGGTTAAAGAGCTCATTTTTTCCACTTGGTTTAGACAAGGTGCCAGGGGACATTTCACAAAGAGAGGATGAGGGGTACATTATAAACTGGTTTTTATTGCCTTATGATATGCAGCGTGGGCCACGGGACAAAAATTCAAAGAAAAATGACCTTTGTTGTCTTAAACAAGGTAGCTCTAAAGGGAGATCAGAAGGACAAAGGCCATGACCACGAACAAGCAGCATGGTGCAAAACGGGCATTTCCATAGAGTGAAACAGTTGGTATCAAGGTGCTGGCAACCACGCTATATGTATCACAGGGGGGAGGTTATTTTGGACTTGGTCTAGTCTGATCCTGCACAGGATGCCCATCAGCAGTGGAAGTGCCTGAGGCGCACTCCTGCAGTGCATCTCAGTGTCCCATCCTACACAAATCCAGCTTGCCTGCTCCAAGACCACTCTACAATGCAAATCAAAGCCGAGTAAATCAGAACAATCAGAGGTTAGTTTCAGAGGTGCGCTCCTGATCTGAATCATAACACTAATGACCCAAAGAATGTCTTTGATACTTTTTAAGCATGATCCAAACTGCTATTAAAATAAATACAAAGCCTTGGTTGACTTCAGCAATGGAGCTTCCCTTCCACACAATGTGAAAGGAAGTGGTACGGTTACTGGTCAAGAAAAGATGAAGGGAACAAGAGAGGGAGAACAGGAGTGACTGCATGTGCACTTTGTCAGCTAATGATTTTTAAAAGTGTGTGATTTCAGGGCATGATTGAATGCAGGTGTTGAAGACAAGGGAATAATCTTCTTGGCTTCTCTGTGCATGAGGAAGTATTGAATGGCTGCAGATCACAGCATTAATGATACCTTAACTATGACTCAGCCACTCTTCCAACGGAAGGGTTCTGGAATACGTATTAAGAAGTAATACACTATACAGATACTCCAAGGGCTGCAGAAGTTGGGCCAGATTTCTTGAAGAGCCATGAATCAACACGCCTACAGGGTCATGCTAAGACTCTTCCAACATTTTCGTGATCTCATGAAAAGGCTAATCATAGCTAGCATGCAAATTTTTCCCTGTCATGAAATATCCAAAATGTTTTATGTCTTATTTTGTCTGTTCTGTTGACTCAGTATCACCAGCTTCCCCCCCACACACACCCTTTTTATCCCCCTTCCATTTAAAAGAATCCAACATTTCTTTGTGTAAATGAACATATTTTGGTATTTTAATCAGAACGAACTGCATCTGGATTGCTCCTTTATCGCTGTCAGTTTCTCAGACTCTGTGGAATATGCAAAAATTTGCTGATACTGAAATGTGAGGCCAACAAAACTAAAACCTAGAGGGAGGTGTACTAAACACTGGCTAAATGTCCAAGATGTCAAAAATTGCAGAAAACTGAGCACAGAGAACAACAAACAAGACTTAAAGTGCACCTGCTTTGCAAACAGAGCGCAATGGCTGCGTGGTGTGAACATTGAGGTCAAAAGATTTCCAGCTGAGGTGATAAAAACTGGATTTTCCAAACTTAGAAAATACCTTCAGCCAAGTATTTGTGAGGAGGGGAGGGATCAAAACAATTTGTGTCATCCCTGAATGGCTACAGCCTGATAAAACACATACTGAGCGGTCTGTTTCTCTATTATGCTTAGGTTACATTACATGGCTTAAGTTATGAGTTTAAACCATGCTGCGTTTACGCAACGCTCCCAATGAAGCGAATAATTTAACAGTGAAAGATACAGTTATTAACGTGTCATTATTATTATTTGAATTATTGTTATTAACATGGAAACTCTCCTCTCATATCTCCTTGTTTTGTTTGGCATCTGTAAAACCCTTCATGCATGGATCGATCCACGACTAAAAAAAAAAAAAAAAACCCTAACAATCTCAGTGCTTCACGTTCCCCTCTGCCAGTGATAATTCTTCTTAAACTCAGTATATTACACGTTCCCTCAGCTCGTACTTGCCCCTCGAGGAAAGCTCGTGTTCTGCTTTCACCACTAAAAATAATTGTGTGTATAAATCTAGCGACAGATGTCAGGAACTTATCTCCTTACCATGGCAGAACATGCCTCATCTATTCACCGGATCGGGGATTAGCTGGGGGGAAGGAGGAGCGGACATGAAGCTACGCTGTTTGTCTCACTGTCTGGCTTAAAAGATTCGGCTGAAACAAAGGCGGAGAAGCGGGCACTCTGCCACCGTTAGGCTCNGTTGCGCCCCCGAGTTAACGCGCCTCTGAGATGAGCGGGACACGGCCCCCACGCAGGGCTGACCCGGGCTGGGGGGGGCCGCCCCCCGGCTTGGGAGCGCAACCTCCGCCACGAACAGGCGCCGAGCTGCTCTCGGAGCTTGTGGCTCCGCGGGGGCGAAGCCAGCTTGCCGCCGCCAGCCGTTACCCGCCGCCGCCAGCCGTTACCCGCCGCCGCCGCGGACCAACGCCTCCCCCAACCG